>VXAA01006483.1:0-11470 GCA_013399115.1 Anseranas semipalmata
TTTTCCAACCTAAATGATACTGTAAAAATGTGGATGCTCTTGTGAGCAGCAGGTATATTTTCACAGTATATATCCTGTTCAGTCAGGGGCCTATTCTCTGAAATAATTTTTGACTGGCAGAAATATCTGGAGAACCCAGTAGTGTTTCATGCAGCTCAGACCAAGGGATTAGTCTCTTGCTCAGATTTTCTTACAAGCTAGCCAAGCTCCCAGCTGGATATACAGATGTAGTTAGCTATCCCTACCAGCTGTGCAGGGAATGCCTAACTCCCTTCTCTGACTAACCCTCCACAGTCCAGGTCCCTTCTTTTTACTCTGGTTGAAATTCAGATTGGAGATGAGTGAATGCATTTCGTTGACCATGCACTGAACACCAAACAGTATACACATTCTTCTGAGAGCAGCACGTTTCTCCTCAATGCAGCTCCTTGAAACAGAAATCACAGTCTTTATTTTGCTAATCAGGAACTTGAGTGCAGACATTTGGGCAGCATGCCAGGGTCCTACATGAAGCTTGCATCAGAGCCAAGATATTTAGTACGGAAGTTGCCTTGGTTTGCAGTTATTTGCATGGTGATGACTTTCTTGAGAGTTAATACAAATGTACAACCTGTGAGCTAGGTCAGAGTTTGAGCTGATAAGAAGATGAAGCCCCCTGGCCCATGTGCTATGTATTTCAGGGAGACTGTTGTAAATGCTTGAGTGATTATTCTGAACAATGTTCTACCATCCATTACTATCCTTATCTCTGCTACTAGTTCTCCTAAAGCTGAGTCACCTATTGTAACTGAAGTGGTTTGTACAAAGTGTCCCATATTTTATATCCTATGCAATAGCATTGGCCCATTTTCTATAACCTTTTGTTAGAGTTTCCTGTATTGCAAACCAAAGCCAAAACCTTCTCAAGTTGTCAAATTAAATATAAATTGGAATGACATAACAACAACAAAAAAAAATTAAGGAAATTATATTTCATTGGATTTCTTAATCTGAAATGGGGGAAAAATATCACCAACATGATATGATTTTTTTTCCTCAATTTTAAGGGGATCTCTTCTAATGTAATTTTTTAAAAAATTAATGTTTTCAATGCCACTGTAAGCCAGATCCATGCACTATTTTTAATGTGGTCAAATCATTAGTCTACCAATTTTCTGAACTAAACACATTCTCACAGTGTTTTTTAACTGCAGAAAAATATAATTGGACTAACACACTTAAAATGTTTGAAAAGAATCTCAGGTAGCTATTTGAAAAACTTTTTTTTTTTTTACTGGGATTATTATTTTTTATTGTTGGTAGTAGACTTAATTTTCCTCCTTGGAACAATATCATGTGAATTTTGTAAACAATACAGTTTTCAAGTGTCTTGAGACACCTGCTCAGGCTTTATTTAGGATGTAACTGATTTGTGTATCATTTTGAATTCTGCTTGAAGTTTTCTTGCTATAATAATTTCCGTTGAAATAGTTTTGGTTCTCCTGTAGTCTGTGTAGCAATAATGTTAAAGATCTGACATCTGCTTCTCCACTTTCTGTTTAGGCTTTATTCTAATACAGTTTATTTCAATGAAAATTTATTGGCAAAGCTAAAGTAATCCAGTGGAGATTTGCAGGTGATATTAATCTTGCCACACTATAAATATGACTGTTGCACTGCCTACATGAAAGCCAGTCATCTAAGTTCACAGTGTAGTTGGAGGAGGTCTAATCCATAACACCAATGAAGAGACTGATTCACCTGACCACATTGCTCTTGTTCCTTTTGCTCCTTGATTTCTGTGGGGACTGGAACGTGCCCTGTTGGTAAGTGAACCCAGACCAATACAGTAGCATACAGGGAGTTACTGTAATCCGATTTCTTCATTCTCACTAAAGCAATGAATCAAAACTACACTTTGCTGCTTAGCAATGCAGCATTTTCTCAGCAAAAATGGCTGTATGCAAAACTTCCCATAAGGCTAATCCACTGGATTTCTAAAGGAAGTGACTGACAGTGAAAATGTTCTCTGTCTTCTTTATCATGACTTTAGAGGAAGTAGCGTGGGAGGTTTAGAGTAGATCAAAGATTAAAACTCCAGCTTGCCTGAATCCTGGAAGTTCTAAGTGCAGAGATATTTCTAAAGGATAAGCACAGTCTCGGTACTTTCCATGAAGTGCACTGAAATCCATCCCTTATTGAAAAAGCCCTCATAAACAACCTGCAAATGTGTAATGTGATATGGATGTCAATGTTAAACTTGGGAACAAGCATTCTAATTACTGTAAATGTGGGAGATGAAAAGACAGAATAGACCTAGCTGAGTTTCAGAGCAACCTGGATATTTTGTGTTCAGTTGTGACTCTTGTTATGCTTGTTGTTTGTAAAATGATTATTTCCTCCACAAGATTTTTTTGATCTCAGGTTTAGAAATCTAGCTTCATTGTTCAGCTCCTTCTCTACTCTTCCACACTTGTAAGCTATCAGAGCCTTTTAGAAGGGAAAAGAAATGTACCCAGGTGGAGGAGAAATATAATAATTAACAATGTTACTATAAGTCCCAATGACCATGAAATAGAAAAATCATTTTTCTTATTCTCCTATCCCCAGATCTGTGCTGGTTGTTGTGGAAAACAACGGGGAAACAGACCCTTAATATCAGACTGAAGCATCATTCCTGTTTTTCTGACAGACATTTAGGCCAAAATAAGAGGAGACAATTCAGATCTATGGCTGGTTGGTGCCCTAAGCTTTTTGTTTGTTTGTTTTTGAGTTAAAGTATTCATGCTGTACATATCTAGAAAAGGTGAAAGATTTATACCGTCTGATGAGAAAACACAGCATTCAGTGGCTCTGAGGGTGGTCTCTGCTCTTATCTCTGATGGATCAAGCTACCACATTGCTGACAGTGAGAGACACAGTCATTTCACTTAGGTTTTCAGAATAATACTTCTTTCTTCATTAATTGTTTATAGAGCCTGTATGCCTAGTGTAAGTCTTCTGAAACACCTTGCCAGCTGTGGGGAATCTGGATTACCCTGCCAACTCTACTGAGCACTGCAATGCCTAAGCAGAGGACAGAGAGGAGGTAACACTGCTTTTGAAATCACACCAGAAGTGCAGATATGATGGGTTGGGTGGGGATGGAAGAAAGAGAACCTATCAGGCAAAGGGAGAGCGGTGAAACGTGTTTCTTTTTTGCTTGACAGAATGAGAGCTGAGAGGAATATTTCTGATAGTAAGTATGAGGTGGAAGGAAGAAATATTTACATGCCTGCCAAGTAAGTTCAACAAATAAATATAAACTGGCAGTGAGTAAATTAGGACTAGAAATTAGAATTTTTTCCTCTGAGTAGGGAGGAGATTATTTGAAGAAAAAAAAAAAAAAAGAGACACAGAAATAGGAAACTCAGCTGGTCTGAAGATGGAGGGTGCTGCCATTTATAGGAAATAAATAACAATCTTGCTTCCCATGGTAGGAGAGGAAAAGACTTGATCTAGGAATACTTTTCACCCCCATGTTTCCATCATTATTTTTCATTTTCCTTTTTAATACTTCAAATTCACTCAACAATTCACTGGGCAGATTTTTTTCACAGTTTAGAAAATCACAGAAGTGAAGTTCACATAATTTTATCCATGATCCATGGTATTCCATTCTCTGAATAGGTGTCTGTACTTAAATCGTACAGTAAAAATACAGGTATCACATTCTTGTCCATAGATAAGTAACAACTTGTGATATTTCATTGTCATAAATTATCTTTGCTGCTTTAATTTGCTGCATGTGAGGAAAGGAAAGGCAAAATCCTTTCAGCTCTACACAAAAAAAAAAATGTGTTCTACTGAAGATAATGTAAGTTGATTCAGTTGATTTAAATGAGACTAAAGTCTCATCAGATGCCTTAAAAGTGCACCTCCATTGAAGATGAAATGATTCACTTGATTTCAATGTTATATGTGTAGAATGTCACGTGTAGAATGTCACATGGGTAGAATGTGACATTGTACAGAATCACAGAATCACAGAATTGTTCAGGTTGGAAGAGACCTCCAAGATCACCTAGTCCAACCTCTGACCTACATGTTTAGCATTGATAATCTAAGGTGTTTGTGTACCACTTTGCACCTTGTTATTACTGCCGTACTAGAGCTCAGAAACCATCACATTTGTGAATATAATTCTTACTTGGCTAACTTATAAGTGCAGAGATGTTCTGGAAAGCTGATAAAACCTATATCTGCTTACTTAGGGTGGAGGACCTTCCTCAAAGATTTCTGTCTCTTCAAAAGGGCTGTTTCCTCCTCTTAAAGATTTTCATATCAGAGGCCACTAACCCCTAGATCATTTTGTGATCAAAAGGATGTTTGTTTTTGGAAAATTGAACAGCCTCTGCTGTTCTGGTTTCATGATGTCCAGGTTCCTGTTTTTTCAGATTGTGGTGCCCCAGAGTCACATTGTGCCTTTTTTCTTGATGAAATATTGTGAGAAATAGAAGAGGTGCATGTATCTAGCAACATGGGAAAGAAAAAAGAAAAAAGAAAAGCAACTACTTGAAGCATTTTTGGCATGAGTTTTTCAAGAAGTTTTTCAGAAGGGTAGCCACAGGCTGAAACATTGCCATATGGAAAGCAGACCATGCCTTCTCTCTTCACTATATTTATAGTTGTAACAAAACACATGTAGGTTAGCAATGAGTTTTCTAAATTCAAGTATGCTACTTCCGGATTTATAAGGTTACAGGCATATTAAGATGTATAGGCATGTTGTGTAGGAGTATAAACATATAAGAAAAGAGGAAACAATTAAGAATGGTTAACAAAGACACATTTAAAAGCAACTTTAAACCTTATAAAACTTTGAAGCCCAGCTTGCTGCTGCTGAAGGCAGAGAGGGGAGTCTAGGAAAGAACTGAAAAGAAATTGATAAATTAGGCTAGTTTGGCTAACTAGTTTCAGTCTAGTGGCAGCATACACTGCTTCAGTTGTGATGACTCCAAAACTTTTTGTTATTGTATATAATCATTCTATTAACAGTGGACCCTACCAGTAAGAAGAAAATCCCATATGGGTTCTCTGGAAGCAGATTCCTTATAAATGATCTGTTTTGTGCTTATGTCATGAGCTGAGAGTGAAGTTACATGGTGCAGTACCACCAGTCGTTCCTCACCCTAGATTTAGTTGAATGGTCCTGCCTCTTAAGGCACCTCTGGCAATTATGAAGTCCTGGATTTAACTAGTAGATTTAACTAACTTCCTGGCACAAAACTGTTACTTTTTTGAGAAGAGAGAGATGAGAGGAGATGAAGTTTTCTGAAAGTTTAGCCAATTCAGTTTTCTCTGTGAGTCCAATGAAGGATGGAGTGAGCTCAAAATAAGTACAAAAAGGTAGTCAGATTTTAGTGGAAACAGTAAGAAACATTTTTTTTTTCTTTATAATAAAATGTTAAATCAGCTGCAATCAGTTTTTACAGCTTCAGCTGGAAAAAAAAAAAAGTGTCCACTCACCAAACCCATATGCCCAAACTCTTCTTGTTCTAAATGTCTCAAGACTTTTTAACATGTTTTTACAAAACAGCCCTTGGGCAGTAATCACCACTTTGCCTTCCAGTCTGTAGCATCCAGCTTGTGGTGATCAGGTACTTAAACTACAACCAATTCACCTGTGTTTCAGACTACATGGTTCTTTTCCTGCAGCTCCATTGCCCTTCAATAACACGAACTATGCTGATTTATCATTCCAAATTGCTTTTCACATTTGCAAGTCAGTCATATAAATGTAGTTTCTTTATCATAGCTATTTTACAGAATGAATACATATTTTCAGTGTATTTTTATCATGCACAGTTACACTTACGGTGCTTGCTGGGTAAATAAATGCTAGATCATCTGGAATGCTATTAATACCTGCCAGTAGATAGCATTACACAGCAAAGTTTATTTTTCCTTAATCTTGGCAGTGATGAGACAGATGGTTCAAGTTTAAGTGATGAGTGAACAGAAGAAAGTAGCATCTCTCCTTTTTATAGCCACCCACTTCCATTTTCCTGTCTTTCGGATTTTTCTTGAGAGCTTAAAAGGGATCTTTGTACTCTTTACAATGTTTAAGTGTACGCTGACTTGTTGAAAGACCAAAAGAACATCCATGATCTATCAACCCTAATCTTACACAAGTAGTGTGTTATGGTGTGGGCTTTGTAGTTATTCTCTGAAAGCAGAGTGATTTCATCACTACCTCAGGGAGATAACAGGCAGCCAGAATAAGATGTTATTACTGTATATCAGTTTATTAATCAGTCACAATGCAAATGTATCACAAAAGGACAACAACAGAGACCTGCTCAGAATGTGATATCACCAAGAGGTTCTTCAGTATCTTTTTATGCAGTTATTGCTACTATATGATTGAAAGTTAGATAATTTTCAGAAGGAAGCTGAAGCTCACTAGCAGTATGCAACCATTATTGGAAAAAAAAAAAAAGAAAGGTAAAAAAGCAACATTTTATGCATAAACAACAGAACAAACCCAGGCAATAAAGAATTTCATTGAACATATTCTTTGTAGTGATATCACTCGAGTGTAAGTTCACTGTTCCCTTCAGTCATTGGGGTGTAGCAGTTTGAAGCACTTAGCTCCCTTTACTGGTAACAAGCTAGAAGTGCAATTTGTGTGCATGATACCTAGTTTTGTTGCAGTATCAGGTTTTAGTTGGCTTTGCAGACAGTATGTACTGACTCCTGGCTTCTATTATGATATAGTAGATCTTTTCAATTATTCACCAGCCCCAAGGAAATGTATAGATAGATTCATTTTTTTCTTTTTCTTTTAATACTCTAGCATAAATATACTAAATGAAATGAATAAGATCAAACCAAAACACAGCTTGATATAAACTCTCATTAGGAGTGTGACATAGAATATCAAAAAATTATTCTGTATAAGATAATCAAAATAAGACTGCCTGAGAAAAATAATTCTTTTAACAAGTACTACAACTACTCCCCAACCTAAAAAGATAGCTCATAACCTAACTGCTTATCAGGAACCTTAAGCAGACCTGAACCCTCACCTGAAGCCTTTCCCTAATCTTGAAAGCTAATACCTAAGCCTCAAAGGTGAGCTCAGCACCCAGACCTAGCCTGAATGCACACTCCTAAGCAGAAATCCCAATGAGATGACAGATGCCATAACCCCAACCCAAAGTAACCATCCCCTCGCTCTAAGCCTCAAGTGCTAGAGCCCTTTCCTAACCTCAGCTTACATGTGTTAGGGCCCCAGGAGGTAGAAGAAGGGCAGGGGTTATGAGGTTGTGGACTAAAAGGCTGGGGAAATGAGTGTCACTGGCAAGAAAAATAGTTTTGTGTCAGGGAATTTCAATGAATGCAATCTTATGCCATTTAAAAATAAACAAAAAAATAAAAAAAGCCTTTTACTTTCTGACTCTGGTGTTTAAAAACAACAACAAATGAACAAACAAAACCCCAGACACTCAAGGGAAACATCTGAGCTTCTCTCTAGGCATCTCTATTCCTCCCTTTCATGTCTCCAGTCCATTCACTTTTTACACTTGGTCCATTTCCTGAGGCAATTTGTGGTGCAGGAGACTGGGGTCAGGTTATTGCGGTTCCTTTCCTTTTGCTGGTCCTTGTTTCTTACGCACCGCTCCAGCGCAGTTTCCTCCACCAGCTGCAGTCCCTTTAGAGCTGTACCTCCTCCTGAGTCTCCTCTCTGTCCCTGTCCATGCACCTCCTCATTCCACAATTCTTTGGTGTTTCTCCTGCTTTACTTGCCCACCCTCCTCAGACATTATCTCTTGTTTCTTCTTCTCCAGCATTTTCTTTCCTTGTCTTCTCTTTCCTTGTCTCTTTGTCTCAGCGTTTATCACCTAACATGTTTTTGCAGACGCTCCAGAAACTCCTCTGATTCCTTCACTTCTGGTACAGAGTGCATGCATTTTTTCCACAGCAGAGCTGGTATGGTCTGTCTGGCATGGGACAGTTCGTGTCCTCTTCCCACACAGGTCACCCTTCCCCCATTACCAAATATCCAACCGCTAACCCTCTGCCCCTAACTGAAGTCCCTAATGCAGTCCAGGTGCGCAGGGATGTGGTGGGAGAGGAGAGGGAGAGGTGAATTAGAGGGCAAGCACTGGGTTGTTCACTGTGGACTGTTTCAGCAGTTGATTGCCCATGAGCTGGAGGCTGGCATGTGAGGAGAGGAAGGGCAGGAAGGAGCTCAGTGGAGATAAGGAAGACATGAAGAGATGATGTGTCTGGAACAAAGACTGAGAGATCACCTTTGCTAGGCCCTCACTCTAAGCCCATGCATGATCCGTCAGTACTACCAAAACCCTACCCCTAATCTTTACCCCGCTGCCCTTTTATAATCTATAACCTCAAATCACATATCCAAATCCTGAACCACTTACATTTTCCTTTGTTCCTCATGCTAGGTTATGCTTTTGCCATCACATGCAACCATTAACTCAGAATTTTTCTTATTGTTTATTCTGAATGTTTTTGAAAGTTTTCTTTGTCAGGAAAAAAATATTTTTCCTTAACTACAGAGATAGAAGTGAGATATGATTCAAGTGATAGCACCTGTGGCTTGCACATTCTAGGTCAAGAGGAACTATTTCACAAAAAAATCATTCTCAGAATACAAGAGGTTGTGAAACCCTACACAGTAAAAGCTAACCAACTTTTTTTTTTGGGGGGGGGGGGGATAAAAAATTTCTCCAAGGAATCTTAGAAGGCAGAAAAATCAAGGCCTTATGTGTGAATCCTTCATGCTGTTATAGACTAGGAAGTCATATAGAGGTATAAAAGCACCGGAGTATTGAAAAGTTCTGCTTGTCCAGTTATACCAAGTTCTATCATTACAGAGCAGTCATTCTTTCACTGGGGCTATTGGCTACCCGTGTTTCAAGAAAGCCCAAAGCTGCACAAGCTCTGGAAGATGGCTGAGTATTCTGGGAGATGTACTGCTGCTCCTTCCCTAACTCCTTGCTATATTTCCACTCTTTTTTCCATGGATGGAAACAGGATACTGGTCTAGCAGGACCTTTGGTATGAACTATCACAAACATTTATCTTCTCTTCTGATCTTTTGAAGTGGATATATAGGGGATTTTATGGTTCTTATTCCACCAGATTCCAAGCAGTTTGTGGTATCCCAAGCACCTTTACCACCCACAGGCTTTATTCTAGGGCTGATAAAAATATTTCAGGATCATATTATGGCTAGCAAATAAGACTGGCAGCCTTAAGTTGAAATCTGATTTGAAATGCAAAGTGCTGGATAATAATCAATTTACAATAACTCTGAATTGCTGATATTTTAAATTATATAATACACATGGACTCAACCTTAAGCTAAGCAACAGATTTGAGATAGTGCCTGAATATTTCAGCTTTTCCCCATGCCCCTTTTTAAGCAAAATCAGAATTTTTCTTTTCCTTACTGAGCTAACCTCTGACTCTTCATTCTTCCCATCTTCCAATATAACCACTAATTAGGCTTCCTTTTTTTCTCCCTCTAAGCTCCCTCTGTGTATTATCTTAATATTGAGTTTTGCTGGTGGCTAAAGCCTGCATCAGTTAATGTTTTTATATAGCTGATCATTTAAATTTGTGTTTCATAGTTCTCCCAACATGAATGCATTGTTTGCATACATAGCACAGACCATTCTTCATAATGTGCATGCCTGACTCTTACAGGTAAATGCCTAGCTTGGGACGCAACGAACTGGTTGAAAGTTGGGCAGGGAGAGGATTCAGCTCCAGACTTTAGATGCTCCTGTCCTAAACACACACATCCAGAGTCATTTGATATGCCTTTCAGTATCCCTTCCATCTGCGTTTCCAGAAGAGTGCAGGTCTACCACAGACTGTCATATTTCTCAGATCCACTTGGAGATCTCAAAGGTCACAGGATACTTACGTTTAGGCAACCACATCAAGCCTGGTGGTAGGAAGAGCCCCTGGTAGCAATACAAGCCTGCGATTAATGGGTTGGCGAACAGCTCAGCAGAAAAGGCCCTGTGAGGTCTGGGGGACAGCCAGCTGAATGTGAGTCACCAGGGGACCCTGGCAGCAAAGATGGCTGACAGCATCCAGGAATGAATCAACAGGAGTACAGCCAGCAGGTCCAGGTGAAGGGATTATCCCCTCTTTTTACTCAACACTCTCTAGACCACGTTAATTCAGTTTTGGACTACCTGCTACAGGAAAGACATCTTTTAGCTGAGGCAAGCTCAGGGGAGGGCCACCAGGATAGCAGGGACTGGAGCACTTGCTCTGTGAGGGCTTGTTCAGCCTGCAAAAGAGATGTCTGCAGGGTGACCTAGCAGCAACTACCAGAGTCTACGAGGAGGTCAATAGGAGCCAGAGCCAGGCTCTTCATAGTGGCATGTAGTGGGAGGATGAGATGCAAGTGGTAAACTTGAAAGAGGAGAGTTTCAGACTGAATGTAATAAGAAACTTTTCCCACATAAGGACAGTCAGGCACTGGAACAGGTTACCCAGAAAGGTTGTGCTGTCTCCATCCTTGGACATTTTCAAGACTTGTCTCAACCCCTAAGCAACCTCATAGGTTCCCTTGCTTTAAGCAGAAGGTTGAACTACAGAGGTCCCTTTCCACCTGAATTATCTTGTGATCCTATGCTTCTGTTTGAAATTAAGACAGAGATTAGATTTAGTTATTTTCATCTGTGCAGTAGCTCTCATTGCAGTCTAGTACTAGCTGGGGTGTCTGACCTGGCTTTTAACTTCTTGTTCAGAAGGAAGCAGATCTCCAGCTGCTCCTGGGTCAGATTTGCTAGTTCCATGTGGTTGTCTTAGATACAGAAGGCATCTAAGGTGACACTAAATGTTGTTTGCAACTGAATCAAATCCCTGATCATCCATTACTACACTGGGAGCTTAGACATCTACTTACATGTAAACATATGCATAGACATCTGGCTTCAGGTGTTAAAACTCCAAACTGAACCCCAGCTGCAAATTTAAAATCTAACAGTGCATGTGGTGCTTTAACACCAATGGGCAGCTAAGCACCACCGTGCCGCTCTCTCATTCCCCCTCCTCAAAAAGACAGGTGGAGAAAATATGATGAAAAAAGCTCATGGGTTGAGATAAAGACAGGGAGATCATTCACCATTTACCATCACAAGCAAAACAGACTCGGTGTAAGAGAGATTAATTTAATTTATTGCCTGATGGTAACAGACCAGAGCAGTGAGAACTACAAGCAAACTAAAAACACCTTCCCCCATCCACCTTTTTCTACCTCCTCCCCCCAGGTGGTACAGGAGAAAGGGAATGGGGGTTGTGGTCAGTGCATAAAGCTTCATCTCTGCCGCTCCTTCACCCTCACTCTTTTCCCCTGCTCCACGTGGGGTCCCTCCCACAGGATGCCGTCCTTCCTGAACTGATCCTGCCTGGGCTTCCCACAGGCTGCAGCTCTTCCAGAACTGCTCCCATATGGGTC
>VXAA01006483.1:11702-83073 GCA_013399115.1 Anseranas semipalmata
TGGCTCGGCTCTGGCCAGCGGCGGGTCCATTTTGGGGCCAGCTTGGAGCTGGCTCTGATCTGACATAGGGCAGCTGCTGGGCTCTGCTCACTGAGGCCACCCCTGCAGCCCCCCTGCTACTGAAACCTTGCCATGTAAGCCCAATACAGTACAGCATATGATCTAGGTGTTTAAACTCCCAGCATACTCACTTGCCTAAACATATTTGCCCATAGATATTTGCCCAGTGCCTTTCTGGATACAATAGAGTATGAGAGACATTTCTGTTGGACTATCAGGGCCCTGTGGGTCCTGACAGGACTTTTGGAAGGACCTGGTGTTTCTGGAGTGGAAACTGGAAGCAAATGAGAAACAGTCAGGTGGCACTGAATGAAACATGTCCAGATGCCCACATCTGGCCTACTCACCATGTAGTCAGTGGAGAGAAACAAGGATCTTCTGTCAGTGGTTCAGCTCATTTTAGCTGAGATATCCACATTCAAGGTGACCACATTTTCCTTCGTCTTCCTTGCTGATGACCAAAATTCTGTGTGCTTTAGGCATATGAAAGTCAGAGACTGCTTTCACATCTACCAGATGCCATTTTCATAAAGAGTCCCATAGCATGCCCCATATGTTCAGTGACTATGTAACAGATAGGTAAATAATTTACTGTCTTTTGGGTTCCTTCATATTTTGCTATCACCCTTGCATTACAAAGAGCATTTGATTCTTGGAAATATCGTTTTAGGTCTGTTTCTATTCTTATGATACAAGAAGTGATCAAGAGAAAATGAGAAAAGATAGGGTGAGGCTTTAATTACAGAGGACAAAGTATTAAGTTTAGTCCTTGTGAATTCAGGCTGTGTATTTATGCAACTAACTTTGGGAATCTGTGTTAGTAAATTTTGTCCTTGATCTTTTCTTGAGTTGGTCCTTGACTGCCTATAGTGAAATCAGCTTAGGCTGTCATTGATAAATGCTGATCTCCTTAGGCTCCCTTCATAGTGGCTGGAGACAAATAGGCATCTTCAGAATTACCTTGGCTGCCAGTTTAGGATAGGATAAATCACTTGTGGAAGTATTTATTTTCCCTCAATGACTGAAAAGGGAATGGAGGACAATAAAGTTAGACTAACTGGGAGACACCTAGGTTAGATCTGAGGAACATTTATGTTGCTTTTAAGCTTTCCCTGCTTAAGCCATTTATCAGGTTATTGTGCAAAGGGACAGATGTTTCTGATGTCGCTTACTCAGCATGAAGGGCATTGTGTGTTCTGCAGCACACTTAGTGAAGGTGGTGATTCATGCTATATTATAGAATGTATTGTAACAGTCTGTTTATTATTTTTGTTGTTTCATACCCACTATAAGCTATTAGTTTGTGTCTTATGCATTGCTTTCACAGCACTGGTATGTCCCAGATGTGCTTTTTCCCATATGTGACTTTTTTCAATACTTCTGTGTTCTGCTGGTTTCTTGCACTCACAGTTAACTGAATATTTGGGGTTTACACTGTCCTGCAAACTAGCTCTGCTTTTCTTTGTGTATTGTTGCTAAGACTACATTTTTATTAACTGGTTTCTACATTACTGTGTACATCATGCAATGGTACCTTCTTTTCAAAGATTGTTTCAGAGTTGATCTTTATGCCACTAGATGGCAATATCAGGTAAAATACAGATATATTTCTTACACACACATACAAAAAAAAGTATCTTAAATGCACATCTGTATCAAGACAAAGGGAAATATGTTTCAAGGGGAATATTGTTGTATTTCTACACAGTGTGTATTGCTGGAGGTCTGATATGTCATAGGACGGGGGATAAGCATACAGTATTCACTCATGAATTGCATTTTCTTGTGATCATGTTTTATTAGGTGCAAATTATCTTTCTGTGTTTTCTCTTTTTTTTACTTTGTAGTCAGTTATGTTTTGTGTGTAATGCTTTTTAACTTCTTCATATATGGAAGCTCTTGTATTCAAATTCCTGCTTTTTTGCTTACTATAGTTTCGATTGCTGCTTCTATTTTACACATGAATTCAAATCCTGCAGAGGAAAGCCTACTATCAGTCGACCACTATAGCCCAACAGTTGTTGGTTTTTGGAAGGTATTTATGGTATGGTAGAAGAAGATACAAAGAGCCTTTGCCAAAGGTCTGTCTGTGCTGTCCTGCAGGATGTAGTTCAACAGTGTTCATCTTACACTATTTTAGCTGGTATTTCTTTTATTTGGTTTGAAATCATATGGTTTGACATGGCTTAGCAGTGAGAAGGTTTCATTCTTTGTTTTGTTTTTCCTCCCTCTTCCCTTATCTCGATCTTTTTTTGTTTTTTTTAGAAATATTTCTAACTTTTTATTTTATTTTTTAATAAATCACATTCTCCAGCTGTCTGTCTCTGTATTTCCTTTCTAATGGGCTTCTGTCTGCCAAAACCTTGGCTTCTGAATACTAGCCAATTTACCAAGGATCCCCTCAGGCTTTCCATCTCTTTATAGCCATCTTCTCCCATCTGTATATATACAGCTAAACTGAAGGCAAAAGGTAGGATCTGGCTCCAAGTGTGCAACCCTTTTTCAAATACAAAAGTTCGAAATTCCCATTTGTATCATCTTTTGGGAATAAGCAGGGAGACAACTCTGTGAAGGAAGGGAGGAGATTAGCAGAAGTGTGCATGAAAGAGTGTATGCTTGAGCTGGTAGTAGTTAGGGGTCATTTAAAAGGGCTGGAGAGCCATCAGAAAGTAGTGATAAGTTCCCAGGATGAATCACAGCATGTCACCAGTCCCCAGGGGAGCATTTGAGAGGGTTACAAAGACTAAGAGAACATCAAAGAGGATAATAAAGTGAAGGGAAGAAACAGAAATGCAGACATGCGACTGAGAAAGTAGGCATTAGTTAGGTAGGATGTTGTAAAGCCTGTTAAGAGCCCTACCCCATTCAAACATCAGTCTGTACCTCTATCGTGCATGTAAAATCAATGAGAACAGTGTGAAAACTGGAATTTTATCTGTGATACTGAAGCATGCAAGAACAAAAAAGCCAACACTTTTCTCCGGAGTGTCAAAAAAGGCTCCTGGGTAAGAAAAATCAGTTTGCACTCAAGGTAGGTGTGATATATGAAAGAAAAAATCGTGTCTCCTGTACAGTATGTTGACTTTTCCTCCTAACTCCATCACTGAAGTGCCATATGGTCTTCCTCTTTTTCACTCTGTACCTGTGCATCCTTTCTTATACCTTCTACCTTGAAAATATAAAACCAATGCATTCTTAGGGGCCATTCCAGTGTGTGTGTTCTCATTCTAACAAGATCCTTATCTTACTTGTGGAAACACAGCATAAGAAAATGTATCTTTTGATGACAATTCTAAAGGGTATAGAATAAATTAATCTCTTCCCCTTGCACTTTTTTCAATAGTGTCAAAATCTTTTACTTTGATATTGTTTAGATATTTCTTTTCAATAAAGAGAAATTATTTCAGCTTCATCAGTTATTTGGCTTTGGGTTTTATATTTTATTATACATTGTAATATTAGATGTTCATATAATCTATTTAGTATTTCAGCTGATATCTTTTCCAACCTTGTCAAAATCAGAAATGATATCATCACAAAGAAACACCTCAATGTTTCTAAATGAAAAAAGGCAGCATTTTTATTTTGAAAAGAAAAATCTAAAAAATCCATCTTAAAAAAAAAAAAAACCAACTGACAAACTAGTTCTACCTAGAGACCATTTTAGAAAATTCTAATATCGAAAGCATTAAAGTATTCTGTTATTTTCAATTATTCCCTAGGTGTACACTGAATTTAAACCTTCTGTGAATGTTCCTTATGTAACATGAAATGATTACCAGGCTGGATAAGGAAGGAAAATGTCAGTTGTGGATAGGACTGTGAAATTAGGCAATGGACTGATGATGGTGGAAAGGTTGAGACAAATCACTATTAGCCTACTAGACTAAATGGGTCACTATTGAAATAAGGTATAATACAACATCATAAATTACTAGAGCATGTGCAGAGTGTGATTCTGTCTGTTCTACAGTGTAAATCCCTTCATCGAGAGAAGTTCTTTTTAAATTGAATTATAGCTACTTCTGCTGCTAAGCGCACCAAAAATCAGCTCTGTCAGCAAAACTGAAGGGGTAGAAAAGTGCAGTGCAAGGTCAGAAACAGTCACTGACACTAGGAACCTTGTTTTTGCCATTGCCAAACTCTAGTGGGGACCTGCAAACTGACTGGAATAATTCTGCATCATTTTCTACTGTGCTATTTCTGCATTAATTGTAAACCACCGCAATCACCACAGTTTCGGGTTTGGAAAAATACATAGGACACAAAGAAATCTTTCATTATTCAGTTTGCTAATTCTCTAATCTCTTGGTCTAGTCTAATCTCATATTGTTTTTTTTTTTTTCTCTCCTGTCTTTTGTTCAATACTGTTATTTTATTTCATAAGCTCTGATTAAACAATGTACTGAATCCTTCAATCATCTGCAATTAGGAATGTACATTAATACCTATCTTCTTCAGCTGTTTCATTCAAGGACCAGAGCAAAGGAGGTGTTATATTTCAGCAAAGAAAAGGGTGAAAATACAATGAGTACAGTCATGAATCATGACTGATATTATCACATCAGAAATATGTTCAATGACTGAACTAGTTCAGGAAAGTTCACTTTTTAAAGTTTTGCCTGACAAAGTATGATGATAATGCTTGGGATCAGCTTAGTATGTAAATGAAAAGCATGTTGTCTAGGTATCGCTGAATGTGTTGAATATTCTGCATTATTGAATTCACGAAAATCTTGAAAGATTAATTCTGTCAACAGACTAATAATATAACTGGTAAGCACTCTAATATGAGAAATAAATTGGGAAATTTTGTTGTTCTGCTTTTAAATAAAGACCTGTCTTTTTCTCAGTATTTCATTAGCTTACCTCTTGGCAGATAGTTTTTCCATTCTGTCAAGAAACTACATATTTGGACTCTACTACATATTTTGCAAAGGAGCACATGACAGGTGATTCAAAGCCTTGGTTCACCAGTAGCATACATGTCTGAGGGTTTACACAAGAGAGATTGAGGTGTTATCATCCCTCTGGATTTCTGTGTCCAACAATTTTGATCTCACTAACATTTTGAAAACAGCTGCTCAGTTTCTGCCTATCCTGTTTGATTGCTGTGCCTTCAGTTGTGGACGCTAAGTCCAGTGAGCTCAGACAGTGCATTTGCACTTTGGCCATCCCCAAATCTACTTACCAGGGCCTACACTACAGTATTTCTCTTTTTACATATTTTGTATTGCCCTTGTGAGAGATTTCCAAGCCTTCCAGGCCTTTTAACTAGTCTTTGATTTGAGAAACCGTGTTGGGCTATTAGGTTAGGATACATGAAGTGCTGTTACCTTGGCCAGATTCTGCTGCTTCCATAATCAGTGGTATTTTACTACTGCAGAGTTCAGTAAACATGAGTAAAAGTGAAAAAAAAAAAAACTCCTTGACCCACATGTTTGCCCCCTTGCAATGTGTATATAGCCCTTAGCTTCATGGAAAGGATAATGCCTGCTGGAAAACACAGGAAAAAAAAAAAAAAAAAAAAAAGAGAGAGCTGTCAAATAATGCCCTATTCTAATTCTTATTTTAGTAGAAAACCTATCATTTTGATTTCTATTTTCTTTCTTTTTTTTTTTTTGTCATAAAGATTCAATGAAACGAACGATAACCAATTACACAAGCATAGAAAACTCTCTTTTTTTGGGGTGGTGGGGTGGGAGGTGAATAATCCAAGCAGAAGTAAAATTTTGTTGAGAATAGATTTCTGTCTCCTAATTCAAAAAAAGTTTTTACTTGTTTCATTCTCAGGAAAACTCATATGTGAACTGATTTGTTCTGTTTCCAGCACACTTAAGCATGTCCTTCCCCATCAGCAAGAAACTGTAAAAAGAGAGGGTGTGGGAAGGGGAGGATGGTATTTGCAGCAACGTGACCACATTTCATTACTGCTGTTCCATCTGCACGTAGCATTCTGACTGCAAGCAGCCCATTAATAAATATGCTTAATGTGCATCAAATATATGTATAAAAATACACATATGAAAAAAAATATAAAAAAGGGGATAAGCAAGTGTGTTTCGTATGGTTTCTGTGTAAGTAGAAATAATCGCTTCATTTTTTCCCTGTGTATTTTTTTAATCAGCCTAAGGCACAGTGGGAGGTATTGCTTTAGCTTTCCAATAAGGAAGGGGCCAGGATGAAGGGGGGGGTGTCTGCCTTCAAAGCCATGCTGTGTCCAGAGGGAGTCTCCTCCTGGGGTTTTGGCGTTGGAGGGTCTTTGAAGTTTTTTGGATTTTTACTTACCAGGTGGTCTGAACACATACCAGTGTCTCCACTGAGCAACAGTTGCACAGCACGGCAGGGAACCTACCTGCTCCACTTTCTGGACTAAGGAAACCACAGGAAAAATGATACTTTTTTCAGGATGGTTATATCTCTTATGGGAGCACAACAGCCCCTGCTTCAGAACCTGAGACAGAATAGAAATATCTGTCAGATAGCAGTAAGTCTGATTCAGTTACAACCCAGCATTTAACATCAACGGAAAGAGCTGTCTGAATCCAGCCATTAGATGGCAGAATTGATCAAGCAATAGCCTGATTTTAGTGCTGTGTAGTGTATGCCCCAAAACAGATGGTTTAAAGAATAGATACCAAGTAGCAGCTGGTGCTTGTATATATTCCCGAAATACTGTACCTGGCCTACCTGCAGGCACTTTGAACTAACAGAGACCACGGTATTTGTATATCATTTCCAGAAGCAACACTTTGGGGACTGGGGATCAGAGCATCAATCAATGAGTATTGTTAGATCTTTTCTAGGCATATGCCTTTGAAGACCTGTACCTGTGCAAATATTGACCATCATGATGCTTTCTGGCTATACACTTTTGGCAATAGCACAGGTACAATCCACTTGTGACTTTCCCTAAATACCATTGCTTTGAGAGGTATCTGTTCTGAAGTGAATCTGCTCAGCCAATTTTTAACTGCAGTTAGTTTCTTTGGACATCGGGCAACTTCATCAAATTACTCAATGTTAGCAGCTTGTTAACATCAGTTGAATTTTGTGGGAAGTGATTTCTAAAATTTTAGCTATTCTGCTATGTAACTTCCATATCTTCAGATAAAGAAGCATGATACCAAATCTAACAACCCCCAAATGCACATAATTTCATGATTTCTTCCTCTTTTCTGAGAATAGAAAAATGTTACTTTTTAATCATCCTGTTGACTTCAGTAAATTATTTCAGCATTATCTTTCCAAATATATTCCTTTCCCCAATAATATCTCCCACAGGCTAATTGTTGTTCCCAAACCATACATATCCATAGTTCCAGATTAAGATACTTTATATTCTTCCTCAGTTCCTAATGACAGTATTTCAGATTGGCCAGTTCACTAAGGAAAACTAAAGAAATGAATTTATATAGATCTTTTACATCTAGAATTATTAATTTTGTGTGCAGAAATAATATTGACAGGTATGCCTTCAATTGGTTGTTCATCCATATGTATACATATGTCACATCCATATCCGTGATTGGTTCCAAAAGAAACTTAAAGGATTTCAGCTCCTTCTCCCAGGATTCAAACTGGCAGACTAATTCTTTTCTTTAAGAATATCAAGTCAGGTGTTTGCTTTTTTTTTTTTTTTCCCCCCATTTACACATACATACAGATTCTGATAATAATCTGGTTTGTGTTTCACAAGTGACTTCACTTTATTTCTTCTTTACAAGGATATTGGGATTCATACCTCCTAACATTATCTACTTCTGAACTTGCCACCTGAGAGCCCTTTATAGTCAGTGGAAAGCTATAGTCACTTCTACGGGCAATTCATCCCATCTATTTTAGATGTCTGGTTTAGGATGTGTATGCTCTAGAAGAGACACTTTGTCTCCAGTGGCTATATAAGGAGCCTTGGGGGACTTAGCAGAGGTATGGATTGCCAGTCTCTACATTTGGTCAGGTGAATCCCACACTGAGTCCAAAATCTTGCAGTCAGGATTGCAATGTTTCACCACCTATTTGGATAAGAACTGGATGCAATCTGAATCTGTTTTGCCACACAGAAGTAGATTATGAGGGCATAATCCACCACTGATATATCTTTGAAAGGTGACCAAAACACTTATACTTGTAGTGTATACTAATCAAGACACTAACGTGTATTTCCATTAGGAAACAGTGCTGGGAAAATCACATCAATTAGCTAAAACAATTTCAATAATGAAATGTAAAAAAGGTACTCAAATTAAATAGCAACAAATGTGTGTGACAAAATAGAATAGATTTGCTTTTTATTTGACTATACAGTGATCTCACTTCACTGAAGAAATGATTTGACCAAATCTGCTAGGCCTAAATTTTAAGCTGAAGCAAGCAATAAGACAAATAGCTGGAAAACCACTTATTTAATCAGCTTTAGTATATTTGAATGACCACTCTCTCACTTGCTATTTAGTTTGGTGTGAATGACAGTAACACTATCAATTTAACTAGTGTAAGAGTATAAGAGCCTCACTAGCAAATTCTATTACCACTTTAAACTCTTTCTTCATAGCTCTCATTCTCAGTAGTTTTGAGCAACTCAGAAATGGACCTATTTGTCCTTTTTCTGTGTTTTTGTATGTTTTGTTTTTATAACCACAAAGAAGTGCCTTGCTATAAAGATACTAATTGATTTTTAAAGCTTACTTGACAGTATTCCTTCTGATATTATTCGCTACATCCCATGAGTCAGCACTTGATGTGCAAGATGAATTTCTGAAGACATACTATAAATTGTCAAAACTTTCTTGGTATGTGGAATCTTAGTTTTTTTTTCTTAATTATATTTCCTGCTAGTTCTCTAGTCAAACAACAGCTGCCATCAATGTGCACCTGTTGTGCAATACCTTGCTTGTCTTACAAACATATCTGCTACACTGATGTAACAGGCTACCATGAATGAATGTTAAAATCAATTTCAAAGGAGCATCAAAAGCATTTTTGATTGTCACTCTGTATGTATGATAATGGACCATGGCTTCTATTTCAAAGGGAACAGGGAATGTTCAAGTAAGTGCCTCAAAATACAGTGAGAACAACTCCAGTAGGTGTTTGTATCATTGGTTAAAAAGAAACCAATACCATATTTTCATTTCTTTCTGTGTGCTTATATACAAACCTGAAATGAGTTAGTAGTATCTTCAGTATTTTTGAGTCACTCAAAGCAGGTGATCTGGAGGGCTTAATCCAATTTCTATTATATGGTAAGTCTTGAACTATGCTATTCTCAGCACTCTTATTAATTTCTGTTTCTATTCTGCTCCATAGAAGTTTACAAGTGTGAGTAATTTATTTCTTGTTGAAATAATTAGAGAAATACTTGCTACTATCAATATTTTGCAGCCTCAGGACAGCATAGTTTTGTTCATTGCTTCAGGTAGCTGATAAATAAAATTAAAAAGTAAGCCTTGTTGATTAGACCCACATGGATATTTCTTTCTCTGGGCTGATGAACTGAACTGAACTTTTAGAATCAGTGTTGGTATGGGTAGTCATAGTTTCAAATTCAAAGTACCTTTTTGGCACTCTCTGCAGTATTCCCTGACAAGTGTCTTTTTAAGGGACATTATTGATGTTAAAAAGAATTTTAAAGGTTGGTGAATGTAAGGCTATGTAAAGAATAAATAGTTTTTTTAAGCATTCACCTTCCTGTGAATGGTATATCCATACTTTAGCTTATCTTAATATTCAAAGGGTTTTCATAGTTATTTATGCTTTAAGATCAAAGCAGGTATTTTGGAATAATTTTTATACATGAAATCTAATTATTCAAATTAAAACAACCCATAGCATTGAAGGTGCAGAGACAGTGAGAGAGTTTTACTGACCTTCAGCAAGAAATGCATCTAGATAAGCATTGACTCTAAGAAAAAAAAACACCTTTAGCTAATTTTGGGCTGCTTAAAATTCCTGTGAGTTTTATGGAATGTCTCAGTCTAGAGACACTGACACCAATGAACCATGCAGGTAGACATTATAATTTTATTGCTGGTAAGAGTAACGAAATGTCATTTTTTTTTTTTTTTTTTTTGGTTGATATTCACAGCTGCATAGTATTTCTCTGCTTAAGAGTTTCATTTCAGGTACAAATTTTGAGAAACTTCATTGATTTTACTGGATTTACTCTACAGTTATGTCCATATAAATGCATTCAGAATTTGTTTGTATTTTTAAAACATATTCACTGCGAATAGCTAAAGGTTCCCCAAACCTTCTTGAATTATAATTCTACAAAGTAAGCAGTTAGGTTCAACACAGTCAGAATCAGAAGAAGATTGCTATATAATGCTTCTTTTGTCTGATACAAAGAGGTATAGCAGTTCCACGGCACTTGCTCCCGTTTATGTCTCTATTTAGGAAACACAGAAAAGTTCCTCCCTAAAAATGTATGGCCAAAGTCCATTCTTTTGCACAACAAGCTCTTCATCAAAAACATTATTAGAAAGGGTGACCAAATGGGGTATCATCCAAGGTAGCAAATCACATTTTTTATTTCCAAACCTAGCATATATTTATGCCACAACTGTACTAATTGTTCCCTGAGGGATGCTGATGCCAGCAAGCTGTAGCAGTGATAATTGTGATATCTAAGCTACCTGAAAGATGCACTGACAACACGTATGTATAAGATTGTGAATACTTTGCCTTAGTATTCAGGTTAATAGCCGAATCACTTCATTTAAGATTGTTTCTGAATGAATCTCTTGTCCATTACTGGCTATGATTATTCTTTATATTATTATGCTGCTTGCTTTCATGATTGTTTATAACTGTACAATACATTTCTAGCCAACTTATACTAATATCATCAACTACCACTTTCCTTGCACAGTCCATAATAAAACTCTTATGAATTTCAGCCAAATCTTTGCAGTTACATGCAATCTTCTGTCCCATGGATCAACAAGAGACTCAAACAAAGAACTTTTACAGCAGCCCTATGCTTCTTCCTTATACAGAGCCCTTGCTGACTTACTGACTGCTGTTCATGCTGAAATTGTTTTGATATTTATTGTTTGATATGGACTCCTGTTTTTTAACAGATTTTCATTATCTTTTTCCTCTCTATACTTAATGCTAAAAAACACCTGCCAAAATATGTGCCATTTGTTTCTTGATTGCCTGCTTAACATGGCCCTGATGTTTCCCCAAGCAAATGAATTGTGAAGAGAAGGATAAAATCACTGTATTTAATAACTCTGTTGACGTTTAAGGCATAACAATTAAAATACACCAAATCCAAATAGAACTGGGCTAGGAACACATATATAAAATACCTGTATTAAGGAAGAAGATATTTGATAGATTGGTGTTAAGGCTTTCACTTTATGCAAAAATAAATTTCCTTTTGCGTATGTATTGGAATTTCTGTGGTGGTCTTATGTCTCATCAGAACAGCAAGGACAATGTGGTTTTGTAAGGTCTGGCTACACAATAATGTTGATTTACACTCACATTTTAGATGTTGCCACTGGGTTGTGATCAGTGGTACAAAACACACTTCACAGCCAATTGTTATTGGTATTGCTTGGGGATTAACGCTGGAGCAAATACTGCTTAACACCTTTATTAATGACCTAATGATGGGAATGACAGAATTCTCAGCCTTTTCTCAGATGATACCAAATTGGTGGGGGAAACAGCTGATACCTTGGTGGGCAGAGCTGCTGTTAAGAGGTACATGAGGAGAAATTGGCTAATGGAAACCTCATAAAATCCAGTAAAGGCAAATGCGAAATCCTGCACCTAGGACAGACTAACCACATGCAGCAGTGTGGACTGAGACTGGCTAAGAAACAACACTGAAGAAAAGGTGAGGTCCTGCTGGACAACAAATTGGATGTGAATCAGGTGTGTGCCCTTGCAGTGAAGGAGGCCAGCCACATCCTGGGCTGTGTTGACATGTGATTATTGCCCTTATTCAGCAGTTATGAGAGACCACTGTATGCATTCTTGGGCTCCCCAGCATGTGAAAGACACTGACATATGGAACGAGGCCATACTGCAGAGGCCATTGAGCTGGTCATGACATGGAAGAAGAGGCAGAGACAGCAAGATCCCTTCATCCTGGAGAAGGGGAGACCTCAGGGTCAATCCTTCTGTCTTCTGTCATCTACAACTGCCTAATGGAAGGGTAATCTTATGCTTCAAAATCCTGTTATGGTCAAAAAGGAGATAGACTTTATATGTGTGAAGCCAAGAATTATTTAGTAGAAATCTTATCGGTCTAATAAAAGGTTTATTATTACTCCAGAGTTAATTGCCAAGGAGAAGAAAATAAAGAAAAGAATACTAATTTACAGAAAAAAAAGTATCAGTAATAATAATACTATAGTAAATACTGATATATATAAGCTTCCTTGTATCTACCACTTTTCTCGATGTTTTGCTTGCCCTGCCACTGCCCCTTGTGGTCCTAACATTGACAGCTTCCATGTGGGGTTTGGGGAAGCTATGAGGAGTGATCAGCATCTACAGTCCTATGCTGGGAGGGGTATATTGTTGATGTTGATACTTCCTCACTTCAATTAGGGGTCGTTTTTATGTTTGCTAACAAACTTTTACACCTTGCTCTTTTTTTCATTGGTTTGCATTTCCATATTGTAAATGCGTTTACTATATATAGTGCCTTTTATGTATGCTAGATATTATTCCTTTGTTCTCTTTGTTAACCCTATAACCAATTTTGTGTAGTTCCAGGTCTGCATTTCTTAAGTCAAAAGTAGTGAGCTGTTTGTAGCCATTGGGCATCCAGTGCCAAGCCTGTGCCTTTTTTTAATTATCCCTCACCTTTAGTCCTCTATATCATATCCTCTTTCCTTCTTCTCAAAGCCTCTGCTATTATAGGAGGCTTGTATTTCTTTATGCTACATCATTATGTTAGGTGTCGTAAATGTTTCATTCTGCAAAGAATAACTACTTGTTATGACTAGCTATTAAAAAACTATTGTTGTGCCATGCAAAAATAAGCAAAAGTAAGACAAATTAGTCCTAACCACCTGGTTGGAAGAAAACTAGATGTCACAACTAAACCACATAAAATCAAAGCTCCAGACAGGTCCATACAAGTTAAGACAAAAAGTCTTAAGACCCTGCAAACTGGCCTGGTATTAGCAATGGCAATATTTTATTTACTGGGCTACAGGAAAGAAAAGATGAATCTAAACTCTTCTCAAAGGTGCATGCTGATAGCACAAGGCACGATGGACAGAAGTTGGAACACAGGAAGTTGCAGTTAGGTACTAGGGAAAAAAAATCATCATTACAGTGGTTGAACATGGGAGCAGCTTGCCTAGAGAGGTTGTAGAGTCTCCATCCTTGGAGATACTCAAAACCAGGTGAGGCACGGTGCTGAGCAGCGTGCTTATGGACCTGCTTAGAGCAGGGAGGTGGATACAAGACTTCCAGAGTTCTGTTCCAACTTAAAATATTTTGTAAGACCACGATTCAAGACTGAATTTTTCTTTCTTTCTTTCTTTCTTTTTTTTTCATTGAAATATGATAAGAACTTTAGAATATTAAACAGCATGTAACAGATTTCTTTTCCCCAGAAAGATGCTTCCACTTAGCTGAGCAGAATCTGGCCCCCAGTAATTCTTCTCTTGCAAACTTAATAGTTAATTCCTTATTCAGAACAAAAACTGCTCCGGCAGGAGAGATTCACCCTCCGGTACATGATTTCTGACGAATGTTAGAAGCAGTTACCAAGGTCCAAATATCTACCCTGAACAGTGCAAAACCTCTCACATCTGCCTCCCACAGCCCCAGGAAGTGGCTTTCCAAGTGAAGAGGAAGGGCTTTTCCTTCTTGCAGCAACACTTCATACCTCGTGTGTATGATTCCCCTTTTTGATTTGGGACTTATCCAGACCACTACCGTGTCTTCTCTTCTCATGTACTGCTCATGATTTGTCTGCTTGGATGAGACTTTAGTCTCCCAAATGCAGGATGAACCTTTTTTTATTTTTATTTTTATTTTTTTATTTACTATGCTAGTGTTGGTACAGATAAAGCAATAACAATACCAATGAGGGTTTTTCTAAAAATATCTAGTGCAAGCCCGGTCTCTGGTTGTTGATTACACCTTATGCTATATTCAATATCTTGTCATCTCCAAAGAAAACTTATTGGGAACCAGGAAACCTCCTTCTTTCACAAGACCAGTGAGCTGCTTGCAGTATAAGCAGGTTCTTCACGATGGCTTAAATAGTTATAGGTTATGGACTATATGCACTGAAAGATTTCACAGAGTCATAGAATCACAGAATCATCTAGATTGGAAAAGACCTTCAAGATTACCAAGTCCAGCCATCAACCTGACGTACTGAGTCCCTAAACCATGTCCCTTAGTTCCACAAAGCATGTCCCTTGACGTCATTTCTTGTACTGCTTGGCATGGTCATCATTTTTAACATCAGCTTCACTTCTGGAAGACTTTAGAACAATTTCAGCATCGTATAAGCAGGACATTCAACTTTGGTTTTGTCTAGATTTCAGTTTTAGCACCTCAGTGAAGCTAGTGAAAAACATGTGACTACAGTTCAGAAAGCATTTTCATTTGCACTTGCCCTTTGTGTGACTAAATACTGTGTTTGTGATTGCAGAGACAGCACCTTTATTTTGGTATCTGTATTTATAAGATCTCAGTATATCTAGAACTTTTGCTAGAAAGCTTATTTCCAAACAACTGAATAACTAAAGAAAGCCCCCCCTTAGTAAAATAATATAACCTCCTTTATAATCTCACTATGCCAGTATTTTCAAACCTGTCTTAGTATTTAGGTGTCTAAAACATACATTGATTGTCAGAGTTTTTGAGCTGTTTTGAGTTGTAGCCGTACAGAACTTCTGAAGTCAGCCGAGTATTTTGACAGTGGCCATTTATGCCTAACTTCAGGCATTGGCATAAAGCACTATTTTCTGTTGCATTAACTGTCTAAACAAATTTGGTAGCAGGCCAGCATTTCTGAATATAAAAGTCAGGGCATTTTTGTTTTTGGAAAGTGAAGCTATTAGATGATTCTTTCACCTGTATATAGAATCTGAAGAGATTTATTTTATATCTTGGCTGGAAAAAGAGGTTATGATTTATTATCTAACAAAAACTAGACTGAAGTGATGGGTTTGTTTCTATAATGTCTTAGTGAGTGATATTTCTGATTAACTTCTCTTTTCAAATAGGTAAGGCAGTTCTGCCCTACCAGAGGAAGTCTCTGATGATAGAAAATAGTGAAATTCTGCAAAAAGAGTCTAGAACAACTTGAATAAAACTTAAAAAAATGTGAAGAACTTTGCTGCGTGAGATGAAGACCTGACTCCTTGAGGACAACTACAAAATGAGAATACAAATCAGAAAGTGCTGTCTGACTGCAATGTGGTCTTCTGGGAGATCACAGGTTATCTTTACGTACTGCTCCTTCATCAATAACAGATGAGCTACTATTTCTTCTTACATGTCATTGCCCTTTCCTCAAAAACAAAAGGATGAAGTGGAGTACTGGGGGGATAAAAAGGTGAGGGAGAGATCCATGAGAGGGAATAACTGGATTAGTTTTTAAACTACACTTATATCAACAAGGTTGGTGAGTTAGCTAAGTCTAGTCTTTTATGATATTAGATGAGTAGGATGAAAAAATTCATTGGCTAGAAAATTCCTTGACCAATTTCACTAGCTAGAAAATTTTAAATTCAAGTCTTAATTCCTAGAATCATTAAATATAAGGAATACCTAGTAATAATTATGGGTTAAGGTTATTTTGGCTAACTCTCCGAGGGATAAATTTTTCACTTTCTACAATGTACTATCATGAAACAACACTATCTATATTCATACAGATATAGCATTATGTAACTGATTGTAACTGAATTTGGAGTGTACCAAACAATGGGATGTCATTTTCTTCTACCTCTGTTGAGAGGACAGAGAAAGTAATTTCTGGTTACGTGCTTGGATTCCTTTTTCACTGGTGATTATTCTATCAGTTCCAAAGATAGGTTTTCTGGAGAAACACGGTACATTTGATTTGACAGTAGACTGAATCTTCATAAGGTGTTTGACACTGATCACAGTGTATGAACCAATATTTCTGATAGTCAAGTCCACAGCTTTTTAATGCACGTACTGTTCTAACTAACTGAAATGTCTAAAGAACATTAAACATCAATTTAAGATTTTCTAATATCCACTTATGGTATTTGGAAGACAGAAAGATTTATATGTGGAAGCTGATGGCCTATTGGAATAAGCATCAAAAAAGTGAGTGACACCTAAATTATGTACATCCATGGAAAAGGAAGGAGTATTATCATAGTGTTTTCTGTGGATTGTGCCTGTCGCTGCAGAGTCTACCAGGTAATATAAGGCCACTGTGAGGCCCACGTCATTTCATGTATTAACACAAATGTGGAATACTATGAAGAGAATCATTGTAACTGAGACATGTCAAAGGTTCTTCAGTACCGAATTCACACTGAAGTATATAGGATGTTAAATGAGTACCCCAGGTATCAATACTGGGTCCAGTATTGTTTAACATCTTCATTAACAATCTGGATGATGGGGTAGAGTGCACTGTCAGTAAATTTGTGGATGACACGAAACTGGGGGAATTGGCTGACTCACCAGAGGGCCATGCAGCCATCTAGAGGGACCTTGAAAGGCTGGAGAAGTGGGCTAACAAAAATCTCAGGAAGTTTAACAAGGAGAAGTGCAGGGTCCTGCACCTGGGGAGGACAACCCCGGGCATCAGTACATGCCGGGGACCACCCAGCTGGAAGGCAGGTCTGCAGAAAAGGACCTAGGAGTCTTGGTAGACACGAAGTTGAACATGAGTTAGTAATGTTCCCTTGCCACTAAGAAGGTTAATGGCATTCTTGGCTGCATTAGGCAAAGTATCACTAACAGGTCAGGACAGGTGATCCTTCCCCTCTACTCAGCATTAGTGAGGCCATACCCGTACTTTATCCAGTTCTGGGCCCTCCGGTACAAGAGAGACATGAATTACAGAATCATAGAATTATTTAGGTTGGAAAAGACCTCTAAGACCATCAAGTCCAACCATTAACCTAGCACTGCCAAGTCTACCACTAAACCATGTCCCTAAGCACCACATCTACACGTCTTTTAATACCTCCAGGGATGGTGACTCAACCACTTCTCTGGGCAGCCTGTTCCAATGCCTCACGACCCTTTCAGTGAAGAAATTTTTCCTAATATCCAACCTAAACCTCCGCTGGCACACCTTGAGGCCATTTCCTCTTGTGTTATCACTTGTTGCATGGGAGAAGAGGCCCATCCTCACTCTGCTACAACCTCCTGTGTTGTAGAAAGCAGACGTTGTAGAAAGAACCTCCTTGTAGTTGTAGAAAGTGAACATACTGGAAAGAGTCCAACAGAGGGCCACCAAGATGATCAGAGGACTGGAGCATTTCTCCTATGAGGAGAGGCTGAGAGAGCTGGGACTGTTCAGCCTGGAGAAGAGGAGGCTCAGCGGGAATATTATCAATGTACATAAATACCTGAAGGGAGGGTGCAAAGAGGACAGAACCACACTATTTTTAGTGGTGCCCAGTGCCAGAACAAGAGGCAATATGCACAAACTGGAGCACATGAGGTTCCATGTATACATCAGGAAGCACTTCACTATGCAGGTCATGATCACTGGAACAGGCCGGCCAGAGAGGTGTGCGGTCTCCCTCCTTGGAGATCTTCAAAAACCATCTGGCCATGGTCCTGGGTAAACTCCTCTGGGTGTCCCTGCTTGAGCAGGGGGTTGGACCAGATGACCTCCAGAGGCCCCTTCCAACCTCAGTCCTTCTGTGATTCTGTGATTTGGAGGTGGATGTTCTGCAATTTATAATGGTTATACACCAAAATCTCTTCAGGGATCTTGGTTCTCATTACATGCTTTCTATGAAAGTTAATAATAATGCAGTTATTTTATATTGTATGCTTATTCTTTCTTTTCTCCTAGTTTTATCTTGATTTGATGGAAGTTCGAGGTATTGAAAACTTAGACTATTTTTTTTTTTCAAAATTTGAGGTCATTTTTGTGTTCACACAATTATGATCATCTTTCCAAACTGATGTAATTTCTTTGGTATCAACACTTGCTATGTAGATCTGTCTGAATGGAGCAGATTCTTGAAAAAAATCAGGGCCTAGTGACTCACAATGGTCCCATTGTTTTCTCAAGTGCTTTTGCTCTCCATGGAGCTTCTGGATTTTGAGCATTCTTCAAGTAAAAATACTGATTTGAACAAATAAGGCACAAATGCATAACAGAAGGAAAGGAACCTCTGGAGTATATCAGGTCAAAAGTTATGTAATTATTATCATTATTATTTTTGTCACAGAAGATTTTCCTTGGTATTTTAAATGCTGCTGTGCCCCAGGAAGTTGCTGTTCTCTTAGTAGTTAAGAAAGTCAAGGTCTTACCAACATTTCAATGAATTCACGGACAAGACTACATCTTTGACTTCACTGGCCATTTAGAGATGACCTGAGCCAGAGCACAGGTAAACATCACAAGCATCTTGGGTAGAATTCCTCTCTTTTAACACTAAAGATGTCTACGTTTGAGGTACCCAGCCTGCACTGCCTTTGTAATCAATGGAGAGTAGTAGACCTTTTAGGGATCATTACAAATGGTTTACTTTAGCCATGAGATTAAAACCATGCCCTCTCTACAAGTGCGTTTTCCTTTCTATTGACCATAAGGGAACCCTAAATGACTAGTTCAGATGTAGAAATTAATGGCTTGAGTTACTTACCTATACACGGGCTTCTAGGACCATTTGAAAGTTCTAGGGGAGACTTATGGGGTTTAGTGATGTCACATAGGACCCATCGGAGGCCTGCATCCTTCTGGACCAGCAGCTGGAAGCTAACCAGGATGTCTGAAGTGCTATAATCATATGGTGTCTAAAGTGACATTAGAGGTTTATGTCATATTTGATTTCTGCTCTTATTGCTTGTTTTCATCATTATATTTCATTCAGCTGCATATGTGTAGTCCAAGAATCACAGAATCACAGAATCGTTCAGGTTGGAAGAGACCTCCAAGATCACCTAGTCCAACCTCTGACCTAACTCTAACAAGGCCCACACTAAACCATATCTCTAAGCTCAACATCTAAACGTCTTTTAAAGACCTCCAGGGATGGTGACTCAACCACTTCCCTGGGCAGCCCATTCCAATGCCTAACTACCCTTTCGGTAAAGAAGTTTTTCCTAATATCCAACCTAAACCTCCCCTGGTGCAACTTTAGCCCATTCCCCCTCGTCCTGTCTGGTCTATTGGAAGAAACCCATGCCTTTTGGAGCTGCAGATTTAGATCATCTCAAATGGCAATGCTAGGCACCTGGTTTACACTTATGATCTTCATTCACTATGTGGAAGCCTTGACAGTTGGCACATGTGGACACTCACGTGTAGATATCTAATTCTAGATGTCTATCATATGTAGCTGGGAGACATTGCAGACCTCTGTAGTTCTGTGGCTTGATCCAGCTACAGAGCCTATGTCTTGGAAATCTTAGGATGCCTGAAATGCAATAGAACACCTATGATTAGGTAACTGAATCTTCAGCTCAGATTTGACCTTAAGGGCTTCACCTAAGCTCATAATAAAGTGTGTAACCCTGCTGCCTGGACTTGCAGCTAAAATATAGGCATGGAGTGAAACAGTCCTCTCCAAGTTCTTTATTACCAGTAAGACAAAGATGCCTTCAAAGGCACAAAGATTACATGCACTTCTGTTTTCCCTGAATAAAAAGTGCCCTTTTCATCCGTGAAGAAACATTTTCCATGATACATCAGTGGATATAATTTATCATACTATTCAAATGTATCCTATGTGGGAGATAAGACCATATGGAAAACAGCTAAAGCCCGTTTTAAAAGCCAAGGAAAGGGAACTATAAATATTGAGGTATGCTGTGCTGGGTGTTACACCAAATAGTCTGACATAAATTTTTTAAGCCTCAGCAGAACAGTAGAAGAGCTTTTAGGTATTTAAAAAAAAATAAAAATGGGAACAATTTCAGCTACCTTCCAGTGCTTTCATTTAAGAAAAAAATTGGTGCTCATTCTTTCTTAATAGTCTCCATATCACCACAGTATAGAAGGACAAATATTTGAAATGTGATTGTACATCTGTTTGTGTGATCTATAGCAATGCCTGCATCAGCAGAAATACTGAAGGAATAACCTTGGGTGATAGTTCTGTGGGCTGAAGTCCTTGGCTTTCTGATGCTGATCAACCAAGCTGATGCTCATGTTGTCATTGTCTCCAGGCTGTAGTAAGGCAGGCAAACAAATAATCAGAATAATCCATATTGGCCCATCTCAGCGACAGCAACAAACCTGAATTTGTTTTTGAATATCTAAATCTCTCTTCTAGTCATTTAAGTGATGATACCACAGCTTATCATTATCAGAGGAATTGCTGAATATCAGCATGTCACAATTTGAAATAGAGGGATAGGGGAATGGCATCACAGGACTTTGGATGACATGTCAGATCTCTAAGCTGTGTGTTCTGCAGGATCAGTCTATTATTGTGGGTTGTCAATGAATTGTCATATGGTCACATAGGATATTCATTTGCAGATGAGGAGAATATGGTTTGGCATGCCCAGACATCTGGAAAGAGTATTATTTTTGGATTATGTGCAATCCTTTGAAAGCTGAATATCTGACTATCAAATACATTTATGAAGTGGTGTGAAGGCAAACAAATACGTATTCATCTGGTATCTGATTTTAGGTATTCAGGGTATGCCTATCCCAGCAAATTAAACGGTGTCAAGAAACACTCCCAGGTGCCAAACTGGATCGTCCGTTCTGTTAAATATTTGGAATGGCTCCAGAATAGTTTCCACCTGGGCCACTTAGCATTTTCCCCAAATAATTCCCACCTTGACAGACAGTGTGGATCAGGAACCATTCCTAGTAGACAGGTTGAGTGCAACCACACTGTTTTGTGTGCCAAGTGGGTTTTATGTATATGCACCGAGGCAGCTCTGTGTCAGCTGTCCAGTTCCAGGCACCTTCTGTAGCACAGACATTGCCTCGGGTTACAAACTCACACCATCATTTTGCTCTATTCTGTATATTCAGCAAATGTTATATATCATTTGCTCATCCATGGTGCACATAACAACTCCCTGTCGAATGTCAGCTATTTAACATGTAAGGTTTCCTGGCTTCTAGGAAAGGGAATCTGAATTTGATTTCCTTCTTTTTGGATATTTTCAGTATGGGATCACAGCTACTCTTTCATGTTTAAGACACTGTGACACTCAAGGAAAAAAGAGTGACCGTACCTCCCATGTTGCCAGAAAGCAGTAGAAATACACTACTTCATATCAGCCATGCAACCAGAAATCCCGGAACTGAATTGCTTAGCAGATGATAGGCTCAAATTTTGAAACATTGCTTAAGTGTATCCATTTTGTGCCCTCTGAGGTGCCTTAAATAAAGATCTCAGATTTTTCTAAATGGGGAAGGAGTAGGGTGTTCAACATTTCTGAAAACTGGTCTTTTTCAGCTTAGAAAAAGAATGAGAAAAACAATAAGTTAGTTTAAAAAAAGCCCTGAAATCTTATTAGGTGGTTAGAAAGAATGGATGCATAGGTCTAATAGGGCCGTCATCATGTTTGGTGTTTCTGGTGGTTTGTGATTATAAGGATAAAAAGAATTTGTGTGTTCTATGGGCACTATAGAGAAGGAAAAAAATATGTAATGAAGCCCACAGGATAGCATGAAATCTGGATATCAAAACAGCAACAATAACATAGACTGCTGTTCTAAAACATTCTTTAATCCAGTTTCTATTTAAACGAAGCTTCAAAGACTTTTTCTTTATAAACGGTATTTCTGAATTTCTTTCTAAATCATCCCGATGCATTTTTGGATGCTGTTCAGAGATAGAAGTAGAGCACACATCAGCTTTATCTTAATCCTTAACCTTACACATGACAGTGAAGAGCAAGCCTCTCTGATGTTCTGCATCATATATTTAATTTCTAAGAACTTTAAATCTCCTGGAAATGACAAAAGTAACCGACACATCTATAAAATAGGACATCAATCAGATTCTCTCTGCTTTTGAATCACAGTAATAAAGGGAATATTTTCAAATAGGGAACTGTCTCTTTTATTTATAGATATTCAGCTGGAAATAAGGGATCAGTAAAATGTTTCCTCCGTATCTTTTTCACTGTATGAAAACAGGGTTACAGATCAATTGATTTACCATCACAATTGATTAGGTGACTCTCCTGCTATCTCTATTGTGACAGTAGACAGGCGCTCATATAGATCTTTCATTAGAGGAGTCACTGAAAAGCAAAGGTTCATTGCATGCCTAAATGGCTTGTAGCTGACTCATTAGGCCATTAACTAACCATTAATATTGTTTAACCTCAAACCTTACAGATAAAATAAATTACAGTCACGTTATCCAAACAAAATAACCTTAACCTCCTTAACAAGTGTATAATTATGTGAATTTATTACCATCTGATCCCATTGAACTGAGGGGTTCATTTTCAGAGCTATGAAGAGGGAGATGAGAATACATCACCTTCAAGATAAGTGCTACTGGGAGGCAGGTGCGTCAGTCACTGATACGCTTTGTAAGACATGAACCCACAGGGTATGGATTTGTCTGGTTAATGCCCAAACAAAATTATCTTACACACAAAATGCTTCCCTCTTACACAGTACCAAATCTCTTCTTATTTGTTTTTAAATGTTTCTGCATTTCAGAAATTAGTTGCATGTATAAAATGGCCTTCTCTGTCTCACTATGGTACCAAGGCTTCACACAGACAAACAGAATATAATAACAATAAGCTGTAATTGAATGAGAAGGCACTGGAAATTTTACTCTTATCATAATCTTTTCAGACTCTCAAATTCTATATATGTGATGCAATGATCTGCTGAAATTGTACTGAAGCAAGAGTATAAGAAAACCCATGGCATATGTTCTGAGAAATAAAATAAACTTATGTCAGTGTGCTTCCCTTGGAACGATGCCAGCTGAATCCTAGTTATTATCAATAATATAAACAAAATATGTTACGAGCTTTATACAGAGCTTAAAATAAGCAAAAATCCTGCATTAGCACATTGCTGATATCCCAGCAGGTCAGCTATAATGAATGCACAAGTGCTCACACATAATTTTTTATAAGATAACTTGCTTGAAAGTGAAGCAGTCAATAGGCTCATTTGCAGGCACATTTCTCTCCAGGAAAAACAACCATAATACAATACCAATTACTTTTTTTTTTTGGGTGTACAAAAAAAAGTGAATGTTGAGAGAGGAAAAAGACAACAATAACATAAATTCAGTGGCAGATGTGCAAAAAAAAAGGAATGAGAATGGAGTAGTACTGGTAATTAGAGCTGAAAATAAAACCTACTGTTCTTACAGAAGAGCAGTCACAAAATCACAATGAGTATAATACAGTTGATACTTTAGTAAATGAAAATTATTGTTACTAATCAAAATGGAAAGCGAAAAACCCACTTACTGTGCATGTTTACTGGACCAAAATATTGCCACAGAATCCCACACCAGCCACACCAAATATAAGAATAATTTTATATTTCTATAGTTTAAAACTTTAACATTTCATGGGCTGTACCAGTTCAGCTGAAGGTTAAAATATTTGTCTCAAATTAAGGAATGATTATGATTGAATATTTATCATACAGACCATTGTTTTTGTAAAATATCTGCTTATTAGAAAAAAAAGAAAAAAAAAGTCTAGTTGCTACACCTCAAAAATCCAGTAGGAGTTTTACTTTGTGGAGATTAATAACAATTCTGCTCACTATCCTTCCAATAGGGTGGTCTGGGAAACCAGAGATTTTGCGTTTTGCAGCAAGATGCATGTTATAAAAATGGAGCTAATGCCCAGGGCCAGACCTTTCAAATGCATTTTAATTATTTTCAGTGCACTGTCAGAACTTTGATACACGCTCATGGAATCATGCAAATACCTCTTTGTAGAATATATGTCCTATACCCTAAGGCACTGAGTGGATTGAAATACACTTTGGTGAAGTTAGGTGTCATAATACAGTGAGGTAATAAGAGTATGCCACCATATTACACAATTAGAAATCTACTTCTAAATCTGCTGGTTAACATGGCTATGTTTTATATTTATGAAGGAGAAAATGTTCTGATTTTTCGCAAACAGTGTTATTTGCAGGACAATGAAAAATATGATGGAATTAGAATTGATAAAACAAATTCATTTAGTTTCATGTTTACTTATTGACCTCTAGAGCATTTTCATTCAGTGTCATAGGATGTCTGCAAAAGATTTATTCAGTTCCATGTACACATCTTGAGGTAAGAACACATTAATCCAGTGAACTAGATTAGAAAGAAATATTAATTACTTGGAGTCAACCTGTGACTTCTCCTTCTAAATCTGGCAGTTTCTTGGGTTTGGTACTCTGATAGAACAACAACACAAAAAGATATTTAAGGTCATACTTAAATTTAATAATATGAGTAAGTCCACTCAACTCAGCAGTGATAGATTTAGTTGTCTCCTTGGAATGCATAGGATCTAATAATAGGAGATTAGCTGGAAGGATTTGAATGGTGTCTGCTGGGATTTCCTTAGGTAGATACAGTCAAATAGACCAGTGTCTGTCGACTCTGAGCTAAACACATAGGTTTCTACTATGGTTAATGTGCACAAACATGAGCACCTAGTGCCAGTTGGAATGCTATAGGGTATTCTAGAAAGCCACACAAGCTGACTGATATGATACAGGTCTGATAAGAGACTTTCACCAAAAGGAGCTTGAGGCCAAGTGGATGGTCCATAAAACCCAAAATAATGGCGCTAATATGTTACCCCAATAGTCAAGTATCACCAGGCTGATAAATCATATTCAGCTATAGTACAAGCATATGGTTTTGGAAGTGTTTTGACTGATTTAAAGCTAAGGTCATTTTTCAAGCCCAGATTTATTTTTCTAAATTTAGGAGAAGGATTCAGACACCCAAATTTAGATGTCTTTATGTATGTAGTAACGTGAACTAAATGCCTACCTCCCATCATAGCCAGCTGAGATCTAGGTAGCACAGTCATGTGAACCTTTAGAGTCTTTTAGCTCGATATTCAGAGAATACATTCAAACTGTCATACAAGACTTCATCTCTGCCATCCATTTTTCAAAGTGTAGCAGATGAATGCTGTGCTATGCCACAGAGGATCTTGGTTTGTGTGGCATTGCTCACACAATTGCTCACAGTGGCACCTGCCTTAGCACCATGCAGAATGGTTCCAACTTTTGTAAACAACAAAGTATCATCATTCCATGCATACCCTTTTTTTCTCTTTTGAAAATATGGCAAAATATGTTTAAATAAACTCTGATAAAACACTGGCTCTCTGCTTCATCTTGTGTACTATCATACCCACACAGTATAAGAATAAGTTGGGGTAGTATGATGGCACCACTTCAAAAGTTTCAATAAATGTATGTAAGAAAGTATTTAAGTGTAAATAAGAGAGTTCATATGAGTACTCAGACTCCCTTTAAATTGAGATTGCCTGCATAGGAAATTTCCCTGAATATGTAAAAATATACTGTCATTTTTTTTGAGAAACGTGTTTCCAAATTTTATAACAGTCTATTTTTTAGAGCATTATTATCTTCCTTTTCCAACCAGAAATGCCTTCAGGCATTTTAACTTACACTTGGCTGAGTGTTTAATATGCCAAATAAGGCAAAGATTAGTCCAGAGACATTTAGTTAATGGATCTGCAAATCAAATATACACGTCAAAAACAGAATCCAAAGGAAGCTAGAAATTAATATCTGCTTCATCTGATCTCTCATGAAAGGTGATACACTCTGAGAAATGATAATTAAATGAGACTCATCTAGACTTTGACACAAAACTTTTTGAATTTTAAAATAAAACCTTAAAGTAAACCGATGATAGGTTTGTCCAACTGGCAATAGTTTTCAAAGAAACTGTCACACAAGACTTCCCTTCATGTCACATTTATTTTAGGTAATCAGCTCCCAATAATTTTGACTCAATATTATTTAGACATTCATTTAATCATGGAATGTCAACCACTATGTGCACATATCCCATAACTACTAATCTCACCATGTTCTTTGAAAAACTTCCCCTGACTTTTATTTCTGAGGGAAAAATGTGATGCTAATACTTAAATGCCAGCTTTTGTACCTAGGTTCTGGCTGAAATAGGTGCTTGAAATTGATCTGGTAACTTTAAATTTAAAGATTAGTGTTCTGGTTTCAGCTGGGATAGAGGTAATTTTCTTCATAGTGGCTGATATTAGTCCAATATTATTTTGATCTTTTGTTTTTCTGAGCAAGGTGGCTGTAGTTGGAAATAACTTGACTGTGGTCTCCAAATCTGGCTGTAAAACTATGTCCTGGTTGAAGACCCAGCATAATTGGAAGCTGAAAATGTATAAGAACCTATTCAGTGTTAAAGATCAGTGATGGCTATATATCTGAGAAAGTCCAGGGAAGTAATTTACACGTTCTAATGTTTTATGTTTTGGAAATAAATATCCAAAACAGAAATGGGTTATCTGTCAGAATTTTTCACTGCCGTTTCTATTTCTTTGTTACTTGCTTTACAGTACTCTCAAGACATACATCTGGTTGTATTGCAGGATAACAAAAACATTAATTACTTTGGTTAGGAGTCAGCACTGTAGCTCTTTTCTTTTCTTTCCTTTCCTTTCCTTTCCTTTCCTTTCCTTTCCTTTCCTTTCCTTTCCTTTCCTTTCCTTTCCTTTCCTTTCCTTTCCTTTCCTTTTTTTTTTTTATTATTCCTTTCCTTTCCTTTCCTTTCCTTTCCTTTCCTTTTCTTTTTTCCATGTATTTAAGGAGTGGAAAAATGGAAAATGAAAGGCAAATGCACAGGAATTTTTGTAATAGCTGCTTTAAAAAAAAGAAAAATATGATATTGTTCAATTGAATGAGTAATACTAACAAACATAAATCTGTATGCAAGATACAGAATACATTTACTTATTTATTTATAGAATGGGAAAAAATACTTTTTTGGAGAATTCTTTATCAGCTCCAACAAAAGAATAGCATATTTATTATACTGAATTCATACTGTCTCTTTTTGTCATCAATATCTTGCAGAATCCACTTCTTTCTTCGTTGTCCCTCTCACTTTATTGTATTTGCTTTAATACTCCATAAACACTAATCTTGAAGTAATACTCCATAAACACTAATCTTGAAGTATATGATCATATGACTTCATTCATCACAATGTCTGTCCTTTCTGTGCATTGAATTATGCCACCTCTTCATTAAGTGTCTTCCTGAATCTCTGGTTCTTCTCTCTAGGCAATGAGTAACAAAATATGTACTGTGTTTACCACAAACTACAGAGATTGTGACATAAGCCACGTGTGCACAGAGTTTTCTGAGGTAGCTCTTTCTACAAAAATGTCTACTAAGACATTAATTCTATTATCAATGAAAATTAAAAAATACTCAGCTGTGATATTTTACTGAGCTGTTATGTTTCGTGGGACATGTTACCCTAAACTTTCTCCACCTTTCACTGAATTGAATTTGCAAAAGGTGTTCTGTTGTGGTGCAAATTATTTGTCATGTTGGCATGTTTATACCTTCCTAAAATAAACTTGTACTCTCTGTGTATTCACACTTTTTATGTTAGTACATATTTCAAAAGTGACAAGGAAAAATACTGAACATAATACTACAGTGAAGTTTGTTTCAAAATGTATTTTTTTTTTTTTTTGTAGTGCCTTAAGCACTGGGGACTTCCTCTTGCCACGAGTAAATTGCCTTCTTGATGTAACATCTGAAAGCCAGAAGCCAATAAAAAAAGAAGAGATCTTTCCCAAAGGCCCAGGAATTTGGGACATTCATAAGAAAGTACATTTAAACATGTACATAGAAGAAATCTTTATACTAGATATCTATCTCAGCAGTCAGTAGAGAGTACGTTACTTGCCAGGCAAAACTCCAGCAAACAAAAAAAAAATTCCTACTGTTGTTCTATCAAGGGCCATGCTCTCAGAGGCTAAACAAAGGCAACCCAGGGAGGCTGACCACATGTGTTCAGTGATAAAGGTTGCTACGCAACCTCCTGGGAGAGTTTGTTAGCAACAGACGGACTTTTTGAATAAAATTAGGGTCCTTTTAATTCATATTTTCAATACGGCCTGAGTGGAAAACCTGATAAAATTTCTTGGGTATCTTTGAAATGAATAACGTACAGCATAGGTTAAAAATAACATTGGTGTCAATATTGCTGTCTTTCTGTGCTAAAACACAGATATTAATTTATCAGAAATACATGAAACCAGTGTCAGACGGGATGTTTCCCTTCCTGCCTATCCTATGCACTGTTTTTGGTTATTAACTGCTCTTGTCTAGTAGCTGAAGCCTTACATTGTCCTGTGCCACTGAACTCAAGCAGAGTGGCACCATGGACTGCAGCAGGTATGGGCTTGTTCAGTTTTTTCCTTCTGCTTTTATCTGCACTTTGTATGAGAACTTTCTTTCCAGATGCATTCTTTCAATTTCAGCTATACAGGTGTGTAATTTCCTTGTCAGATACAGACACCTGAGTTTTTGGACATCTTCTAGGTGGTCCTGTCTTTTGTATCACAATGATACAAAATACATAAAAGGGAATGAATGTTTCATGTGTCTATGTAGGAATATTTTGCAAATATACAGATGACTGTTCTTAAACATCGAAGAAATACCCTCTTAAAGCTGAAAAAAAAAAAAATCCCTTGAAGAAGATTCACCTATGTTTGGGAACTTTGGATGAAAGTTATTTTGCTGTCAAAATAAATCAGTGTACAGCCATGTTCTGTCATTCAAAATTATAACCTAATGGAAGCAATGTTCTCAACTTAGATATGTGGATTAACTGAGAATATTATCTTCTTGACTGATTATTTTAGCTTTAAAGACACAATATCTCATTTACATATACATAATTTTTTATTGCTAATCTTTTATTCTTAATCATGACTAACCATTTGTGCTTATAAATGAATATTACTGGCTAAAAGGAGATGCTAACTACTTTTTTTTTTAGGGTTGTGTAATGATTTATGAACCTAAATTTACTACCAGTCATTACCATGTGCTATCACTGTGATATGCTGTAGAATTTTCATGTATACTGACTTCTCTTTGATTCGTTATATGTGGGCAAGGTTTAGGTAGGAGTTCAGTCAGTTTGCAGGGAGGTGGCTAGTAGAGGTACCTATTTCCAGTCCCTGAGACCTGATTATAGGTAATGATTAGGTAATTGAACCCAATGTCAATGGAGAGTAAAAAGGGCATTTAAAGCGGCTTATGATTACATTTGGACCCTTAGGATTACGTTCAGTTGTCCATGCCACACAAACAGGTGCCTACTGCCATTTCATATACTATGGGATACCATATCAGGTATAAAGGTAAAAGAATCAAGGTAAAAGATTTTAATTCTTCTAGTTATAGGGATTAATTCCGCCTCAGAGGCCAGTGACATTAAGAGAAAGCTATATGGTCCCACGAACTGAGGAAAAGGTAGGGTGTGCAAATATGAGCACATTCCTTAGACACTGAATATGCCAAAAGTTATCTGCTCACATGAATCATAATGGTGAGATTAGGTAGCACACTCATCTTGACAAAATTCAGGAACTTGATTAAGTTGCCTAAACGAGTGAATATGGTGCCATTGGAGAAGTTTCTGAGTATCAGGGACATCCGCATAATGGTGGCAGATATGATCTAAGATTTAGGATTCACCCTGCTGGAGTCGGAGGTGAAATCAAATGAAAAAGTCTAAACTTTTGTTTCAGATTCATAACTAACTACAAATATTTTAGGCAACTGGGTTGGTCTCTGGGTGTCTTAAGATTTAAATGTGAATCTATACTGGAAGTAGTCACTGTGGGTTCCCTTTATAGGAAAGAAACAGGAGGGAAAGAAATACAAGCAAGGGACAATTTCTATGACCCAAATCACCTATCCCAGAATTAGTCATTATCTTGAGATACACCTTACTCTCCCTTGACTAATGCCTGAACTAGGACAGATGAAACCCACCATGTATGTATAGACCTTCACTGGGTTACATTTTTTCTCCAGTTTCTCATTTCCTAGTGACCTATGCATTACACTTGGATGAAGCTCTCATTCAGGACTGCTATTTTTCATTGGTTTCAGGTAGTAAGGTGAGAGTACAGCTAGGTTCAACCCCAGCTGGTCCTGCTGAGACAATCTAAGTGAAAAAGGGGAGAAAAAAAAAAAAAAGTGTTACAACCTAATGATTTGTTGGAGGAATGAGAAGGGATATATTTTGTCCCCCCTAGGAAAGGACAGATGTGGCCTCTCACCTGACTGGCAACAGGGATAATAGCAAATACCACCTCAGAAGTGGGCAGTTATCTCAGGCTCTTCAAAACATGAACATTGTTGGCTTTTCTCTCTCTTCCTTTTTGAAGGGATTTCATAAATGCTATTCTTTTCCCTTCTCTGTTTTACTCTCATACATTTTTGTTTAGGCTGATAAGGGAAGAGAAGGTCAATGAAGTGGATTTTTCTCATTTTGTTCTAGGATGACTGTAACTCATGGTTATTCTGAACTCTTTACGGGAATATGCAAGAAATTGCTGCTTCTATTTCCAAGGAGACTCTACATCCCACTGCTGTTTGTTCATTTTTCCACGCAAAACTGTTGCACTGCACGTGAGCTATTCACTATTCTTTGCTGCAAATGCTGAAATCCTGGAAAAGGAAATATCTTCATACCAGAGCCACAGAATGATTTCGACCTCTGCTATTAGAATATTTCTCTATATGTGCAGCTATATGAATCAGTGCAAATACATGCTGAGAAAGAGCAAGATGAAACAAGGCTTCATGGTTTCAGTAATCATAATGAATGTGGGATTAAGACAGTAGTCTAAAACAGTCTTCTCAGTTCCATAAAGGGCAACAGTGATTTGAACCAAAATTTCCAGGTAATTTCTCTTTGTGCATTTTGAAAGGCTCTTAATGGAAGGAAAGTGGCAGATGAAATGTCAAAAGCTGGCACACTGCAGTTTTAATTTCAAAATAAACACAAAAAAAACCAAAAAGTTTTGAGGCAAAAAGAAATAGTTTAACAATGGCCCATGGAAAGGTTTCATTATCTTTTCTGAGCAGTGCACACAGGAATAAGCTGCTCACATTCCTTTTAACCTTGCTTGAAATGATACACTTCTAATCAGGTTACAGGTTCATAAAGAGGAGAAGGATGTTCCATTAGTATGCAAGATCCTTCCATGTTGGTGCACGTTTGGCTTGAAATCACTCCGTATATATTGTGATTAAATACAAAACAAAATCCAAACCTTTTGAATTCAATTTACTGTGCTTACACACAGTAACTTTTTCACTCTTACTAAGCACTGCTTGGTGTTACAACAGTCATTACCATGCATTGACATGATACTTCTTGTCAAAGATCCACTTATGAACACCATATTATGCACTGACATTATACATTTGAATAACTCCAAAAGAAGGCTTGATATGATGTAGCACATCAAATGAAAGGCTCAATATTATGCTTTGACATAGTACATCGTAGCAGCTGTGAAGGAAAGAAGCCATTAAGATGGATCATGTCAATGCATAGTATGGAGCCATTAACACTAAGATTTTTGACATGATCTATCTTAATAGCTCAATATCTATATTGAAATAACATATTTGATCGTGTTAGAGATCCACATGTTAACAGCTCAAGGACCTCTATTGCAATGCATGCTGTATTGCTCTGAATATGTAAAGAGGAGTGCGTTGCACATATGTGAGCTTGGCTTGCTCTGCTTTGCTGAGAAAGGAGGACAGAGACCTTGCACACCTCCCTGCTGCATTTTCCTTCTTCACAAAATCACGTATTCATTCCTGAGAGAGGGTTCTAGGCAGAGCACTCCAAGAGTAATTCACCCTCCTAAGAAGAATTGTAATTAGAGCTCCCACAATAGTTAAGCAGCTGGTGTTCTCTGACTGCTGCTTCGTCAAATGTTTGTAATTGCTTCATTGTTCCCTTGTGCTCCCTTCCAGCTGATGGCTTCTTCCACCTGTTGTCTCTCATTTTATACTTTGAAAGTGAGCTCTTTTGGACAAGTTATATTTGTACAAGGCATTCTGTGGTAGCTCACAGACAGTCTTGTAATACAAACTCCCTTTACAAAGGATGATGATATAATAATGAATAATGATAATGCAAGATGAATATTGTTGAAACAGGCTTTTATTTCAAGTACCTTACTATAGGAGACAGCTGAGTTCATGATGCAGCCCAAAGGCAAATGCAAAACTTCAAGAAGGCCTGCTCTGCCCTTGCCTATGAACCTGTGAGACAATCAGAAAGTGGGAGACAAAGTGTTGACTGAAAGAGATTTAGAGCGTCAAGCAGTGAAACAGTCTCTGCCTGATTTCTTCTGTAGTCTATAAAATAGGACTTTTTATATAGTTAGAGAAATATAGCAAAGAAAACTGATCCCATCATCCATTTATTTTCCCTTCTGGAATAATGACATCATACTGAATTTTGTTTGGTCAAAAAGGCAGACAACACAAAAGATGGTTTTCAAAATAAAATGTACAGATATTATACCCGTACATTCACATGTGCTAGCTCTGTAACTAGCTGTTGTAAATAGCTGTTTTCTTAGTGCCAGAACATGGGCTAAAATGGACATTTTTAAGATCAACAGAAATAATAAAAGTTTATCCATTTATGTTACAATAAAGAAAGAATTATTGATTTGTCTGTTATGGAGCAATGCTGTAAAATTTAACAAAAAGGGAGCTTTTGAATATGCTTTTGTCTCTTTGTTCTGATGCTAGAGGTTTTGTAGATGTAGTTCCTTAGCCTTGCTATGGAATTACACAAAATGCTATGGTAAAGTTATTGTGCAGATTTTCAAAGTAATTTTTACAGGATTCTGCTTAATTTCACCTAATCCATGTTAATTCTGCAGAATCTTTCTCTAAGGGGTGATATTTAAAATATTTTTTTCTAATTAATATTTAAAGTTAAAATACTGACAAAAGAGAAGTAAATCCCAACTACAAAATAAAATCAATGCCATTATTCAAAAACAAGAGCAAGGCAATATTATCTAATAAAGTGAGACCTCCATACTCTTCTCCCTGTGCCTAGAAATTACTGTAGCATCATATTACTGCAGAGACCTGACAGTTCAAAGAAGGGATGTTTATCTGTAGCAGCTGCATTTTCAAGAATAAATGAAAACTTGTGACATTTTTGTTAACATGTCTGTTTGTGGCACTGACAATGATTTCTGATGAATTGCATAGGAAGTTCTGGAATATTGGTAGTATCCCTATGTCATAGAGAATTATGTTTATGGAGGAACCACTCAAATTTAGATTTCAAAAGCCATGTTAAAAATATCCTTAAAAAAAAAAAAGCTTTGCATATAAAAAAAAAATGTCAGTCATTGGAATCAGTTTCTGAGGAAATATCTCAAGGATTTCTGCTGGACTTATTTATCCTCCCATAGCTAATGAGCAGGCCTGATGCTGTATATCAGTGGCCAAAAGATTTGCTAAAAATTTGGAACCTCCTGCTCTAGAAATGGCAAAATGAAGTTCCAAAACCATTTCCATAACTTTAGTACAATTCTCACAATTGCATTGTTGGCTGCTTTGTGGAGAGCATCCTTCTCAGTTTTTCCCCAGAATATTCTAAAGGTATATTTTTCATTTCATAAGGGAAAATAAAACAGTGAAGCACAGCAAATGCTTGTTTGACAGCCAGGACTATTTAACAGCCTATTGAGCCCATCTGCTGTTCAACTCCAGTACCATCCATGGAGGCATTCCAAGAATTAAGGTGGTGGTTTTCTCTGGGTAAAGCCCTTAATTATCCTTTCTAAGCTCATGCTATGCTTTCCCACCTGTGGGGAAAAAAATCTTACTGAAGAAGATGTTTCTTTGGCCTGATGTTAATAAACTCTTTGTAACTTTACTTCTGTTAAACTTGCAGGAGTCAATATAACACCATGTGTTAAAAGATTATGTTGGTGCTTCCAAAATCTGAGGTGGGCACATCTTTATTTAAGTCACATTTAGTTTGATCATTTTAACTGCAGGAGCTGTCTGTCAAAGGGTAGATTTCAGTTGCATCCCACTGCTACCTCATTGTGTTTGAACTTTATAAGGTATTTTATTGGTGACTTAACATGAGCATTTTAAACTCAGGCAATATGTAAATTAGGTCTTATTAAGGTGCTAAATTCTCAGTTAAAAAACAAAACAAACAACAAGAACACAAAAGCATTTATGACTGTCTCAGCAAAAGAAATCCGAACAATTGCATTATGATTACACTGGTGCACCCTAGAATGCCTCTGAACACCATATATATATATATANGGTCAAACCCCAAGCACGTTAGCCCTTCCCCGTACCTTCATTTTCATGGTCAGAAAAGCCAGTATCTGATCTGGATAGGGGCCAGAGTATGTTCAAGCCAAGTCCTTGGGGCGTGGAGATACTAAAATTTACTCACAGGCTACCAAGGAGCACCACATCCCTGATAGTTTGCAAATCTTCCCTGTTAGCTTCCTCCCTCTTCTGCTTTAGACCTATCTCAGAGAAAAATCTGCTCAAAAGCAGGCAATCCCTGAGCAGAGGAGATCCAAATCAATGCCTGCTATTTGACCTTGGAGTCCAGCTACACACTTCTTTTCCCTAACAGCACAGACATAGTTGAAGAGATTTGACAGTAACACCTAAACTCTTTTTTTTTTTCTTCTGTCATTTCCTCACAAATTCTCACTACAGCCACATTTTCCTGCAAATTCATTTTTTCAGGCTAGTATGGCTGCTGAAACAATAAATTGCCAATACAAACTTCAAAATTAGAATTTCAAACCACATAGGTGCAAGTAAAAAATTGAACATTTGAAATGGGTTAAAGTACAAATATACTGACATCTCAGTGACATGACTGTATATGTCAATTCCATTTGTGGTGGCTACAACAAATACCTCTGATAGAAAAGCATAACATGTTCACAGTGAAATTATAAAACCAGAATTTGGTGTGTAGCAACAAAGAGTTTGGAATAGTTCTCCACAATTTTTTCAGTTAATTCCTTCCTTCTTCATGCTTTCTTGCAGACACTGATCATAATGAGGTGAGAAGCCTGGAAGGAATAGAAAGGTCCAGAAGTTCAGAACTTTTCATTATGCTTGGTTGGTTGGTTGGTTGGTTGGCTGGGGGGAATTGTTTGTTAGCTTTTCATATTCTACTTGTGAGAGTTTATAGTTCTTGGAGGTATTGAGTACTGGTGGTTCCTTAGAAGTTCATTTAGGACCATGAATGCTCAGGGCTGAGGAAAATTTGAGTTGTAAAACCAAGAACTAAAAAACATGACATTTGTGGGCAGTTCTAAATTGGACAATCTAGTTTTTCAGAAGTTGTAACTAAAACATTTCTACTCTTTCCTTCTAGATCTGTTTCATCAGCCTGGTAAGCTGAAAACAATCTTTTATTGCCAGAAATAATTCTGCCCAGGCAGAAAATGATGCGTCATTGTCTCTTAATGGTCCTAAGAGATATTTTGGCCATTAACACAGAGAACCTCTGGGGAAAATCACACCACCTGATCTGAGGAAGATTATTGAGGAATTGGAGTTGAGGACTGCCACCTGCAGACTGGATCTGACTTAAGATGTGAACTACCATTTGGAGGATCCTGTTTCTCCCCAGTGATCATCAGGGAGCCTAGGCTGATAAAATCCTCTACCTTTCTAATCTCCCAAAGTTCATTTGGAGAAAGGTGGACCAATGGGTCCATCCTGGTATGTGACACTTGTGTCACACAGACTGGTTATGATGCACAGAAAAAGACTTTTCCTTCCTGAAACACCTGAGGCTTTGGAGTCAAGCCTGGACAAAGGGCCCTGCATGGTGGCAAGGTGGCAGAGCTGCTCTCTGCCATCACAAAGGGAACAGAAGGGAGCCAAGGAGGAAGACGGATCTGTATTCCCTCCTAGGTCTGCAGAAAAGAGGGAATGCAGTTTTGATTAAAGCCATGAAGAGATGTGAAATAATCGCAGTATAACCTCTTGATTAGAACGAGGTGAACTATTGCTGGCAAATAATTTATTTGATGACCTAAGTCCTGTTTAATAACCAATAATCCCACACATGGAGCTCAGTTGCTATTTGATATTGTTTGACAATGCAAACATATTTCATCATATGTATTAGACTAATAACCCTGCTTTAACTGTGATTGTAACTCATCGCTATTTACTTTTTGTGGTATGTATTTTGGGCATCAAATTTTTATCGTATTGTTTTTACTTTTTTATGAGATGCTGAACACTTTTTTTCAGGAGGTGAAAGAGAATTGCTGATAGTCTGGTGAATACTTCCAATAACACCCTCATGTGAACATGTTCACAAGAGAACTTCATCTGACTTTCACTTGCTTTCAACTTCTCAGTAAAGCATAACATTGCTTATGTGTATCTTCATAGGAAACACAGTGAAAAAGCTGTAAATACCATTAGAACAAATTTGTAGGTTTTATCTGAACATACGTTTTTTTCCTACATTTGTTCTTGTTGTCTTCATGCTCTTGTGTGGTATTTTTATTCTGATACTTTCTTGTCTGATTGTAGTATTTCCTCCTCACACAGTATCCTGCTGCATATACTGTGCCTCATGCCAGAATGTTGCATTTAGATATTCTGTGGTTCTCTGCAAACCACTTTTCTTTGTCTGTAAATAAAAATGTTAGATCTGTAAAAACAGCTACCTCCTGTGCTCCCAGGTTCACCTAAGTACAATCATTATACACAAAATCATTTATATTTGGTTTTAAAGCTGTTTTCAGATGTAAAGATAGAAGAATTTTTGTTTTTGTTAGTAACAGTTTCTTTCTGAGCTCTCAATCTTTTATTGTCTTAATTAATTGCTTTGAAATATGCTCCACTGTGTCACAACATGCAGTCAGCATGTAGATTATACATTTTTACATCCAAGGAATGAACTCTCTATTTTCCTTTTTAAGAGCACTGTTATTTGAATCAAGGTGAATCACCAGCTTTTATCTGCATCTCTTGACTGCTGTTTAAGAGGATTAGTGGTGAGCTTTGTGAGGATAGCTAGGAGTAGCAGGATCAATTGCAATTCGTAGTCAGAAATCAATGAAATGTGTCTCAGTAAATCTGACTGATCCACAGGTTACTGCAGAGTACATTATCCTGGCCTTACTCTGTTACAAGATTGGACCCAGAAATAATCATAAGTGAGAATCTTTCTGCTCTTTTGAAACACTCTTGACACTCCTGTTGCCATTCTGTGGTAAAGAAACTTTGGAGACAGACAGAACAAAAGCAATACCACCATGCAATAACTGATGCTTTATCCTTTAAGTTCTCTGCTGAGGGAGGCAGACAAAGTATCATGTTAGCTGTGTCTGCAAAGAAGAGGTCAAAGAAAATTGGCAAACTTAGGAGTGGTGTCACCTTAGCTAGAAACAGAAAAGCATGCACAAGGGAGAGGGATAAGCCTCTGGATGGCTTAAGTCAGTGAATCTTCACTAAATGTAACCCAGTTACTTCAATTTACTCCCACTTGGTATCTCCCCATAGTGTTGCTGAGGGCTGTTTGTAGAAGCCTATGTACCTGATGAGGCTCTAGCTTTGTTATCGATAACCTTAGCCCTGAATACCCTCCAGAAAATGAAGTAGAAGTAGAAAATTATTACTATTGCTTTAATTTGCTATGCAATTTTTACAGTGGGGCTGCATGCCATTGAGCACTTCCCTGAACTGGAGGGGTGCAGAGCAAAGCTCATGCTTGTCATGCAGTGCAGGCTAACCCGTTCCAAGAGGACAGTGCCTCCAGGGTAAGCAACACATCCTGAGTCTTCTGATTTTGCAAAGGTGCAAGCAGCTGCTTTGCTCTGGCCATGTAATAGTGCAGCCCAAGCGAGTGGGCTGACAAGCCTAACAAGTCATACACAGAAATGTGGTGGACAAAGGTGAGCAAAACCCAGGAAGAAGATAAAAAGGAAATACGGGGCCCTAAAATGTTATGGGATATCACCTTAATGAAAGCTGTTGCACTGGAAGGCATGCAAAATTACTGGTTGGTGCAGTTGGTGTCAAATGGCACAAAGAGGTTTTGTGAGAGGGGTAGTTCAAACTTCACAAACCTCTGCGTTCTTTTAGCAAGAAAGGCTACTTCTGCTGGGTACTCACAGCTGTCTTAAGGGAAAATGGTATCTTTATTTTTGGATCAAACATCATTGTAGTCAATGAAAGCAGAAAAGACAGCAGGAATGTGGTTCTGTTACAGACTGTTCTGCTTAGTAAAGTAATATCTATAATACACAGGACTAAGTGTTATCAGGGTGTCTGTGTTCATAAATAAGGGTAAAGAACAGTTTTTTTTTCTTGACATTTGTTAAAACTCCTCCCTCCACCCCAATATTACCAGCACTGCTTAATAAACACATTAGTCTAATGAATGTAAATTACTTCTGGAATCACACATTCTTTACTTAAAAAAAAAAAAAAAGGAAAAAGGAAAAAAAAAGTTCCTTTTTGTTATCTAATACACAAAGATCCATAAAAGTAGCTATTAGCTTTGAAATGAAAGTAGAATGTGAAGTTTATTAAATGAAGAAATACAACAGCATTACTTTCATGTACCATGTATTCATCTCCATGGTTAAGGATTAGCACGCATATTGTAGTAAGAAGCTCTCAATATGGAATCAGAGACTGCCAGCATGGGTGCAATAAACTTTTCAGAATGGTTCATAAGATTATACTAATTAGGGATAATCTAATTTGAACAATTTTTATCTTCTCAAAAAGTAATATGATGTCACTCTATGGGAAGAGTCACAACCCAGGCTCTGGGGACATACTAAAAAAAACACACATGTTATCTGTAATATTAAAAATTATGGTTGATCCATGAGACAGTCTTAGATCTACCCTTCTCCTCTCAAAAGATCCACCATATAGACTGTTAAGCCCCCGTAATTATCTGCCCTACTTGTGACAAGCATGGGCTAATCAGTCTCTGAGGGAGTTTTCCTGCAGATCATTGAGAAGTGTGTGTATGCTTCACATTGCTTATCAAGCTATTTTGTACGCAGTATCACATAAGAGCTGACAAAAGTTCATTATCCTCATCTGGACTAGAATGACTCCAAATTAAGGAAAACGAGATATGCTTTTTTTCTTTTCTTTTTTCCTTTTTTATTTTTTTTAATAGAGAAACAAAAATATATCTAGCTTGTATTGCAACAAAGAAGATCTCAGCTAAGAAAAAAGCAAGCTAGGTTCTAGCTGACTTTAATCCCATATTAAAAGATTAGAAAAAACATCTGAAGAAATCAGAGATAGTCTAATTGAGGTTCTCGCCTTTAATCCTGTGAGTAGACTCCCCATTGGATACCAAGATCTGTCAGTGCATAGTCTTGGGAATTCTCTAAGGAAAAATAAACCATGAGAAATGGACATACAACATGTTATCTCACATTTAAAAAGAGAGAGAAAGAAAACAACAAAAAAAAAATAAAATTCTCAGAGATGGCAATATCAAAACATTCTTTCCTAAGAAAGAGAAAAAAATGCGGTAGAATATAAAATGAAAACAAAGAAGCAGATTGGAAGAACCACAGTTATTTTGGAAGTTCTTTGATAATGCCTACAAATGTAACCTGAAAGCACATCAACTGGCTTGCTTCTGTTTTCCCCATTTAGACTAAACTGCCATTTGTATAAGTGTGTTTCCTTTTTGCTAGTAAATGTATTTTCATCAGGCTACCTGCAATGTAAGTGTATTAGTCTTGGAATTAGTCCTTTGGAACAATATTTAAAATAACTGATAGAATAACCAGTGCATACAGGAAATCCAGATGGTAGATATACATTTTTCAGTCACATTTTTCTGACAAAGAAAGGCAAAAGAATGTAGAAAAATAATGATTCATACAAATTCACTGTAACCTGAAAGCCCCATTTTCTCATATTAAAAACTACTAAAAAGAAAACACACTTCATAATGATGAAAACCACAACCAGTAAAATTAAGGTGAGATTCTGTCAGTCAGTAAAGCAGGACCAGTTTGAAAGGGAGTGACCGATATGACAATCTGTCCATTTGATTGTAAACATATCATTTACAGACTAGAATTAAAATTCTAACACTTGCATATTGTGCTCCTGTTTAACTGTCTATTGTTTTAAAAAAACATTCTTCATTGCAAAATATGTTTTTCATATTTGATGATCCCTAGCAGCAGGATTAAGCACATTTTTCTACATGTCTATTATGTAGTGGATATATGGAGATGAATTGTGTTGATAAATAGTTATTCAATATTTTGATAAAGGGAAACCCAAGAAATTCTTTGTAACGGTTCAGATTTGATAGCAGTGTCTTAACTTGACCAAACATGAAAGAGTAATATTTTAGAATTACGCTTTCATGCTGTATATCCATGTAAAAACAGAGAGAAAAGAAGTACAGCAAAACATGAAAAAAAAAAAAAAAACAACAACAACACAAACCATACAAAACCCTCATTAAAAAAAGACTCATCAGAAGGTATTTCAGTATAAAAAATCAAGGTAACATTACAAGCAATAAACACAAAAGAGGTTCAGAACAGTTATTTTTATTGCCTGGAAAATTACTGTGATTCATGTTTCTAAATTATGTAAAGATATATAGATAATGGAAATATGAACTGCATAAACATAAATGCGTTCGTCTTCCATTAAACATATTCTATGTTAATATATGGCAGGGTTAAATCACTGCATGTTCAGAAAGTTTTCTTTTATTTCCCCTATAAATTAATTCAAGACATGAGAATGTCATTCTGAAAATTTTAATACGCAACTTAATATTTTATTAACAATGTTTAAGAAAAAGATTCATATGTTTCAGTTATCTTGTTATAAGGCACTACAAAATGTGGTAGGAATCACTGTAAGACAGCAAATTCCTATGGCTTGGCATAAAGACTATGAAGAAATTAAAACAGTCTAATGTTCTTATGATTTCAAAATTTATGACAACAGTCAATACAAACAAACAAACAAACAAACAAACTAAAAGTGCCTGATCCAACATGGAAGGCATTGGCAGGCTGTTTTAAAGGAGAGCTTTGTCTGTGTGAGATGTATAAGAAGTGACATTGCAGAGTACAAGAACAGCAGAGTCCCAACCCCAGGTCTCTGAGAACCTTGTGGATAGGCTGAGCACCTTAAAATGACATTGAATTAAACAAGAATGGAAGGTACTGAACATGCATTGAATTCAACAGCAGTTGAGTTTCTCAGCACTTTGACAGATCAAGACCCCAATTTTTATTTTGTCTTTCATAACAAACAATGCCTCAAGGCAAATACATACAGGAAGAATTTTGCATAAAGTTAATTGTTCACTATACATAAAAATAACTCCTTAGTTTTAATGAGACCCAGACGCACACTGACCCAGTCATGTTATTCTCTGGTGTGGACTTCTTGGCAGTTATCAACAGTATGAACTGATTGGGAGTAAGATTTGTTTTCATCTCAGGGTAGTGGTGAGTTTCATGAGGACTAAACGCATGTGAGGCTGTGTGAATTCTGCAAGGGGAGTGGGAAGGAACGTTGCGCCTTGCTGACTGAAGCAGATAATATACATTTTACTATAATTTCTTCCTGCAAGTTGTGTAAAAGGCAGCCAAGCTTTCAATGTTTTCTTACAAAAATCAACATAAAAAAGGAATAAAAAAGAGGAACAATTTATTTGAAGAGTGGGGAATTTCATTTGTTAGCATTTGATCAAACAGTTGCATAACAGTTTGGCAAAATACACAGTGCTAAAGTAACGGACATATTTAATCATATTACAGCATGCATATTCAGAAATATTCTTGCATTGGCAGTAGTAAAATTTTTGAAAAATTTCTTACATGTAGGGGCAGAAAGCCAACAAATTCATAATGAGCCCTTATTTTGTTTGGAAAACTTGATAACTTATTAGAACTGCTTCCTTCACTATGGTCTGTTATCTGAAATCCTCCCTGCAATGATACATAAGACCAGTGACTTCAAATTAATATAAGGTAGTTGGGATGAAATCTCTCTGTGCACAGTATAATTCTAGTAAATGACAAAATAATTAAATAACACAAGCAACAGACTCCAAAGGCAGATGTTTATGGTAATATAACATACAATAATATTGAATGCTTGTGAAGAGGAGAAAAGAGCAGCTTCTGTTCTAAGATGCCTGCCTTTATTGCTTCTATTGAAATGTCATCTATCAACGCACATAATTTAATCTATATGTGGTAGAAGCATGACTCCTAAGTAAGCAGCTAGCACTGTGACCATTCATTGCTGATGTCAGGGAAAAAGATCTCCCATTCTGTTAAAATGAATAGTCCAGTTTTGCATTTGCTAGTCCATTGAGTAGGAGGCATTATAGCTTTTTTACTGAAGAACTGTTACTGAAGGACTGCCTTTGTGTTTTCATATCATGAGGATATTTGCATATTTGGAGCATGACTTTTGATAGTGGGAAATGCTAAGAATCAAGCATCATGTCAGTGATATATCCAAGAAAGAGATTTCAAAAACTTACTCACTTCTGTAATGTGGAATTTTGCTTGGCAATCATTAAGGCAGAAAGGTAGGAAGGTAGGTAGAAAGTAAGGACATGGTGTACATTTCATGTACTATGATAAGAACTTGTAAAGAAAATGGATGTCTGAACTTCCATCAACCTATATTTACATTTATAAAATTTATATTTACACACATATATATGTGCACAAATATATGTACTTGTAGGTATGCAGTTTATGTTTCTTTTTAACATAATATATTCTCCTAAATATATGCACACAATGAAAAGTCTAAGAAGTTCAAATAACTGATGTCCAAAGCTTTTCGCTTCAAATGATGTGTTCTTCCTTTCAAATGAACATCTGCTGCTAGAGAAGATTAATTGATTAACCTGGTTCACACCCCTTTGCCATCTTCCTTTACCCCTTAAATTAATCTCGAGTATTATTCTGACTCATAGGCCTTTATTCATTCCAGGTATGTATCCAGCCAGTTTTTAAAACATTCGTGCCTGTTAGAAGAGGAAATGCAACTCAGCCCCTCACCTTCTCTCCATCAGGACTACCTTAAATTACCCCTTAGTTGTTCCAAATTGCTTTCTGTGAGTGGAATCTAGCCCTTTCATAATGCTAATGAATTTTCAGCTGAGCCCTGTTTGATTTCATGGGTAAGATTTAAGTCTAGTGAAAAAAAAAAGGACACAAGACTGCTTAAAAATGGTCCCCTTTATTTGGTGAGAAGTTAACAATAGTCTTTTCTTATCTCACAAGTCTGAAAGTCAGAAAAAAAAATTTGCTCTCTAGTGATGCAATTTCTGGAGATCTGATACGCTCTTTCCATTTGGCTTAGATCCTGCGTTTTTTTTTTTTTTTTTTTTTCTTTCTTTCTATGTCAAGTAGTAGACGGAAGCTTATGGCGTGGAAAAAAAAATAAAGAAAACCTCGTCAGATACCTTTGTTAAATATTTTATAAAGATGTCAGTGTTATGTATCTGCCTGTTTTCTTTCGTCTCCAAATTAATAAAATTAAATGTGGATCTCTTAAAGTGATACCTTCAGACAGAGGAAAAGTGTTAAATATGGTCTTTAATTATTTTCACATACTTAAGAGATTTTGCGTGATGCCATTTCTGAAGCTCTTAGCATTTAGGACAAAGTGGACCCTTGATTTTGAATTTGGGTTATTCCTGTTGTGACCAGTATCCCAAATACAACTCTGTGCACCCTTGTCAGTTTGGTTTCAATTGATAGGGGCCAGATATATTAAAGCTAGCTTTAATATTTATAAATGCTGAGATTTTTCAGTTTCTGCTCCAGGGGGAGGTCCCTCCTCCAGGCTCCGGCCTTGCTGACCTTCTATTGCAGCCACCCCTGTGATCTGACTCCTCGTACTGTAACTACCACTAATTTATAAGGGGAACGTGAGTAATCAACATTTGATCCTATGAGTGTTTTCCAGTGATGTGTCTCCAATGAAATTCTGATTATTCTCAATGGTCTGGTACATTTACAGCAGAGCTCCAATGCAAGGGGCTAAGCTGAGCCACAAAGCAGGACACTTATCAGTGCCGCCCCCATAGTCCAAACCCTCTCTCTCAACTAGGCAGCAGTGCATTAAATTTTCCAGTGCTTAGCTCTGGGGTCAAGTCACTTGCAGCTGGGTTTTATTGCAGGGCACAGACACAGCTAAACAAAAATGAGTGTGTATGGACTGAGAGAGGTCTAGTAAGATCATCTTCACTGCCATGTTTTTGCAAGGTTAGATATTGAGATGAATTAATAACAAGGAAAGTCTGCTATGAGAGGATTGACTGAGGATGGGCTGGACAAAGATACACAAAAAAAGTCTCTGAACATTGTGTGAACCAGCTGTTTCTGGCAGCTTCACCTGATAGCTCATAGTCTAGATTTTGCAAGCACAGGCATAGCCCCAGAATGGGAGAACTCAGCAGATGGGGATCAGTAGAAATAAGGCTTCTCTTTTTTTCTCTGAAGAAAAATCAATATTATGTTTTTTTGTTTGTTTGTTTGTTTGTTTTTTCTCCTTCTTTGGCTTTAGCGCCTTGGTTCAGAGTTAGGAGCACTAATTCACACACTTCAAAATGTTCTGAAGTTTTCTTCACATACTTTCCCAAAAGATGAACTTTTACCTAATGCTATACTGCCTGAAATCATTCCTTATTCTACTGGAATGTGAAATTGCATCCAGAAAACTTTTAGAGAAAAAGTAAGCAAAAAGGTACAGGTTGTTAAAGAGAGGAGGGGGGTGAGTTTTGCTGACACCTGACTACGTTTTTACTTTTGTGGCCTTTCTATATTTGTATGGCATTGCAACATCTAAACTGTAATACATGTACATGCATTGTCCAATACACCATGTGCCCAATGCATTGTTTGGTATGTTGTGCAAGATAAATCTTTGCTGCATCTTGCAATTTAGTATTGTTCTTATAAAAAGAAAAATCAGGAAAATAATTTATTGCAATTTTCATGTTGTTTCTGTTCCTGTATTGGAAATATCTTTCTGGCCTTGAAGTACTGGCTTAAGATCCTTTTTTTTTTTTTTTTTTTAAATTAATGCTGAAAAAACAGGGGCTTCCCTGAATAACTGTAACTTACATACCCAAACTAAACTTTCTTTGATATCCTGGCCAGACTGCTGACTTTACATTTTATTTAACTGTGAACATGGATATCTATTTCATATTGCCATTTTGTCCATTAGATATTTACTGAAGGGTTTAATGCCTTTGCTATCCCAATTTTTAATCATTTAAATTTTATTGCTCTCATTTTAACAGAATTTTGTTCTGTCAGAATGAGACAAATATGTACTTTAGCAAGTTTATCAATTTAATTGTTTAGATGATAGGTGCTCTTTTTAGGAAATTATATACATTAATAAAATTTAATGAAATAAAATGTGCCATGAAGCAAACAAGTTTGTTTTGTTTCATTCTTTACACTACCAGCATTTAACATCCTGTGAATATTCCTTTTTCTTGCATATTTGTAAACTCTTTTTCATGTAAGTAAATGACTTGATAGCTGTAACCATAATAGTTGCAAAATATTCCATGATCTCAATACTAATACAATTAAAATAAAAACGGTATTCCTTGGAAAATTATAGATCTAATGATTTTTTTTTTTCTTGGTGCTAATGACTATAAGCAGATGTCCCCAAAGATGCAAAAGGAATGGTAAATTTAATATGGTTCTGTTTGCAATGTTGAAACAGCATTACCCAGACGGTTTAGGACACCACACCAGAATTGTGTAAAGCTGAATTTTACATTCATAGTTCATGCACATTGGAGGACATGAGAAGGAGCAGATGCATGACTAAAAGTCCCACAGAGATATCCTGATGACTTGTGCAATTGCTAGTGCTCATAAGAGTCTTTTTGCAAGAGTTCTGTGACTGGTGTGCTAAATACTCTAAAAATTATGTGGCAACTTTCAGAAATGTTGGGAAATAAGAAAAGTGTATAACAGGCTGCTTCTTTTAAAGTATCTTTCACCTTTCTCTATCCTCTTTACACACAGAGAATTTATCTCTCAGTGTCAAGACAAGGGTTATCTTTCCTGTATCATTCTAAGTTTCTTTTCATTAGTCCTCTCCCAATTTTTCATCCTGAAAGAAGTTACTGTCACAAAGCCTGGTTTATTTATTCAGAAACCCCTACTGTGCTTGCTTAGAGAATAATATTTCAGTGATCAGTGGTTTGGTTAAGCTGCCCAATTACGTAGAAGCATTGGACTACCATGCATGCCAAATGGCCTAAAAATTTGTAAAGAAAAAAGTGAGCAGTAAGGCTGAAAGAGAAAAGCAACGAGAACAACAACAAAATATTTGAACAACTTTTCCCTTCTAGTGGAGATCTATTCCTTTCATCTCCTAAACTAGATTGTTTAATGAATACCTTATTATAGCTAAGGGAAAGTTTGAATCTCAAGCCATAGTACCTCCTTAAGGTATGCACATATACAATGTACCATATGATATACCTGGTTTGCATTGTTTCCTCCTTCTATGCTTGCAAGTTTCTGCACCATGGAGTTTCTACATTCGTGGCACTCAGATGTGGTATCTACACTTCTTATTTGCTTATGCTCTGATGAAGTTTTGCTCTTTCATTAGATCTTTCATTAGATCCTCCTTAGCTTTCCCATCAAACTGAAGCTTTTTGGTTTTATCTTGATGGCTCTGAACACTAATCTGATTGCCTATCTCATGTCGCTTCTTCCTAACATGCTTCCTGCTCTCCACTTTGATGGAGGAACTTTCCAGCTTCCCTCCAACTTTCCATGTGTTTGAAATCCTCCTGTTTCTATCCATTCTTTCCTACTGGCTTCTTATACTCGCAACACTTCCTGTCTCTATTTGAAGCATTCCTTCTCGTAGAGCCCTTCTCAAAATATTTTCCACCTCTGTATGAAAACTGGATATGTATGTACAGTATCACAGATTTGGAACTGTAGAGAAGTATCTATTTGATCTAAATTATCACATTCCTGACACTGTCACGTGGGGTAGGAACATCTCACCAGGAGTCAACTAAAATAATTCTGATGAATTGCACACTAGAAATGCCTGTTTCTCTGCAATGGGTATAAAAGGGAACCTAGGGTGACATGCAGATGTTTATCCTGTAGACACCAAATTTACAGAAGAGTCCACCATACATATTAACATTTTAATTAAGCACTGTAATACATAGGAAATAACTGAGAATATTAATACATAATGATACTTGATAAGTTTCAGATCTTATATGTAAGGTAATGACTTTTTTTTTTTTTTTTAAGTTAGATGTAAAACAATAAGAATTAAAATACAAAGAGGGGAAAGTTTAGCTTTTCTCTCTCATATATCTATGCTATGTTAGAGGGATCTGCCATTTCTTTTATTTTCTCAGTTGAGAGCCGGAGGGGAAGATAGTTAGATCTGAGCAAGCCTGATGTAAATAAGAGGTGAGTTATGTCCACATTCTTAATTTGATACTTAAAAATAATTTTCTGGGTGGTGTAATCTAATAAATAATTGAGCATTTTCAATAATCTTTATAGTGTTCTGTATTACTTTTATTAAAATTTGTGTATTCTGCATCCTACTGAATAACAAGGAAAAAAGTTGGACTCGGTAGAAAAAAATTAGTTTTAACATACAGCAAAAGATAACTAGAAAGGACATCCAGCTAGTCACAGAGTACAAGGAAATATAACATCGCTTAGAAAAGGCATATGTTAAAACTCAGTAAAGCTGGTTTCCTCTCAGTCAAAATTCTAGTTTGTATGAAGTTCTGAAATGCTTGATATATGAAGTAAAATCAGAAATCGGTGTAATTGTGATTTTAAATAAAATATTTTCTTAATATAACTGGTCAGTAAAGCTGTATCAAATTCTTTAAACCTCAGGTTTAGTAGTTTGTGCCATGGAAGTTTCAGGCTCAGTATAAAGAAAAATTATGAACTAAAATTCATTACTAAGTTAGACTAATTTAGACTAACTTAGAGATGATAGAAATCTAAATCGAAGGTATTCTTAAAATGAATGTTTAGCTAACTAGATACACTGAAATTAACTGTGTATTAAATTGAAAAACTTAGAAACAATTTTTACAATAAAATTCTCAACTAATGAGTTCTAATTTACATTAGAATATCTGTTTCAGTGACGAACATTTGATCAATCTTAATGCATTTAAATCACAGCTCTGTCTCAGTCCCTAGCTACTGCTTGGATGTCAGGCTTGCTGTGTTCAGCAGAGATACAAGCCTTTAAGTCTTAAAACTATATCCTAAAATGGGATGTGACACTTCAGAGCTGAGTGCTGCATTGCCTAATCTTCAGTTATATAGCCCTTCGATACAATTCATACACCTAAATTAGGTGCAATTTCTCTAAACAGTGCATAGGAACGATACCTCACAATGGGCTTTAAGACCATTACTACACTGTGAGAACTTGTCTTGAATCTAACATTATGCATGTAAATAAGAACCATAGCCTCCAAGTCTGAACACTGAGGTGACTTTTATATGACAATGTTGGGACTGGAAGACCAATCTAATTACAGATCTCTCCTAGACAGCCCTCAATATAAAGAAAAACAAAGGAATATTTTCCATGTACATTTGGGGATTAGGGTGCCCTAATCACCAAATGCAGATTAGTCCATCAGGGACCACAAATTTTGCTTTTCTCTGTTGGATCAGAGGCACTGTGCACCCAGGAATGCATTCACATGGAGCAGAGAGAAAACAAGGGGTAAAGCTCCATCTCTATCATGGTTTTGGCTGGGACAGAGTTAATTTTCTTCATAGAGGCTCACAAAATGATGTGTTTTGGATTTTGGATGAAAATAGTGGTGACACACTGATGTTTTAGTTGTTGCAGAGCAGTGTTTGCATAGAGCCACCGACTCTTCTGCTTCTCATGCTGCCTTGCCAGCAAGGAGGCTGGGGGTGCACCAGAAGCTGGGAGGGGACCCAGCCAGGACTGCTGACCCAGGATGGCCAAACAGATTTTCCATACCATATGGCAGCATGCTTAGCAATAAAACTGGGATAAAGAAAGAGGAAGGGGGGCAGGGGAACGCTTGGAGTGATGGCATTTGTCTTCCCAAGAAACCGTTACACGTGATATGCCCTGCTTTCCTGGAAGTGGCTGAACACCTGCCTGCCAATGGGAAGCAGAGAATGAATTCCTTGTTTGGCTTTGCTTGCACACGTGGCTTTTGCTTTACCTGTTAAACTGTCCTTACCTCAACCCACGAGTTCTCTCACTTTTACATTTCCAATTCTCTCCCCCACCCCACCTGGGGAGAGTGAGCGAGCAGCAGTATGGCGCTGAGCTGCCTGCCAGGGCTAAACCACAGCAATCTCCCATTTAGGACATCCAGCCATTGAATCCTAGATATTTGTCACTACTCTTTTAGCGTGGATTATAAAGAGCTTACTTGTATAATCTCTCCATATATATGTTTGCATGTATATATATGTATACAAAGCCTTACTAATTATAGTCTGCCTTGACTATTCCATGTAAAGTTTAGTTTAGGTGACCCTTGCAACTTGGCCCAGAATTTTCATTGCTCTGTGGAACAAGCAATGCTCCTCTCAAGGCAAACTGCAGGGCAGGCTGTATGCTTCAGTTTGTTTCTGGCACTGGGGATTCTTCTTAAGAAGAATTTGTTTCGTAGCTAGTTTGGTGTGTGGCACTGTTGTAAACTCACCCCTGAAGCTTTGTTTCAGTCTGCTTCACTCATACCAGCTTCCTGCACATAGCTTAGAAATTCTCCTGAGGGAGAGATTGGGCTGAAAAACAGGGCAAGGTTGTGGGTTATAACCATGCCGCAGTTTAAGGTGTGTTTTATGGTCAGATGCAAATGCAAATGCCTGGCCCATTCAAACAGAGTTCTGAAGACCACGGTTTTGGTTTATCAAATTCTTCTAATTAGTCATTGTCCTTTAACCACCATTGCTATTCTACTCACTCTTTTTAAAACTCCAAAGTATCAGTGTAGACTAATCTCCCTCTTTTTATTTTATTCTGTTTATCCCTTAAGTGTGATTCTCATCTCAATTCAATTGCTTTTGAATGTATGAACTTAATGATGTTAGTTGGAGCAACTGAAATGTGAGCAAGGAGACTGACTGTATCTTTTTGTACAAAATTGTTGAAAGAATTTCATTGACCTTCAGTATTGCAAATTGTGAATATCTGGCTTGTGAATGGAGTCCAAACCTCATAATTAAGAGCCTAACCTCTCTGTACTCTACATCAGGAGCGTTAAGCACCTCAGAAAAGTAATGCCAAAATCCCACATGTTGAATCAGAGGCCATTCTCTTATAAAAAGTGCTGAGGAATAGGGTCTCTCTGGTAGCCTGCCCATCTCCTGAGTTTATAACCTGTACCCCTACAGCAAAGCAAGTCCATCTTGACTCTCTGCAAAACCTTCTCCCAGATATAGTTCCTGCTCATCTTGGAGAGGATTAAGCAGATTTCCTCATTTCAAAGTGTAGAGGTGGTATGCCTCACCTCTATAGCTAATTCTTCAGGCTGTAAAAGACATAAGTCCTCTTTCCATCCACATCTCCTGTCTACCAAGAACTTTTGACTCTTACTGAAGCTGGACCACAGTAGAGTGAGGTGTACAAGGTTCACAATACCGTGAGGAGCACAAGCAAGGAGCCGGTCTCTGTAACCTAGTGAGTCACGTTTTTGTAGTGCAATGTTACCTGGAAATTTGCTGTCCCTCAGGAACCATAAATGGTTCCTCTTCCTCATTCTCTCATGTTTTAAAAGAAAAGTAACAGTGACTGCATTTTCTGTAGAAAGTCCAATCCTATCAGTTTGTCTTATGTGTGATGGATTCTGTTTTAAGCACTTCCTAAAATCTGGTTTTAACTGTAGTAAAGCAGGTATTTTTCATAGGAAGAGATGAAAAATATGTCAAAAGTACCAGTCCACTTTTTGAAATTATATTTCCATACAGTAGACTAGAAGTGATAAACAGCAGGGGCAGCAACATCATATTGTTTCTTTGTTGCTTTGTATGGCAGTATTTTCCTCTGATCTTACTGTAAGGATGGTTTATTAGCATTGATACTTGTACCAATATTAATAAAGTATTTCCATAATGTCAATCAAAGGATTCCAAGTAATCTCTCTTCGTAGCTATGCTCCCTGTGGGTGTTATCTTATTTTCACATCAATGTAACTACAGAGCTGGTTATTTATATACATAGCAAGTTAACACTCATACGTTAAGAGTCAGCCATTTGAATAGATACAACCACAGAAAGGCTTGGATATGACATACTGGTGCACTTTGGCAATGTTCTCACTTTACTTCATGAGATGGTCCACTGCAAGTTAATGGAATTACACATTAGTTGTAAAAATATAATAATGTCTTTGTCCAAAAAAGTTACCTTTCACAAGGGAACAAATATAAGGAAACACCAAAGTAAGTGACATGAGATTATGAATAAGCAGCTGCATCATCAGCCTTACAATAATGCCTTCTGGAGTCAAGAGATCCTATTGCATCAGTGATAAACATCACCCTTTTGTTTTTTTTTTTTTTAGATTTGTATTCACCTAATTCATTAATGTATTAATTATTGTCCTTGAAAAAAAGAGAAACTGATAATGAGTATTTGCACATGATCCCTGATTACAAGCATCTTGAAAACTTGAAAAGCTGCAATTGCAGTTTTCAACAGTTTATCATATGCCTTCTTAGCACTTTGTGTCATTCTCTCATGAGTGACTTTTAGTTGTGCTAACTCCTCTGTATGCCAGCAATGAAGGAATGAGGACAACGAGAACTGACTTGCCTTTTACCTTTGCCACATTCTTTATTTTACATTTAAGCAGCAGGCCTTTCAACTTCTTACCTCAGAAAGGTCTAGGCAGCCTATGTGAATGGTGTGGAAAGGCTGGTAGATGTTTGCAGTGTTATGATTCCACTGGCCTAGGTGCATATTGAGGTCTTTGAAAGAAAAGAGAGAGCTTTTTATTTGAGCAACTATTATCTTTTGTACTGGAAACTTCTCTGTGAATGGGATTATAATGCAACTGAAGGGACTTCTTTCCAGTAAGATGTTTCCAGGAGACACATTTCCAGCTCTATTACCTGCATGGCAGTTTGAAGGCTCTTTTACTGATATTAGTTGTAAATATCAACTGCTGTGGCATTTGGTAGCTACAGCATTGAACTGAAGTTAATAGTTTTTCATCAAACACACGAGATATGTATAGAGTCTGAAAACAAAAACTAAACCGGGATACAAATTGTCCTGTGTGACGACAGTGACTGTGGTGGAAATGCAAGTGAATAAACAACAAATTCATAGTTCATCTGTAGTAAAATTATGGTCTTCCTTAATTTCCTTTTAATGCTTTGCTTGTTGCCTTTACTGGCACTGATATCGGACTTCTTTTTTGAGTTGATGTTAATTAACATGGCCTCCTAAATAATCAGCCTATCTTTGTTAAAATGAGAAGGTTGCACAGAGAAAGAGATGTTGTATACAGGTGAGGACTAAGCAGAAAATGTTGTAACAATTTGCTGAACACGGAGGCTTATTGAGGATGCAGTCCTGAATAATACACACTAGCTTTGCTCTTCCCCCTTTAGTGTGTATAGAGAAGCCATGAATCATTCATGGTCTCCCAGCTGAGCGGGGCTTCAAAGGGGCTGGTTGTGATTGGGTGTCCTGGGTGAATTGCCGCGCTGCAGAAACGCCTGCACCCCCAGCACTGGAGGGGTGAGGAAGCACTTTCATCTGGGCCTCCAAAGTGTTTCGGGTCACAGTTCACCAGGAGATAACGATGTAGATGTACATTCAGAATTAGCTGCAGAGATACCTGTGTAGCGCGGTGTGGAAAAGTGAGCCAGTTAGATCCCTAGTGGATGCTGTGAATCAATTACTGTATTCTGAATACAAGGTTGGCTGCAGGGGATAAACAGATGTCAGAGAATTTTTCCCTAATAAGACCATAGTAATAGAAGAGCACTGTCAGCTTCGTTTTACATTAAAAATCTCATTTCCTCTTTATATGACCAATTTTATTAGGCCTCTAAACAAAGATATTTTATGTAACTGATAGCTGTATAATGAGAATAGTATCATTAGATTTCTTTTTTTTTTGTTTTTTAACAAAGACTGAAAGAAAAAGTAGAAATGAATATAACTAAGTTGTAAAGAAGGTGTGTAATTTAGAAAGCTGGATGATCATTTCTTTTCCTTTCCAATGAAAGAGAGTATTGAATGGCTTACAGCTGCCTTTTATGCTGAATCACAATCACCTACATTCCAGAGCAAAATATTCTTAGAACAAAAGTTGATGCCCTTTTCTCTGCACTTTCTGCATATTTTGCCAGTCTGGTATACACAGCTGTGGTCAGAAACAAGAAAGAGCTCAGTTATTAGTTAATGAACAAGAGATCACACACGTGCAGGCAGCACCATATGGTCACTTTTTTTTCATAACCTCACAAAAATCAAAATATCAGAACATAAGAACACTGTCTTTCTGTGTATTTTGAGAAAGAAAGTGATGAATTATTACAGATAACCCCATATCATTATCATACTCTCTGAAATAGATCAGAATTGCAATATTTACAGCAAATAATTTGCAAAAAATGAAACAATGGAGTAGGGAGATACCTTTGGATACACCGTGTTCATAAATTGTTCACATATGCTGTGTGCTAAGTGTTTTTCCTTTTCGAAGGTAAATAAGATCTGATGCTGAGATTTTTAAATTCATGCTATTGACATGAAGACAGTGTAGCTCCATGTGGAGGAAATCAGAGCAAAATTTGGCTTTAAACACCGGTTTACAATTAATACATTTTAGTATAATTTGTAAACTCAAAGGCATATCTCAAATGAAATCTTAGTTCTGAACGCTTCACAATAAAGAAAACAAAAGAGAATTGTGGAGAACATTCTGAACATTTTTGACAAACAAGTCAAAATTCTGAGAACCTCTATGAAGTTAGGTTCATACACAGCACATAATGAATTCAAATCAGCAGAGTTTAGGTAATAAGATATAACCTATGGTTTTGCTGAGTGAAAGTAGTTTAAGCAACACAGGCAAAGACATGATCTAAAACCCTATTGCTGAGTTATCAAAAACTGGCTTTTGCTCTCTCCTCTGCTCTGACATATACATGGCAAATAAAATTCAGAAGTGTGTCTCATGAGACAACCACATATTGATAATGTGTCCCTGTGCAGGTGGTAACACAATGTTTGAGTCCATAACCTCTCCACATCAAGACCTGAGCTGTTCTCTAATTTCTGCATTCCTGGGATTTGTCTTCACTGGAAACTTGGAAACAACAGCAGCAACAATGGTATTAAAACTTCTTCTCAAAACTTGGTTGTCCCTAGGGTTTCTTTCCAAGACCAGCTCTGCCCTAACTCCTAATCACTGTGCTAGCACTCCCCTGAGTGTGAGGACTGCAAACCTTCCAGAGCCACCGCTGGGCTACGTTCGCCATCATCCTTCTGACACACAACATCATTCACCACAATGCAGGATTCACAGGGAGCAGAGGGAAGGCGGCAGGCAGAAACTTCTTTCAGAGTCAATTCTTTCCCTTTCCAATTTCTTTAAAGACAGGATATGCAATATCAGTATCCTTAAGGCATCATCTATTCTGACACGTTATCTAGCATTGTACTTATTCTGTAAGTTACTATTTGCATGTTACAGTTCAGTCCTGGGAAAGAAGTTAACCCCTGGCTTACCTTCCGAAAGCATTCCTTTAACATATCTTTAAAGGAAAGATCTGTTGTTTCTCTCCATCTGAGACAAACAGGAGAGTTCTATGTTCACATTCATGTTTTGCCTTCAAGAGGAGACATGGTGTTTGTTGCTGAGGTGGCATAAACTTGGGCATCCAGGATATTGAAGATATCCATAAAGTACGGAACAGCCATGACTGAGATATTTTCAAAAGAATTCTGTGACACAGACACTTCGAAATTGTGGACAAGGAAATATGCTAAGTAGCTGCATAAATTTTCTAGATAAAAAGGCTGATGGCTATATAGTCACTAGTCTATCCTGAATTTGAAATCCTGGTTTTTCATGTATCCCAACGTCTAAAATATTTGTAGGAATTTTATTGTCAGAATTCCACAGTGGCTATAGAAATCCAAACTTAATACCAGGATCCAAACTTTAATACAATCATAAAGTGATTAAAAAGAAGTAACGCCTTAGTCAGTGTGTGCTGACCTTGAATTTGGCTATTTTAAGCTCACACAATTTCAGTCCTTTTTCCATTAAGAGTCCATTAAAAAGAAAAGAAAGAAAAAGAAAAGGAAAAAAAGAAAAAGAAAAAGAAAAAGAAAAAGAAAAAAAAGAAAAAGAAAAAGAAAAAGAAAAAGAAAAAGAAAAAGAAAAAGAAAAAGAAAAAGAAAAAGAAAAAGAAAAAGAAAAAGAAAAAGAGCCTAGATATTTTGCAAATCTTTGAAAACTGGTGTAACACCTTTTACTTCAATGGTATTGTGCTGATTTATAACAGCCATGGACTGAACACAAAGAAACTCCAGAATTTCTAGTATTCAGTACTAGGGCCATGACTCTGTGGGAGCGTTGTCTCTCACTAGTGACAACTTGCCCAATAATATCATCAGCCCAGGGGTGTCCAGTGTACAATAGTGTTTAGAACAGTTAAATAAATAAAAAATTAATAACACAAAAGAAGCAAATAAGCACAATAAGGTGGAAGCTTCAGGGGCACTCATATTCAAGGGAGATTACTAGGAAGAGAGATCTACATGTTAGAATACATGTTACAATAGTGCTTTCTGAAGTATTAGGCTCACCTGCCTTTAGTTCTTCGATATCATTTTGCACTGAGGAGGTACAGGTTCTTTTGGGATCTTTTGGGATCTGTGCTATAAGTAACTGTATGCCACAGCTACTCAAAGCTGGTTAACTGGTTTAATAAAAGTAGTAGAAAAGTAGAAAAGCAATCTTTCCAATGCTGGAAATCCCTGGTGATGCAGCATCAGATGAGCACCTTCACATCAATTACAGGACACTGCACAAATCACATCTGTAGTGACATTCAACAACATCACTTTTTCTCTCATCTTTATAGCATTATTTTGAGCAAGCAAAGCTATTATTCTTTTATCTGCACAATACTAAACTTTCTAGATGGTACACCAAGGTTTGCTGAGTGTTGCTCTCACACATTTCCATAGCAATGAGCTCTTACGTACACAAGCAGTACATAAAAGTGGTATTGTTAAAGGCAACATATATGAATATTGTAGTCTGTGCTCAGGTTATATAGCAGTCACTCATGTTAAAACATACAGGTGTCTACAACAAAGGCCCGTGGCTAAAATCTACTGAGCTTCTGCTTGAAATCACTGTCTTCCTATTACAGTGTCTTCTGCAGTGGCCCACTACAAAGACTTTTCTCAAATTTTCTCATGGACTTTTTTTGAGGGAACTGGGCTTGTTTAGCTTGGAGAAGAGAAGGCTCCGGGGAGACCTCATTGCGGCCTTCCAGTACCTGAAGGGAGCGTATAAACAGGAGGGGGAACGCGTGTTCACACACGTTGATAGTGATAGGACAAGGGGAAATGGTTACAAACTAAGACAGGGGAGATTTAGGTTGGATATTAGGAGGAAGTTTTTCACTCAGAGGGTGGTGAGGCACTGGAACAGGTTGCCCAGAGAGGTTGTGGATGCCCCATCCCTGGAGGCATTCAAGGCCAGGCTGGATGTGGCGCTGGGCAGCCTGCTCTAGTAGTTGGCAACCCTGCCCAGAGCAGGGGGGTTGAAACTAGATGATCTTTAAGGTCCTTTTCAACCTATGCCGTTCTATGATTCTATGATTCTATGATAATAAGGACTTGAGGAAAAAGGCAAAAGAGGGCAACCAAAAGAATCTGCCAGACTCTATTTATAGGATCAAATAATGGAAAGGTAAGGGCTCAGACGCCATAGATATGATATACATGTTTGCATAGCATATCAGAACGCAGAGCCACATGACATGGGGTGGGGAGAAAAGAATGAATGCATGAAATGAATGCACTGTTTCCCTTTAGTGATGAGACTGAGTGAACTTTCTGTATTGTATATGTAGAATATTGTCCATTGACCCATGTGTTTTCATATACACCATCTTCATAGTTTAGCTGTAAAGATCTAATGACACCAGAATAGAAAGGTATATAGAAAGATGTTATATCTTTTATTTAGTAGAACTGCTAGAATCAGAAAAATGTTTCTGGCTACACATGCATTTTCTGATGTCTCTGCCACACTGATATGTATAGTGGTGTACTTATTTCAAATAAATTTTGTGTTTATCTAGAAAGATCCTTCCCTGGACATTCATATACCATGTAGAAATATGTTCAGGTCCAGACTGTGGTTTAAACAGCAAGTCTTTTATGATTGATGAACATGGCATTACACAAAGAAGACTGAAATGATAATTGCTTTTAAACATAAAAGCACAATACCATCAATTCCTATGTGTTTTAGAAGCATTGTTCACTTGAAAAGTTCCCACCCTTTCAATGTGCCAATTTAAATGGTAAATGAGGTTTATAATTTCCTATTGATCTGTGTATATATTGCCATAAAGAAGACCCCTGACCCACTCGTAAAGCTTAGGACAGTGTATGAAATCACAATGGCAGTGAAAAACTCTCTCTGCATATTTGACTAGACACTTAAATTTGCTGGTCATTTCCTTACTTCCACTCTAGCCTTTTTTCCTGAAAGACTTAAACCTCTGACATATTCCAGGTATGCGACTAATAAGTTTAGTACTTAAAATACATAAATAAATAAATAAATAAATGCAGCTCCAGACACAAGTGACATTTGATTACTGTTTCCATCTTTGCTAACAGATTTGAACTACAGGTCAGATACTCACTTGACATCAATCAGAAAAACTGCTTTAGATTTACAGACAGGAATGCATATTTACCCCAGCTGAAAATCTAAAACCATGCCCAATACAAAATGAATCAGAAGGGAAACCAAACTATAACTTGACTGAGATCAAGGGGAAGCCTCAGACTCATTTTTAGAGACAGAGTTTGCAACGCACGCTGTTGGGAATAAAATACGTGGGTTTAATTATCAACAAGAGGCCTAAGGACACAATCAGATTAAATTTAAACATGCATGTAAGAAACAAAATAAATATAGATATAAGGAGATGGGAACAGATACAAATCAATCTCGGGGGAGGTGAGAAGGAAAGGGATTAATAATTAAAATGTATATACTACTTGTTTATTCTTAGAGTTGTACCTGTGAGCATGACAAGTATGAATTCCTTACACTTCACAATGCTGTGCTAGAGTTTCATGAGGGATTGAAAAATAATTTAATATCTGAATAGATCAGCCACAGAAGTAGTAGCCCATGTGTTTATCATGACACACAGTCCTACAATCTCCATCTCATATTTTTCTGTACAAATACACTTGAGCCCCCTCGCCCCCCCCTTTAAATTGCTTTATTTGGGGTAATATTGTTGTCTTTTCTAGCTTATTGCAGAGCTTCTAGATATGTCTACACAGCTAAATGCAAGAGAGGGAAGGAGTCAAGCACTGAAATCCTGATTGCCTACATGCTTAATTTTCAACTTATGCCCAAGCTCTTTTTAGGACTGCTTAAGTTAGTTTTCTCCAACACATCTTCTCCAGAGAGAAGCTCTAAGAGAGAGATCTAAGCAGTTTGGATGTGACCCAGTCTGTGCTATTTGACCTTGGGGCCAAGCATCAGTCCTTTATTGTCTTTTTTCCCAGTAATGCTAGTGCTAAAAAGAGGACCAAAATCCACCTGTGCAATCTAGGTGCAAGACCAGCAGGAGTTTTCTCATTTTGTTTTCATATGAATTTATAATAAAAAATAAAATTTTAGAGCCAGTGTACAACATTTCTTAGTATGCACCTTTGCAAAACCCTTTGGAATGTGATGACTATAACAGATACTTTTTTTTTCCAAATATGTTTGATTGTTTTCTTGTCTATATTCATATTTGGCATTTTATTTTGAAATCATATTTACACCTAGTTTTGGATTTTTTGTGGGTCTGAGACTGCACCAAGTTGATTTCAATGTGTGGCACAACACTGGATTATGCCCAAATACCCTTTTTTTTTTTTTTTTTTCTTTCTTTAGCTTCTCCTCCTTTTGGATGCCATGGATTTTCCATCTTGTCCCTCCAGTCTTCCTTATTTTCTTGATTTTACTGCTTGCCTCAGCTATTGCTCTCTTGATAACTTCATATTGTCTGTCTCAATGAGATGTACATCTGCCCTAAGAAATCCTGAATACTTGATTTCCTTTTGCCCCTTCTTATTAACACTATTTTCTTTTGGATATTTTCCATTATCATGTTTCTTTATGGGCTGTCTTACACTGGTGGTCCATCATGAAGTGGAACATCAGATTTAGGGTCTCCCATGACCCCGATGATTCTAATCTAAGAGCTGTCAGCTACTTCAATATCTCCATTTCCCACATATTATGAAATTGGCAGCTACAAGTATGAAGCTTTCCCACCACTGCAACAAATGAAAAGAGGAGGCACAATAAGAATAAAAAGGATGACCTTAACTGGTGACCTCTGGGAGGTAAGAGGAATATAGCTTATAGAAGGGACATCATGCTATGCAAATGTTGATTTTGGAGGTTCTGAGATACTGTGCTAATAAGTTCAATGTAAAATTTAGAATAAAACTGCAATTAACTACACTAGAATCTGTCCAGGTCACATAATATCTCTTGTGCAAAAGATCCTGACGGATTTTCATTTTGTAGGGCTTTGATTTTAGGTAACACATAAGAGAGAATGCTCTATTCGGACTATACACCTGTGCATAGGGCATAAAATCTATGTCAGCACAATCAGACTCAGAGAACCTCTGCAAATGAGTTGTGATTTATCACTGGCCAGAGAATTCAGAAGAACTGACTGCTTAATCACTCAAAGAAAAAAATGGCAAGACAAAATTGAAACAGAACCCTTTCCATTTTTATTTTGGTATATCCAGGTACATCTTTATTAGACAAAAAAGCCCTGATTCAGTTAGCTTTAAACTTTAAACATACACATTACTCCACTGATTTCATTTAGAATACAACCTGCTCCTGTTTTTATTTATATCCATCCTTAATTATTTTAGTGCAGCATAGCCTAAATCTCTATAAAGTTGTACTGAACAGGTGGTTGTGATTCCTTTTTCATCTAAGATTCAGATTCTGGTCTCAAATGCATAAATCAGTGCTTACTTACTTTCAGTTTTACTGTATATACATAAATGAGCTTGGGATTTGGTTTGTATAATTTCAAGATTACGCAACAGTAAGAAATATATATATGTATGATAGCTGATAAATCAGTACATCTGAACAATGAAAATAGCTCACAAAACTTAAAAAGGCATTTTTATTTTTGCAACTATAAGGTTGCAATAAAACCTTCTATTTTATTTTTACAAATCCTAACACTTGAGATATATCCCCTGAGGTTTTATTTTTTTTTCTCCTTCTGAATATATACATTTTTATATTTGTTTGGTTACTAAGACTGAGGCTTCAGACCAAGGAATTGGAAGTTGCAGCCTTTCGACAGCCATTGCTTTATTCTTCTATCATAAAAAGGATCCTAAGTAAAGAACACCAGCAGTGACTTGCATCGCTTCTGGGCATTTTTTTGTTCTTGTGATCTAAAGTCCACTTATTGTGTTTTCTGTTATTTGGAGGTCACGAAACTTTGATCACTAGGGGGTAGTGTGGGGCTTTTCCTTGATCTAGGATATCACACTCTTCAGCCTGATGTTTTCTGAATGTATATGTGGAAAGTTTACACTAAGTATCCTATATCTATGCATAAATCTATGCACAGGGTTCAGAATTTCCTGGATTCTAAAACCATATCATGCTATCAATAAAGACTACATGCATGGCATTCTGTTTATTTTTTTGCAAAGTTCCCCATATTCCCCAGCATGAGCCAAATACGACAAATGTCTGTTAGTCCTCTTCATTTTCTCTTTTCTCCCACAACATGTAAATATAAACGGCACAAAAAATATTCATGCATATACTTATATTTTGAACCCACTGACAATACAGTAACGGATTTAGAATATTGCAAAAAGTGTGACCTTGTACCCTCTATTAATATTTAATCAAGTGCTCACTATACATTGCAAGTTAGTCTGAGAAAATTAATTAGCCCAAAAGATGCTTGTCCTTTAAAAGCACTGTAATCCCTTTTGAAAATGTAAATGAGATAATCCTTTGGTGAGTGCAAGCAACTGTTCATTTTATTCAAAGTGCGAGGTTTTCAAGATGTTGATAGAAACCTGTCCTACGTCATTTGAGTTTATTGGCTATAAATTCACCATCTAAAGGATTTCATAAAAAAAGCGGAAGACCTTGCTCCTCCTTCTTTCAGATCACTTCTTCCCTTGCATAAATCTGAGCGTGACCTGTTGGGGACCCTTCCTTTTCCATTCTTCTTAATTGATTCCCTTGTTATCAGAAGACTGAAAGGCATTCTTGAGATCAAGAAAGGTCTAACACTATTTGAACATACTCTGAAGAAGACAATTCATGAAAAGGTGGATATCAAATGTATAGATAAGTGTATTTGTTACCTCTCCTATCTATGACTCCCTTTCTATCCCTTAAATCAAAACTGCCTCAATTTCAGATTGTTATAGATTAGATACTCCAGTTTGTCTCTGCTGGAATCTTCGAGCTAGAAATATTCACTCTCTTGGTTACTGTGAAGGGTTTTTGACTACTATCTCAAAGAATTTCTTGCTTAGAAATTGCCTTACTCTTGGTCTCAAAATTCTGAGGCTTTCTGATTAATCTAACTACCCATTCTCTTCAACTGCACATGTCAGCTGTATGTTTTGGTGCCTAAGCAAGCATGGAATAGATTTTGTTTGTTTGTTTGTTTGTTTGTTTGTTTGTTTTAACTGCTGACAGTTGGTCTAATAGATTATTTTGTCTCTTAATAAATGGTATATCCTCCTCATATCTTTCTCTATATTTCTTACTGGCTGTGAAAGATATAGACTGCAACTAGTCTTCTGCATAACTAATCTCCCCATGGAGGACTCTGCTAACACTTTTCTCAGGTCTTGTTCTGTTTTTCAGATAAATGGATGGACTCTAGTTCCAAAGCACTCTAAGGACTCATTCCCACAAACCTCTCCGAAGACTGAATACTTTTACTCACCCAAGTAGCTCCACCAAAGTAAGGGCTGATAATGAGACTATAAACTTAAGCGTAAGAACTCTCATCTGAAAAGCTGCTACATGAAAATTCAGAATAAAAGCTTTTGAATTTCAGCTGTGTTGGAAAGCTATTTCACTGCATTTTAAATCCTTATCTGTCTCCGCACTTACTATATTTGTTCTGCTTGTTAGCATGGACAGATGATTGGCAATAGCTCAGGGTATATATGTAAGAGCTAAGCTTGGGAGTGTAAATTCTTTATTCTGCAGTGTTTGGGATGTTTCTTCAATATTTGAACATGCTCTAATTTTCAGATGCAAAAATATTTAGGTGAATCCATATCTGTAAAATGATGTCTGCGTAGCAGTCCTGCCTCTGATTCTGTGTGTCTTCTCTTTATAAGCAGGAACAAATGTGACTGTTTTTTACTTTTAATAGCAAAGGATTTATTTTGCCCTGTGCTATTCTCTTTTACTTCACTGTGTAAACAAAAACAAACAAACAAAAAAGTGAGATTCTGTAGCAAACGGCTCCTTCTAATTTAACAATATATGAAGAAATTCTCATCCTATTACATTCCCTAAACACAGTTCTCTGTTTTGGTCCACAGCTTTAAGAATGGATCTTCCTTAAAAATTGTGAAATAGCAGATGCTTCTTTCTTAATTTTCTTCCATTTTGAAAGTGTGATGAAGAACATTGAAAAAGAAAGTTGATTTAGAGGACAAGTAATAGCTGGTGACCAAATAAGAAGAATTTCTTACTTTCTGTTCCTCCTTCTCATCTGACCCATCACATTCTCAAACCCTTCCCTATTGTTCTGGATAATTTATTCTGTGTCAGCTTCAGTTTAAGCCCCTTTATTCACTGACTGCCAAGTTTACAAGATTCTGTGCTGTGGTTTTGTGTGGTGGACTTTTGTCAGCAATGAGCTGAAAATGTCAACTTGGACCTAAACCAATGGCCTAAAGCTACAAGGTAAGTGCAATTTCATCTGAGCCACAAAGCACTTACAAGTGTTGTCTTTATTAAATGGAATTGTGTTTTCAAAAGACAGGAATATTAGCTGCCTTTTACAGCATTCAACTTCATGTTTGGCAATAGGGAACCCCCTATCCCCAGTACACTGACATACAGTAAGAAATTCAGGCTGTGCTACTTTTAGTGGTTTATCTTCTCTATGTTCCCCAACCCACTTTCTGAAATTGGACAGGATCTTGATAAAAGGCAGTGAATCTGACACTGTCATATCAGTGTTCTCCCCAGGGAGTTTAAACACTGGTATAAAATCACTGAAAGGCAATCACCAAGCAGCCAGGTTAGAGCTTTGGACAATCAGTGTCAAAATCCACAGAGCAATTTGAGTTATTTACACCCTTCTCTCCCCACCTTTTTGACCTGCTTCCCCTTGTGCTGTGAACAGAAGTGTATTTTTTGCTATTAGACTTTTGTGAACTGAACTGCATGGGAAGTGCTGTGAGGTCATAGGATGAGAGGTTCACCTCCGAGTAGCTCCATGCAATCTGATGTGACACATAAATTTAAAAATCACTTTCAGGATTTTTTTCAGCAAGAAGAAATACAGTGTGGGTAGCAAAAAACCTCAACCAGTTAATGCTGAATATCTAAATTATCTTTGAGTATAACAGAATGTATTTATTCCTGATACAGAACAGTGAAAACAAATCTTACTTTACCACTTACTAGCTTGTCTTAACACTCTTGTTTTTCTCCTTCCATGGGATCATATGGAATTCTTTTTGCTTATTGTCTTCTGTTTAAACTTCAGTGACATCACCCAGATTGCTCATTAGCTTCATAATACACCAGTGTACCTGAAAAGATACTCTTTCAAATAAGGAGGAGAAGAATGAGAAAAAGGCAAAATGGTAAAGCAAGAACAAGGTGAGGTGATTAGGAATCCTTGGGACAAGTTTTCAGGTAAGTTATCATAGTTTTAATGGCTTCGGTGTCACAGTCTCTCAGAACATTGCCAGGAATGGACTTACCATAACTTATATTATGCGTAGGTCCACACTGCGTACTCCACAAGGTTGTCATTGTATCTCAGACCTGAAGGTCTGACTTGGCCATAGTTTCACAATACTTTGCCTCTGTGAGCAACAAAGGAAGTTGTCTAGCTCCTTGACCCTGGCAGATCTTTCCAGATCCCATGCATGTGTCAGCTCATTTCCCTTTTGCCAGCACAACCCTTCATAAAGCTTCTTTATAAACCGCACTAGTAAATAACCCAAATTAATTTAGCATTCCAGAAAGGAGCTGGAAGTAATGGGGGCTATGCAGCACCCTGTGTTATCAATGCTTTCCAAACTTTCAATCTCATGACTCCATATTGATATTTATTTGTACTCTGTTCCATTTATGGCTCTCTGTTCCATGCTTCAAGGTTTCATAAGCATTACATTATGCAACATACCATGAAAAAAACAATGCTATGTAACCTGTTTATTTTGATTCCAAATTCCCTACCTTTCAAAAAAAAAAAAAAAAAAAAAAAAAAAAAAAAAAAAAGCTTCTATCAAATCAACTCTTCTAAAGATCTGCAAATTTTTAACAAGGTTGTGTTCCAGCTGCTATTTCTCCTCTACAAGAACAGGTATTTTTTTGTAACTTACACAAGCAAATGTTACCTGGTCTCAACTGAGATATCAGTAATAGTTCAGATATTGAAACTAGTAGCTGCAGAGTGAACAAATATATTTTATGCATGTTAACAGGTCCTTTATGTTCCACAGCCTTACAATGTGTTTCTTTGAGAATGATTTTCCCATGGGCAACCTAACCTGCATTATTTTCAATCCATTTTACAGTCAAATTCTCCAGCTCCATTTTCAAGTGGCTGACCCCTTGTTCTGTAAAACTTTAAGTACTTCTAAGAAATATCCACTCATTTTCACACTTGTCAAACCAAAATTATCTGTCGAAAGCTGATCGCTTTGTTCCTATTACTGCAACAGTGAGGAATTTGTGGCACCAGCTTAAATGGCAGTGAAGGTCTGCATTTGCTCATTAGCTCTTGACCAGCAATTACAGAGGATGGACAGGAAGATATGGTACTGTTATTTCCAGTTTGAATTGAAAACAAACAAACAAACAAACAAACAAAAACACAGTAATTTGAATAGAATAAATTATCCAGCAAATAAACTGTTGAATTTGCTCACAGTGTCTGGTGGAAATGTATACAGCTAGCTGAATACCAGTGCTTGAGTTTTTGCAATGTATCAATGGTGTAGTAAAAACACAGTTATGGGATGAGGTTTTGTTTGGCTTGGTTACTGGCAGCCTGCTTTTGCATCGCCAGCATTGCATGTACTCAGCTTGAGGGGGTATGCATTTGTGCGCCTCGTGCACTAGCCTGCCCTTTCAAATCACATACATAAAACAGCCTATTCAGAGCGCATTTTACAATTTTTCATATATAATTTAGACCTGTTATGAGCATAAACGGCATGATGAATACATGAAGAAGCCTGTATAATTTATGCCCCATCTATTTATGTGCTTTCCATTGTAGATAAAGTGCAATGTGATACAAGAAAACAAGATCACCCTCATGGGTAGATACTCCCTAAAAATCCCTGAGTTTAGCTTCAGTTCTTCCAACACATCCTCATTTTTAAATATATATTAGGTGCCAGAAAGGTCACCAGTTTACTGATAGCACAGCTATAACTCAGCTTGTAATTAAAGCAATTCAGAATAAGGTTCTTGTCACTGTATTGGGTGCAGGTGTGAAGATTTTGACACTGGGGGGCTGCAGGGGCCTCTGTGAGGAGAGGCCGGGGCTGCCCCGTGCTGGACACAGCTGGTTCCAGCCGGCTCCAACAGCCCCACCGCAGGGCATGGCTGGGCCCAGCAGCCAAGATGGCGGCGCCTCAGGGAAAGAGGATTTAAGAAATGGCAGAAAAAGCCAAACAGGCAGAGGAGGAGGAAAAAAAGTGTGAGAAACAACTGTGTGAACACCAAGGGTCTGGGCACTTGATGCAGTCCTTGGAAACGTACTGTTCATGAGACCCAGTTTCTCCAGTTCTACAGACTTTTCAGGTCATACCAGGATATCTGTATGGTGCTGGCAGAAAGGACAGAGGCCCTGAAGAAGAGAGACATTTCTTTGAGTGGCTACTGGAAGGCAGGCACCATATCATGAGGCTTCTCAGATGGCACATGATGTCTTTGGTTAAACAACTGAATCCCATCTTCTTGCATCTGGAACACCTGGTGCTGCAATCCAAGTTGATGTATCGTTGCTGAATAATTGTTGCTTAAGTGTACACTTGAAGGCTTACCAAGAATGCAGGGAAGCTCTATGGCTCATCCTTCCAGTGAAAACCAGAATCAAGATCAGGATAATAAAAAACAAACAGTATCCTCCATCTTTTAAAGAGTGTGAACAAGACCTGTGCTTAAGTAAATAATGAAGGCTTTAATAAGAATTCACAGAGAAGAAGACTATTCTGTTAAGAGTAACAGAAAATAACAGGTCAGGAATTGCCTTAGTGTCATATTAAAATTCTCTCTTTTACTGCTGTTCAAATACTTTCAACTTTCATAGAGAATGGCATGAGCCTTGTTGAATTTATGGCACATTGGCCAGTTTTTTATTTCTTTGGACAGGTGTCCAATTTGTATTTTGAGCTTGCATTTACTTCTTGCTGTTTTGAGTTGCTTGGTGCCACATCTCTGACATAAATTTCTTAACATGGAGAATGCCTATAGTTAGGTTTCATTGTAAATGCTAAGTTTCTATCATGAGCAGCCACTCAGAAGACCAACAAAAATCAATCGCTTAAGGGAAATAGTTTATTAATAACACTGGGGAAGAACCGTGCTGACATTGTGTTTCCAAATACTTTGGAACAGTTGTAGAGATCAGAGGCTTCTTAAAAAGTGGTCTAGTTCTACGGAGTCACTATATACATTTTAACACCTTCTTTGTGGCCTTGCTTTGCAGTCCAGGATGTTTTATTAATAGTTGGGATGGTCCTGGAATAATTCACACTTCCAGTTCTTATATATGTATACTTGTATTTGGTCCTGATATTCTTGTCAGACGAGACCTCTGATAATGGCAGTACCCAAGAAGAAAACATATCCTACAAAAAGATAAGTGATCCACAAGTGCAAACCTTAGTGAAATTATCTTTTTTATCCATATCTCATTTTCTGCCTTCTCAGACTTATGCTCCCACACACTATGAGCTAAAACAACAGGTATATGTTAGCAAAGTAAACTAGGATGGAGTCCCCAGATCACATTTAGTGTTCTGTATTTTAAAATTAATGGATTGCATCAGTTATCTAAACAAATTTGAAAGCACACATTGTGTCTGTATTGGTCTTTTACTTTAGATCAAGCATCTGCTTTTTAAATGAATTTCCAGGTCAGTTGAGCTTCCCATGGTTTGATTCTCATCACCAAATGGTCTTAGTGCCCAAACCAGATTTGACTTTGATGAAAGAAAACTAGAAGATGCGGTTCAACAAGTGCAGAGCAATCACTGCTGGACAATCACTGCTGAGATGTGGCTCCTTGGGGCCATGGACTTCACAAAGGGGGGGGCAGAGCAGGTCCTCACAACCAAGTCCTGTCCCATCACCCCCAGCCAGGGAGCAGTGCAGGCCAGGGGTGGGCTTTTACACAGTGCAGGAGGGTGGACTGGAACTAATATGGTGTAAAACCCACAGAACTCATATGGTGTAACAATGGTTTCACTCTACAGATCTTCACAATCTGTACCACACTACTTGCTTGTGTGTGATTGCACCACACCACTTGTGTTAGAACTGAATGTGTCTTTGCAGAACAAAGGCAGATAGATTCATCTGACCAAATGGAGATGTCTGTAAGAGCTACATCTAAACTAGTCACTGTGCTTCTGCTGTTGTCAATGAAGAGGAACAGGCGCTTCCTGGTATATTTTAGATTAATGGCCTGAAATTGCCTTAAAAGTGAATATTTCTCTGAAAGTGCAAAGTAGAATGATTGGGTCAGCTGTGGACACATACCTCTAAAGTTAGGTGAGACAACAATCATAAAGGCTGAAAAACTAGGCAGAACTTAGGCACACACAGCACAAAACAGTATGACTGGAAAAAGGGACTCTTCACAGATTACTGTGGATGTGAGTGCCCCCAAACTAGCCTCAAGGTGGCTTCAACCATTTATTTCCTCAAACAAAACAACTGATTTAATGGCTAAGAAGGCTGGCCTCAAATGCTGTTGGCATAAAAAACATGTAGTCCCGTAACTCCTAAAGATTTATTGCAAGTAAGCAGAGCCAAACTCTGTCATTCTCAGCCCATTAGTTGTCCTTAGGGGAATCATAAAGCTCACTACCTTTATACCTGTAGTTGAGAACTGAAATAGAAGCTGAAGTATAGTTTGAAAATACAGCTGAGCCCACTTAATGCCTTTTTCATGCTCCTTCTTTCACTACTTGTGGCCAGGTATTTTTCCTTGTGTCAGTTCTGTCATTTTATTGGATCCCTTGCTGAACTGATTCATTTCTTTAAGTCAGAAGATAGTCCATTCGCCTAGTCTCCCTAGTCTCCCCCCTCCCACTGCCAAGGAGGAAAAAAAAAAAAGAAAAAAGAAAAAAAACAAGATTTCTGCTAGGTAACTTCAATAAGCACGGGAGTCAGCACGGGTCTGTTTTTTATCTGGTTTACCACATGGCTGCACAAACACTTATGAGAGATGTTGAGGTAAAGAACTGGCTTCAAGAGTAATACCCCTCCAGCCTAACTATTGCTCTGGGCACCATCTGAATTCAAAAGCAAGAGCTGCTTGCCCAAGTTCTCTATACAATACTAGAAGAGTTCAAGTCAGTGAGACACAGAAAGCAGTAAAATGAGTAAGGAACTGTCTCATAGCAGGCCTGAGGGGAGAATCTTCCACCCATTTAATATTCATAGTCATAAAGTCCCTTGTAGATCTGAAGGTTTAAAACAGTTCAGTCCTTTAAAATGAAAAACTGAAAAGATGAGTGGAGAGAAAAAAAAAAAAAAAGATCACAATTATATGCAATAGAATAATGACCTCAACACTGTGAAAGTGGGATATAAACCACCAAGTTCGACATGGTTGTTATCAGGTCTTTCGTATATAAAATGTAATCTGCTGGTTGCACTCAGGGAAAGGTGTATGGCCAGGTCCTAGAGGCAGAACAATAATATGGAGGACGGTTCAGGGTTCAGAGACAACTGATAAACCGTAACAAGGCTCCACACTCCAAGGCTTGAGTCAGTGATCTCAAAACTTGGGGATGCTTTGTATATGCTGCTGTGTGTTCCTTCAGTGCTCACATAGTCAAGGAGCAACAAATCTGAGGACCATAGAGGCACCTGAAGTGTCAGCTAGATGATAGATATAAGCTTCATTGTAGTGAATATCTATCTCTAGCTTGTGTATATCTACATTCAAAGTAGTAGGTTCCTAAAATTACCCATTTCTCTTCACTGATCATGAATCACAGAATCACAGAATCACAGAATCATTTGGGTTGGAAGAGACCTTTAAGATCACCTAGTCCAACCTATGACCTAACACTAACAAGCCTTCCACTAGAAGGCTTTGAGACTAGAGGTAGACTCCACTACCTCAGGAGTAGGCATCTACAGTATAGGCAGCTAAAGTTAGAGGCAAGGAATTCTACCTCTAAATTCTGTGTGGCTGATTTTAATATAAAACCTCATTTTGATATAAAAACATGCATCAGATTTATACTTCCTTCCCTGCTATGTAAATTCCTCATTTCCCTTCTTTCTTGGAAAGTGGTTACTTATAGGTTCTGGCCTGCATAGTCAACAGATCAGGATCAGAAATATCAGATACTAGCATCATATGAAACAGAAAATGCTAATGAATTTTTTTAGGGGATATTTGTGTGTGCTTATTCATTGGACTCTAGTGTTCTAAAACAGTAACTATTTTCTTTGAGTTTCTGTGGTGGGTTGACTTTGGCTGGCTGCCGGTCTCCCACCCAGGCAAGGATTCTTCCTGAATAAGATGAAAAAGCTTGTGGGTTGAGCTGAAGACAGGGAGATCACTACCCATGCCCCAGGCAGTGCAGGGAGGATGGGGAATAGAAGGGCGTAATTACAGTCAGTGCATAACAGTTCCTCTTTGTCACTCCTTCCTCCTCACACTTCTCCCCTGCTCCACTGTGGGTGCTTCCCATGGGCTGCAGTCCTTCCAGAACTGCTTCAGCGTGGGCTTGTCTCCACAAGCCACAGTCCCCATAGGAATATCCTGCTGTGGCACAGTCCTCCATGGTGTGCAGTGTGGATGAGTACTTCAGCATGGTCTCCTACACTTGCTACAGGGGAGTCTCTGCTCTAGCACCTGGAGCACTTCCTCCCCCTCCATCTTCACTGACCTTGGTGTCTGCAGGGTTGTTTCTCACACTTTTTTTTCCCCTCACTGCTGTCTCTCACAACTGCTGCACAGTGTTTTGCTCTTTCTTAAATATCTGTTTGCAGAGACACCAGTTTGGCTAATGGGCTCAGCTGTGTCCTGTCACCACAGGAAACCACTAGGCCCATTTTGGAGCTGGCTGGAAGGGAGTGACCTATTCCCAGGACCATGTCTATGCATTGCTTGGAAGACACAAAGCTGGAGACATCCAAAACAGATCAGATAGTGAAGTTAACAGTTAAGCAATACGGAGGATCAGCTATGAAGTCCACACGTATGTGAGCCAAGAACCTTTTATTATCACAAAATCACAGAA
>VXAA01006485.1:12893-27383 GCA_013399115.1 Anseranas semipalmata
GCTATATGGGCTGCTGCAGGGAAAGTTAACTCTATCCCAGCCAGACCCAGTACAGGAAGGAATTCATTCTAAGATTTTTGATGTTTTATGTGGATTAATTTTTTTTTCTTTCTTTCTTGATTACACTGATAAACTATTTACTTAACCATATTATGCTAACTTTTCTGGGGGGACAGGTGGTTGGAAAGAACCACAACTATTACAGTGACACAAGTCTTAAAACTTGCCTGCATACTTTATTGATCTGAACATCTGCCCTTCCTCTCTTGGGCATCCTTGAAGTTGAGTCACTGCTGTCAGAGGTGGGGAATCTGCTAAGATGCCTCTTGGTTGCCCAGAAGAAGGGGCAGGGCTTAGTTGCATGGTCCTGGAATATCCTAGGAAATGTTGCAACTCAGAGGGGAAGCTAGCTCAGAGAGAGTCAATTGTAGCCATTATAAAATTTGTCGCTTTGTGTTCTGCTTTATATCCTATAGTAGTGTATGTGGCCATATTACATAATTCTGGATAGTTTCTATCCATTTCTCCTGTCATATTTTCATGCAGACCAGAATCCTCCTTTCCTGATAATTATGAGCTAGAACCCACAGGGTTCTTGTTCACACCATTGGGTGCACTTAGCCATTCCCAAACCCTCACTTCCAGAGGGGAATGTCTTTAGTCTTGATGGTCTTTAATAACTCTGCATCGGTAACTTATTTCATTGCCTGACTAAGGAAAACTCCATTTTTTTTTCCTAGTAATTTTCCTAAATTTTCCTTCTTGTACCTTAATCCCATTATTTCTTATCCTGTCTTCATTGGCTGTTAAGAATAATTGGTCTCCAATTATATATTTTTTCATCTCCCTGCTGTTCTTGCTACTGTGTTTCTTTTCAGTCATCTTCTTGCTGGACTGATCATGGGTAGAACTCATATCCTTCTTACGTTGACCTCTGTTTTTGTACCTCTCGGTAAAACCGGATTTCTTAAATTTCCGTCTCCTCTATTCTCCCTCTTTTTTTTTTTCTTTTAAGTATGGTGCCCAGAAATGTAGCTTAAGGGCTATTTCTCCTAGGCTGACATAGCAAAACATGTCTTGTGTTCTTATTGCAGATTCTCTCAGCAGCAGAAACATCTAGGCACTTAAAGATAATGAAATGAACGTTACGAGTCTGCAGCTAATGACAAAGTTGCAGAATTTGCATTTTTCTTGAGCCCGCTTTTTCTAGATTTGTCTCAAGTCTCAGTTTGGATGACTTCTGGCCTCATGTAAAATATTCATTAATCAGAGTCACAAGAGTTCTGTTAAATACAACAAGCCTCTTCTGAAACTCATTATTTTTTTTTTCCATCCCTGCCAATCCAAGGAGAACATTCTTGATTTTAGAGAAAAGAAGGCTAAACATCCTGTTGCATCTTCTGCAGGTAGGTGTTTTGTGCTATCACTGGTGGTGCAGTCACAGTCATACCTTGAGGCCAGGACCAAGACATAAGTTGTAGTCTGCAGAGGTGATGCAAGACACAGACTGAGGAGGCTGTACAGTGAATTAACACAACAGAGTACAAGGTTCATATTAGGTTCTCGATGTCAGTCTCGCCTCTTTACCTAGGCTGTAAATGCCTTGCCCTTTTTTGTCCTGCTTTGTTAGTGACAGAGAACAAACATAGTTGGGGAGGGGTACGATATGCTTGGGGAATGCCTGCTCCTTACACACTGAACCATCATTAATTGTAAATTACCAAACAGCCCATAACAGTTTTCTCAAACCAGAAACTTGGTTTGCTTTGTCTTGTTTTAAACTATGACATTATTCAGCATTAATAACAATGTGTGCAATGTTTAACTAAAGATAGCATTAAATTAACTTTTCTTCTGGAAACACATGTCATATGTAACATGAAAGGCATATTTGCCTGGAGCCTAACTGGCACCAGTAGAAATAGCTAATTAAAGTCAGTTCGTAAAATTAATAACTGTATTCTTTCCAAGTGATAACATTACTTCATCTGGGGACATGTACAGTGTCTTTTGCTTTTAGCCACTTAATTTTGAATTTTTCCTAAACCAAAAGACCTATCCTGTCCTAGAAAGCGTAAGTTCTCAAACAATCTCAAGCCAGGACCAGGCAGTTAGGGTTAATCCCGATCTTCTTTTTTTATTCTGTATGCTGTTATCTTTGAGTATCATTTCTCTTTGAACCTTTTTACAACTTTAAAACAGTATCTTTCTGTTCTTAATAACCATTTAGGCTAAATCTGTTTTATGACCAAGTTTGTGAAACCCTATCTCACAATCTGCATGTCTATGTCAGCACTTACACAGTGCAGGTACTCAGAGAGAAGATCTGGAAAGCTTTTGAAAGCATTGTATTTTGAAATTTCAGCACTTATGCAAGTGATTCCTGCCTCTTGGGATGAACCCTGTTAAATTCAATTGAGTTCCTGTAAAGCTAAGAATACATTTCCTTTGCCCTGGGGCAAATGATGATGTCAAAGCTTCAAGCTCCTAGGTATACAGTTGCCAAAAGCAAAATTCCAGCTGAGTTCAGTGATTATCCCACCCGAAGCCTAAAATTGCTGATATGTTAGCTACGGAATATCACCAAATACACAGATGGGAAGAAAAGTAGTTATGAACCTGTAGCAAGAGGTAAAAGAGGAAAAGGAAAGACAGCTGAGTTCTTAAAAACTTGAGTTGTGAAGACCGGAAAACTGAGGCCAATAAAAACATATAAGGCATCTGTGTATGCAGAGTTGCAACATTGGGTTTTTGCCAAGCATTTGCCAAGTGCAGCTTGAGCCAGTGGAAGTGCAGCTGATGTAAAGATGTAAAGTGGCTATGAGAACTGGAATTCCCTGCTATGAGAACAGTAATANATTCAGTTAGAAAGGATTGTCCCTGCTGCTTCTGTCAAACATTGATGAAGAATAGTGTTGCCTTATCACAAGCTCTAACCACAAATATATATACACACCAAAACCTCTTCTGGAAAAGGTAGGGTCACTTTTAACTCCAGCTGATAGACCCAGCAGAAGAGATGCATTAGAGCTGGACTTGGCTCCACTCTTCAGCAAGTTTTATAGTTTCTGTGTGTTACTTAATACTCATTCTGCACACAGTACATGTATTGTTTGCAGTGCTGCTGTTCTCACTTAAATAAGCCTTTGGTGATTTTGAATACTCACTCCCCCTTCAACATTTTTTTTCTTCCTCTTTCTCCCCCTCTTCCCCTCCCACCTCACCCCCTTTCTCTTCTTCCTCTTTTCTAGCAGTGGCATGGCTTGTGTGCCTCTGCTACGGTATTATTCAAGTGCTGGTACGTACATTAACTGCCTTCAATGGCTGCACCAAAATTGAAGTAACAGGTCCACAAAATCACATGAACTTATCCTCTGCTCATTTTCAGATTTCTCTAGAAAACTGCTGCAATATATGCAAGCCTGAAACACTGGTTTGCTCTATCTTCATGTGCAGTCTCTTGCTTTTCATACCCTCTAGTCCCAGTCCGTTTGATCTTGGCTGTAAATTTTCTTTAGGGAAGGCTTTCTCCAAGAGAGACGGTGATGGTATTTGCATGCAAGTGTGTTTGGCTGGCCTGACTAAACAAAGCAGTTTATCTAAAGTTAAATGAAAATACAATGCACGGAAAGACAAGGTCTTCCTCTTAACTAGGACTGTACCAAGACATTTCACCATCAGTCTGCTCAACCTGAGTTTATTATAGGTTTCAAAAATTAGCTGAAATATGCAGCATAAAATTGCTCTTCTGAGAGCAATAGCTGCAACTTTAGCTGTGAGGAGCAGAGGCAGATAAACTTTTGGCACTGATACATGGGGAAACCCTAAGTTAAAAAGCTTCCTCTGGTAGAGGCACTGCTGAGCGCTACATGTAGGTTGTAGTCTTTTTAAGCGCCCTTTTAAAATGACTGTACATGGTTTTGGAGTTGTGTTTTACACAAGGTCAGAGAAACAAGTGCCACTGTACTTGTAGCTTTCGTGTACCTTATTTGTGATCATAGCTCTCCCGAGTTGAGGGATTTCACATGAATAAGATCTTTGCAAAGGACTACATGCAAAAAGATGCTGGAAAGACTTCCAGTGGCTTCAGCAATCATTTGAGAAACATGGAACCCAAGAGGTGCACAATCAGTCTTCAAGGGGAGTATTTCAGACCATGAGGATGACTACCCCACTCCCCTAACAAAGCAAAATTTTCAGTATTTTTCTGCTCCAGTATCATCTCCATCTTGCATTACTTCCCTTCTGTGGAAACCAATTTTAAGAAACAGGAGTAGCTAAATTCTGTTCTGATGAGTTCTCTTCCTCTGCTATAAGAAAAGGGAGATGAAAGAGGGAAAGGACAAAGTGTCTGTGGATCTCAGCCTGCCCTTTCCCAAGCCGTGTGTACTGAAAGTGTTCTGGCTTCTCAGTTTTCCTGGAGAACTTGTAATAGTATGGGTTAAATGAGGTAAAGAGCAAAGAGAGCATGGCCATCTCCTCCTGCTGCTCTGGACCATTGCAGTCCAGCTGCTGCGGCCTGACATGGGGTCTCTGCCCAGGCTGGGATACACAGCTGCCACTTTCCCCTTTGCATGTTCAACTGCTAGCAAAGCTGAGCATGTATCCCAGAGACGCAAAGGACACTGACACGACCAGTCACACAGGCTGCCCCAGCCAAGGGCTGCCTTCAACAGGACTCACGTAAAAGGTAAACACAGACAGCTGAGGCCCCTTCCTCCTTTCCAGATGGTAGAGATAGAGGTTCATTAGTGAAGGTACACACCCACCCCACCCATCCCTCTCCAGGTTCACAAGCATACACACATTTGCAGGTTCTTTGAGTACCTGGCATGGCTCTTCTATCCATCCAGCACCCCTGCCTAGATCTCTCAAGCAGTGGAATGGTCCCGCTGTCCCCCACACTGCTAACCAGCACCAGGCACAGGGGCTGTGACCTGTGGCCCTGCTCCAGTCACCAGTGCAGAGCCGCACACTCACCTCACTCATGTTGGTACCCCTCCAGTAGCTGGTTTGGGAACTCATTCTGTTCCCTCTCCATGGCTGCGAGTAGGGAACCCACTCACTCCAGTAGCTGATGCTAGGACCCCACTTGCTCCAGTAGCTGGCACTGCAGGCTGGGGGCCTCCACACCCCCAGTCTGACTCCAGTAACTGGCACCAATTCCACTCGCTCACACACAGGTCTCACCAGTGACTGGTGCTGAGACCCCTGCACTTGCTGCAGTAGCTGGCACCACAGGCCAGGGTGCTCATCTCTGACCTGACTCCAGTGGCTGGCACTGAGATTCACTCACCCACATCCAGGTCTCACCAGTAGCTGCCACTTAATGCTTGCAGCTCACATATGCATGGGAGAGAAAGTTGAGAAAGGAGATGCAAGAGGATAGGACAGGCTGTGGCAATTGGGTGCAGGGTTTGGGCAGACAAATGTACTGACCAGCCCTGTTTTGCATGCAACCATTCCTCTTACACCATTTTCTACCTACCCCCTTCTTTGTTGCTCCTGTTCCCCCTTCCCCTGCACACCCCCATGGGTTTGCAGAGCTCTGCAGTTTCTGCACCCTCCCAGTCTGGACCCCCTTGGTTCACAATCTTATCAGCTGCCAGCTTCATCCTTTTTGGAAGTGGTGCCTGTAGCTGGTTAGCCCACCAAGTAGTATGACTGGGTGTTCTATTTCTTTTGATTGTCTCCCACCTTAGAAGTCCTCCACCAGATAACCCTGCTGGAATAAACATTTCTGCATTCTCACCTGCTCTCATAAATTAGTGTGAGTGACCAGATTTGGTTGCCATCACTGCCTCCATTTCTTTTTATCTCTTTTTGCCTTTGAAAAGGCTCTTGACCAGCTAACCTTAAAGGAGCAGACACTCTCTTCTACGTTACCTTACTGTATGGTGCTTAATTGTCTATGGTCCTTGTCTTGCTGGATGCTAAAATAGCCAATGCAAGGAATATCCATCTTCCCTGCCCTGTGCAGCTCCCTAAAAAGCAATGTGGCATTTTAACCATGAGGCGTAGTCTGTCACTTTGGCCCTACTGGGCCCCCTTTGAGGAGGAGTAAAAGTCTTGCTGGGCTTGCACCCTCTCATATCCTTGTTTCCGGCTGCCCCACAATAGCCCCAGCAAGGGGACTGTCAGTATTGCAGTGCAGTACCTCGTGGTCTCGGGGCTCTCTTTTGGTTAGTTTGCCGGTCCCACTTAATTTTCTGAAAATGAATTGTGAAATGGGAGTTCCTTTGTGTGACTTTAGCTGGGCAGCTCACTTTGGCCCCCTGTGCTCTCTGAAGAATAATCTCAGGGTGTTTCCACTGCAAATTTGTCCCACAAGGTGATGGTGGGGGGAATGAAAACTGCTACTTGCTTTTCATTTCTGTGCTGTGTATTGCATTCCTCTAGTGCAGTGTTCTCCATTTGGCAGGTTTGTCTATTTCTATTAAGTTTATTATTAGCTGTGTAATTCTTGGGGAAGAAACAAAATTGGGAGAAACAGAGGGAATCAAGCTGCTGAAATGTTCATTAAGTGCAGTACCTTTGCAAAAGTGAGCTAGTTTTTGTTTGCCTGCCAGTCATTTTTTATTTTGCTCTTTAAAATTGAATGCCTTATTTTTATTTCAATGAATATTTCAGTAAAGTCACCTTTTGCCACCAACATTTATCATCTACATTTTCCCCCTTTCATCATGTTTAAATCTCTCTACCTTGATTTGGTTGTTTGGCATATTTTTATTTATTTACTTGTTTATTTAAAACCTTAGGTCATTAAGCAACCTGCCACCAAGCCAATAAATGGATAAAGAAATAAATCTGTTAAAAGAAACTGTCTGCACTACAATTTACGCAGAAGGAGCTGAGTCTTTCAGGTTCTTAAGAGCTGCATCCTAGCTTTGAAAGTGATGGGCTTGAACAGTGAATTGAGTTTCCTTGATGGAGCTGACCTCCAGGAATCTCTTCCTTTTCAACTGTAAGAATAAAAGCTTTTCTTAACATCAAAGTTTGTCTTTTTCTTTTCTTTTCCTAAACCTCTCTTGATAACGTTAGAAAGCTGGGACCTTAGACAAGTTATTTTTATACTGTTTTACTGTTTTACTTTTTCTTACTCTCTGGCTCAGACAGATTAGCTAAGGAACTTCAGCTATCCAAGCTTGCTCACTCAATGAATCATTTTGCTTTTCTGGACTTCAAGCTCTGACCTGCTCTGTCCCTAATCATTCCTTTCAGGAATGAAGAATATGGCAGTAAAGATACCTTGAAAACGTTCTTAAATTCTGCATGTAAAAAAAATATACGTAAAGCTGTCCTCATGTTCAGCCCGAATGATCAGTTGATCCAAAGGTGCATAGTAACTCTGAGCTGTGCCTTTCTCAGAACAGACTATAAGGACTGGGAAAATAAAGTGAGAAAATAAAATCAAGGGCTAATTCACTTCTACTTGCTTCTTTCATTCCATTCATAAGGAAAATAGTCCTCTACTTTGCCCCAAAGTTGGATAAATAGAATAGTTTGGAACCAACATAAATAAATGTGAATTGCTATAAGTAGAACATCATTCAACCATACGTAGTTACAAAACAAATAGGAGCAAAGAAAGTATTCAAAATGCAGGTGCAAAAAAATCAAAAGCCAGAGTAGCATTTCTATTATACAACCTAGCTCAGTCTCATGCTAGTGCTCTGAGCTTATTTTTGGTGGAATGATTTGACTGAAAGACAGTTAGAAAAATCATATATATGCCACACTCCTACATAGCAGTGCAAAACAGTATGAACACTAAGTAACCAGATATTTCTCTGTGATTAGACTTCTCTGCTCTGAGTATCTATGATATCTAAAAGATAGCTTTCTGGTTTCACTATCTTTAAGCATAATACCTAGAAGTTCTGGCAGGAACGGGCTGTATGCTAGCCCCTTCAGCTGAGTAATTTTAATGGTTGAGTACTAGGATCAGGAATAATGCTCGGTGAAGAAATTTTATTTTGTTTTGCAGGAAACGTCACTGAGCCTTATTCTAAGACACTGTGAACTTTCACAGCGATCCCTGAAGGAGCAGAATATCAGGAGCAGGGGATGAGAGCTCTTACACAGCAGTATGGGTCTTAGCAGCATATAACCCAATTTGTCATCTGGCCAGCCCATGTAATGAGAGAATTATAAAAGGGGGTAGGAAAGAAAACTTTAGTGTAGTTGTGTTGGATGGAACTGTTTAAGAGCTACTAGGGAGAAGCAGAAAAAGTCATGTTGTAGGATATGCTTAGAGAGCTGCAGTTAAGGCAGTGGGGATAAACTTGAGGCTAGTAATAACTACCTGAGATAGGCTTCCAACCTCCTCGTAGCTTTTTACTTTCTCTGCGAGAGCTCCCTTAGTGTGTGATTACTTGAAAACAGTATCTTATAACTTGCTTTTTGCATTGATATGGATGGAGGATAAGTAGTTCCAGCCTTGGTCCTTACCAGGTTGAAGAATTGGTGACTATTGTTGCCATTTCTTCTAACAACACCTTTTTCTTTATTTATCTATTTATTTATTCTATAAGTAGTTTGATGCAGCATTGAGCATGCTTACAAAACCAGACTCTAGGGAGGACTTAAAAGTGCAAGGATGCTTCATATCTGAATCCACAATATCCTAAGCTGGCTATCCTTGGTAGCCACCATACCCAAGAAAGAGATGAAAGGGAACAGCTTTCTCTGCCTAGGGAAACATCTGTTTTAAAATGAGGTGCCTGAGATGGCAGAGCAAGGATAGCTAGCACTTTCTGAAATATTTTCTTGAGTTTATGTGCTTCAGTGCATCATCAAATGCCAGCTAATGAATACTGCCTTCAGAGAAAGTAACTTTTAGATGCAATTCTCAGTGGTCTGTTTATCCTGGATGCCCAGACATGTGAGCAATATTTCAACTATTGTCAAAATTTGTAGCTGATTTTGTGAAAGAGTCATTGTTCAAGTGCAACTAGTCTAAGATTACCAAAACCCAAGTCTTCCCTTGTGAATACCAGAATAAACATCAGATATTGATGTTTTTTCTTTTCCTATTTTTCCGCTGTTGGATAAACCAAAAACAGAAGATATTTTGTATTCTGTATGCATTACACAGCCAATTGCTACAGTCATCAGGATCCAAACTAGAGTGCTGTTAATGGATTTAGTGTATCTATTTTTCTTATCTAATATAACAGTCTGTCTCTTAATGCTTTTGGTAAGCTTTCAAGGATTATATCAACTTTCATGACTGCAGTGTGGGATACAAAGAGTATTCAAACTGGCTGTAAATGTAGTGCTTGGAGGTCAGGCGAAATCTATTGTAGCACTGTGAAGCTCCCATTAGGTTGATTTATTGAGCTGCAAAGTCACAGATGGGGTGCAGTGTAGTTCACTGAAAGCTAACTCAGGTTTCTCTGCATTGCTCTGCAGTTTGTGGATACGTACCTGAGCATGGGAAGTAATTTCTACAAGTTTGTTTAGCTTGCTTTTTTTTTTAATGATTCAGTCTTTAATGCTGGCATCATAGAAAAGAAGTAGTAAAATAACTAACATCAAAAACTCAGAGTTTGCTATGGGCTTTCTGTATGATAATTAGTCATCTTACCATTTGCATTTGTTTATGATGTAAACACATACACAATGTACGTAAATAAACAAAGAAGAATATTTCTGTGCCTGAAAGATACATTTTTAATAAGAGTGGAACATTCAACTGCTGTGCAGCTGAAGTCCGTGAATGTATAAATGACTAATGTATATTCATGCTGTCAGTACCAATTGCAAGGTTCATACTCTCCTGACCACAAGAAATTACATTCTGCTTTTTGTTCTCCTCCAGTCATGGTGGCTTTTCCACTCTACCCATAAGGTAAATAGCCTTAAGACACACTAAAACAGAAGGGATTGCTGGAGAAGAGAGTGTTCAGAAGAATGTTTGTTCTTTTTTTTTTTTTTTTCTGTCTTGTCCTTCCCTCCACACCCCACTCAAAGAGAAAAGATGAATTTTGTAGGTTGTCTTTATCTGTCTCCACTGTAAAGATAAAGCTTGTGATAGCATAGGCTACATGCGCACAAGCACATCTGTGACCTTGGTTTCCAGCCCAACGGTGTCAGGCCTGTTGGAATTACCCCTGATCATTGTTTTAATTACACTCCCACTTCCATGTAGTTCTAAAAATTCACCTCCACTTTTGATCAGATTTGTCATGGTGCTACATATGAATTGCATAATATATAGGCAAAGCAAGCCTGTCTACCTGTTTCTCTTTGCACATTTAGGAGCCAAAATATAGCATCTATAGGCCCACTGAAACCAGTGGTTTGCAGCAGAGGTTGGTCAATTGTGCATACTGACAATGGCCCTTAATTGAAAATATTTCCTTCATCTTATATTCCTTCTTTACATAATGCTGGCAAAGGATCTGTAGCATCTAGGAGAGGAGCTGCAGTGGAAGAAAAAGAGAGAAAAGATGAGGTGGGAGAGAAGTAGGATTTTTGGACAATGGATACCATGTTATCTGCACTTGAACTAACACATTCACAGTGGCAGTCACGGCATGTGGGATGAGAGTGGAACGACCTCTAATTCAAACAATTTGCTGCCAAAATTCCTTACAAGTGGAGATAGAGGGTAGCTGGTGTGTTAGACAGGAGCAGAGGAATGGTGGTGAAGAGTTACTAGCGCTGCAGCAGTGTTAAAAGCATCTCAGTCTCAGTGTGCTCAAGTGTCCATGGGTGCCCTGAATTGTTTCAGGGATGAAGTAGGCTCAAAGGCTGAGGTAAAATGAGATGTTCATCTGAAGTGTCTCCCCACCTTGGCCTGCAAAAGAGGGTGGTAGAACACTTGAGAGAGACTTGGGAGAAGACAGCTATAAAGACAAAAGGTTGAAGTCTGAACTTCTCTGTGTATAATACCATTGACATCAGTCAGGTTGTTGCAGGTGGAGAGTAAAATTGTGCAGTTCAGAGGTGAATTTGAAGGTTTATAGTGTCACACCAAGTATCAGTTTTTAATTTGAACTGCCTCTTGACATCTGCTTCAGCAACAATTGTCATATTGACTGTCTCACAGAAGGTTTTTGTGTTAGTCTTTTTACCTCTACAAGTTTATCTGGCCCTAGCTTCTAGACAAAGTCTGTGTTCAAATGCATTTGGGTTTTGATGAGTGGTTCAGGTGAATTTTCATGCTTTTTAAACCTCTAACCTCTTTGTCCTTATTGAATCGTAACTGTAAATCAGGCTTTTTGTCAGTCTGATGCAACTCTGCAATAGTGGTGTCTCTGAGGATTAGGATCCCAGAGGAATATGCGTGCAATGGGGACAGTGTGGTATCCAGATACCGCTGGATCAAACCACCAAGACAGGAACTCTGACATCTCTTGTACTGCAGCACCATACTTTTATTTCTTTGTCTCTGAATTCTTCATAGCTTCTTCTAGAAACATCAACTGAGGCTTGTCAAGTGCTTTGTACTGACAATATTCTGCAGTATTTTTTTTTTTTTTTTTTTGGCACTTTAAACCAATAGCATTTCATCTCTGACAGTGATAAATTTTATTTTTTTAGTTCGCCTTTTGCCTTGTCCTTGGAAATTTTGTGGTGTTCTCTTTGGAAAATAGAGTGGTTGTTTCTCATAGCAATATTTTATGTTTGATTCCTAAATAGTTGGTATATGAATTTTACAAGAAAAGTTAAATAGAGTGTTATAATTGACTTTGCTCAATCAGACAGATTGTGGGAAAAATGTAGAGATACCAGAAAGCAAGAATGTGACTTGCAAGTACAATCTGTTCTTCACTTGGTTGCAATGTCTCTACCATATCCTTTTGCATGTAAGCTGCTAGACATACTGAATCTGGACTGATGGTTGGCAATTTGTTTTCTCTAACCACTGGCTTTGATGTTTTAACAACAAACACCCTCGAGTGAAATTCTAATGTCTGACTTGCTACCTTGATGCATGTGGCTTTCACTTATGAGAAGCAAAAGTACGTGCAGAGCCAAGGCTTTTTGATAATTAGCTTCTGGATTTTTAACATGTTTATTATATCATATGCTAACTGATGAAGAGAGGAAAAGATGTGATTAATACAACCAAGGCCATGTTTACTACTACAGCTATTTTATTTATCCCACATTGATCTTTGATTTAGCTCTGTGGACTGGATTATTTTAATCCAGTATTTTTACACTGCTGCCAGCAGTGTGTAGGAAACACTTTGTTAGATGAACTTGAAAGAGAGGTGATTGAGTATATAGTAGACATGCCCTATGACTTAAAGAAAAAAAAGATCATTCCTGGGTTTATCATCTAATGTATCTGTTCCTCCCATGTCTGGAGAGGAGTTTCATGATTTTAGGAGGCATGAGGACCTTAGTCATAAAAGATAGAAATGAAAAATGAGAACATCTGTTTGTTTATTGCAGAAGAGAATGTAATGTCTGGAGTTTAGGCAGGAATGTAATTTTCTGTAACCTCTTTTCAAAGATGCAGTAAGAGAGCTTGTGCACATAACTGTCTTGGGGGATCAGCTGGCAGTTCTAGAAACATTTTTCCATGGCTAAATTATAGCTAATTCTGGTGAAATATTATATTTATAGTCACTGAAATTCTATCACTCTTCAACTTCTGACAGTCTTCTGCACTAAGGCAATACTGTGTGAATATGGGGATGCCTACTACCTCAGTTTATACTTGAGTTCATTTGGGCCATTTTATTTTGTTTTATTTTTTATATTAAAAACAAGGTAGCTTTCCACTCTTATGTCATGAAAGGAAATTGCTGAGTGATGTGGGGTTCCGTTTTGTGCAGTACATTACCAGTGGTTCACCTTAGTGCCTGCTGGTTTTCAGCAGCACTATCTAGGGCCTTTGAAGAGATTATTGTTATTGTTATTAGGCAGCATTGATAGTATTATTTTCTTTGATATTACAGCTAAGTAGATGAAAGCTCAATAAAATTCCCATTGGAAAATGTTGTTCCTTCAAACTGGTCTTAATGTATCAGAATTGTTTATTTTCTCTCTGAAGAATTTAAAATTTGGGGATTTTATGCTGATACAAATAACAGAGCTCTAAACTTCCAACTCCTTTGCAAAAAAGCATTTCCATTCTTTGTATATCTTAGCTCTAATTATGGGCAAGGACTTCTGATTTCCTGCAGGCTCAAGGCAGGAGGCTAAAGATCATCAGCTGCACTAATGTCCACTGCTGGTTAATCCATTATTAGTATTATTAATTGAATCACAGCAGTGCTTAAATTCCTCAGTCAAGAATGTGATCCATGTGTGCCTATGTACACATATATAGATAACAGGAAATAGTTTTGAACAAATGCCTGATTGAGCAAGTGAGAGAAAAGTGGAAGTTTTGTCAGCAGTACCAAGGACCACAATGTGATATTAGTAAAAAGGATATGACGAAATCCCTTGTGCAGGTCTGAAAAAAATCTCAATCAGAAAGAGTATTTTTTTTTTTTCATGTTTTCACATTGACCTTACAATGCTTCTTTAAATTTTTCCATTTTTTTATAGCATCCTCTGTTATTGCTCTTTGTTCACATGATTCTCATAGTGCACCCAGTGGATAAGGGAACCAGGACTGACTGAAAAGACTGCAAAGCAGAGCTATTACATTTATATTTATTGCTAATCATTTCAGCTCCTGGCAGATGGCCTAATTGCCAGAACAAAAGGAAGCTCATGAGGTTCGTGGCTGTGGAACTGGCCCAGGGACCTTCAGTAAGATACATGGCTCATACAAGCTTGCAGTACATTGGGATAGTAAACATTATTGCTACTTAAATGTTCTCATAAGATTTTGAATAATAGGTTTATTAAATACAATTTACAGCCAAATATAACTTAAAGAAATGAAGCAAAATATGTTTAGCAATTTCCTTTCATGCTTTGTTCAGGGCAGCCAAGAGAGCAGCCAATGTATCTGAATCAGAAGCTTTCCTAACTGATGCATTCATTTCTCTGTTCAGGTACATAATTCTCATTAATGTTAATGAGCTACCTGCAGATGTGAGACAGCGAAGCATATATTCCAAAGAAAGGGATTTGTACACATTAACTCCAATTGGCCTGTTTTGTGAATATTATATTAAGCATGTTCTGTCAGGGGGCTGGAAACGGGCTTCTGCAGCAAGCCAAGGAACTGCAATATTTCTGGGGTTTATTTATTTTTTAAAATTAAAAATACCCTCTTCTCCTAACTCATTTCAACACTTGTTTTCCTTCCTGTTGTTTGAATTGCATCTGCAGCCTCAAGTAATGATCCAAAAATGAGCTAGGAGTGGAGGAAGCTCTGCTAGATATATAGGAATGTAAATTACAAAAAGGGAGAGAGAGAGAGAGAATGAGAATAAAAAGCTCGTCTTGATCTTTCTCAAGGTCAGAAGTGGGGCAGAAAGATTAAGGTTTGATTGCTTGGCTTTCCTACTTGCCAAATTTAATATTGAAGTTGTAGGATAAAAGGCCAGATATTAAAAAAAAAAAAAA
>VXAA01006487.1:3410-24634 GCA_013399115.1 Anseranas semipalmata
CCTGCCGCCCCAGCCCGGCCCGCCGCGGGGACGCGATTGGCCGCGGCCCGGTCCCTCCTCCGGTGGGTGGGTGTGTTGTGGGGGGGGGTCCCCAGGCCCGCGGGCTCCGCCGGGGAGGCGATGGGGGCAGCCCCCGGGAGCCCCGGGGGGGAAGCGGCTGCCCGTTATCCCCGCCTCCCGCCGCCTCCCCGCTCTCCCGGAGCGCCGCCGCTCGGCACCGGCACCGGCACCGGNAGAGGTGCTGAGATTGACCGGTCCAGCAGGGGTTAACGCGCATTTCATATCTGCAGAGCCGCTTTGGAAAGGTGACATCTGCCCAAACCAAACTCCCTCTTTTCGGCGTTTGCAAAACGTCAAAATCCGCTCACCCCCCCTGACCAGAGCAAGCTCCTCTCCCCACGGCCCCCAGCGCAGAGGCTCTGGGGCTGCAACGCTTGGCCCGGCTTGGCCGCAGCGAGGAGCCTTCGGTGGGGGCACGGGGACGGGCGAGTGGGGGGACGTGGGGCGAGGGGGGCTGCACGGCAAGCAGGCTGGGGAGCGGGTCCTTGGCCAGCAGCTGGGAGCCACCGGCTCCGCCAGCCGCCAAGGAAGGACAAATCGGGAGCTCCGTAGGGCTGCTTTTTATTGCGGTGATTTGGGGATGGCGGCTTTTTGAAAGCGGGTGATGGGGGAAGGAAACGAGCTTGCTGGCTTTTGTCCCATCACCTGGGGGGGATGCGGGGTGCCGGGCATCCCTCAGCAGCGGTGTTTGGGGAGGCAGGAGCTGCTTTTGCAGATCACACGGGAGAGTGGCGCGGAGGGGTCTGGGGCCACCCCCTGGCCTCAGCCCTGACTCCTGCTGGGGGCTGGTAGTTTCTGATGCTGGCAGTTTCTTGCTTATCTTAGCAAGAAGTGCAGCTCATTTCAGATCTAGCCCTATGACAAAAAAATGTAATTCGGAGGGCAGAAATAAAAATCATGTTCATTCTTGTGCTTCCTGCTGGTAGTCTTTGTGCGGGCAGGGATGCAGGAGGCACTCAGCAGATAAATGCTTCTGGGCGCATTTGAATCGATTGATCACTGTGGTGTAAACAAAACAAAACAAAANACCTGAGGAAGGCAGAGGCAGCAAGGAGGAGGTAGGAGCGCTGTGTTCCCGGCCAGGGCAGGTGATGCTGATCCCTCTGGTCGCGCTGCTCCTGCTCAGGTGCAGCAGGGCCCCAGCAAAAGGGAGGCACGAAGGGAGACGGATAAATCCTCAAGGACTCAGCGATGGCAGGGGCAGCACAATGGGCAGCGAAGGCAAAACGGTCTGAAAGAAAAATAGCATGATACAAGGAACCAAAACCNGGCAGAAATAAAAATCATGTTCATTCTTGTGCTTCCTGCTGGTAGTCTTTGTGCGGGCAGGGATGCAGGAGGCACTCAGCAGATAAATGCTTCTGGGCGCATTTGAATCGATTGATCACTGTGGTGTAAACAAAACAAAACAAAAAAAAAAAGAAAAAGCCCAGCAAGCTCTGAATGAAATTAGTTCCTGTGGCACCAAACTAACTAGTACCCACGCCAACACAGAAATCACAACGAGAAGTAACTTGGCAGGCAATGTCTGCTCCTTCCTCCCTTCCGCCAGCAGGGATGCTGCAGGGAGTTTGCCTTTCCGAGCTGGGCCTGTGGGGCAAATCAACCCCGACAGCACCGGGCACCGCTCACATTCGAGGCATTTGCTGGCAGAGGGCTCCTGGTGCGGCTGCTCCAATGTAGGAATGGGCAGCAGCGGGGAACCATCGTGCTGGTGATGGTCAGAAACCACCACGGGGCTTCCCCAGCCTTGCCTCAACCAGCCCGCGCAAGGGGGGGTCGGGACAGGGTGGCCATGGCGCAGGTCCCAGGGGAGCCAAAGCAGGGCCCAGGCACAAGAGATTGTGATGGAGCATGAACCGGGAGGCGAGGAGGGGTGCGGGGAGGCCGGGCGCTGTTGATGGGAACCATTGTTCATGGCAGAGCCCGGCGGAGCTGCTTTTTGGGTGCTACACAAGCTTTCTCCCCTTTTCTCCAGCAGCCATGCCCCACTTCTTGGACTGGTTTGTGCCTGTGTACCTGATGATCTCCATCCTCATCCTGGTGGGCTTTGGAGCCTGCATTTACTACTTCGAGCCCGGACTCCAGGAAGCCCACAAGTGGCGAACGCAGAGGCCGATCATGGAACGAGACCTTCGGAAGACGCTGATGATTCGGGACAACCTGGCCTTCGGGGTGCCCGAGGTCTGAAGCACTGCCCGCGAGGGGCACGCTCTTGGCACCAGCCAGGAGAGCCCCCCCTGGGCGGGCAGAAGGCTGGAGGTGGTGGGATGACAGCCTGCCCCTCTGCTAAGGGGCTGGCCGCCACTTTGCGCTCTGCTGGCCTGGGTCTCGCGCTCACCGTGCACCCTCCTGCCCCTGCACCCTTAGGCTTGCGTGGCTCTGCAGGCTTGGGGCTTTCCATGCGCTCGTAGCCCGTCCTCCAGCCAAGGACTTCTGCTCCTCCCCATGGATGATGTCTCCTCCGGGAGACTGCCGAGTCACTCTCATGAAAGTTCCCATGTTCGTCACCTAAGCTGGAGCCGCCTGGCTTCTTGACATGACCTCAAGTGGTCTCTGCAGGGGTACGGAAGCCTTTTTCTCCTGGTCGATGGTTAAATCTAACCCGGTCTGCCTAAGTCCAAGAGGTATTTTGGGGGAAGTGAATTTGGTGGCTTTCAGGCCAGTCCCTTGCTTCAGCTGAGCTCCTCTCAGTGTTCTCTCTTGCGCTGGTAAGCTTGATGAAGCCCTGCTGACCAAGGGCTCAGCAAGCCCCAGAGGCCAAATGCCTTCATCCCTGATGAAGGCTCACTGCTCTCCTCCCAGTCTGCCTGACCTTCTGCTCCCCTGCTGCCGAGTGAGACAGGACACGTTTCTGTGAGCTGCCTTGTTCAGTCCCCTGCACCCCGAGTCCCGCAGTGTGGATAGGCACCAGGTCTGGTGCCACCGTCCCCTAGCTGTCACCCCAAGGCAAGCTGTGAACCGTCCCTCCACCTGCTTGTCTCTGAGAAGGGACACTGCACCATTCAGTGACATGGCCAGCTGCGCTGCCCCTCTTTGTGGACCCAATCTGTACAATGTGGGATGCACATAACCCCGCGTTTGTAGACTGTTTGCACTTTCCACACTCCCCCGGGGCTGAGCTGCCTCCAAAGCCCTGCAGGTGTGATGCTGGGTCTACACGGGGCATTTGCATCACTGCTGCATGTCATGCTCCTGCCTCTCCCTCCGCAGGACACTGCCATGAGCCGCTGCTGGCCCTGCAGCATGGTGCTGCTCGCCTGTGCCACCCACAGCACCCTGCTTGCAGGGATCACGTCAGGAGTCCTTCCGTTCAGATGAAAAAGAGGGATCTTGATGAAAATACCCTAACTTGGGAGTCTCACTCAGCAGGGAAATGGAGTGAGTGGGATTACTCCTGTGCCAAAATTTGCACTTGCCCTGGTGAGCAAAGGTTCAAAGTGCAGGTGCAGCCTCAAACAGGTGAATCCCACGTATTTTTGGTGATTTGGGGCTGTGAAAGGGACTGCACTGCTTGGTACCAAGTGCCACCCTCGGCTGCATTAATCACATCCCTGCCCTCCCACACAATGCAGCCACAGCCTCCAGCACTGTCCTGCAGCCCCACTTCCTTGCCCTGACTGTGCTGTAGCTTGTAGCCAGGGCTGCAATGCAACCGGACCCCAGCCAGAGCAATGGGGTAGCAATAAAAACCTCTGCGCTAGAGATAGGGGCTCGGAGAGGTTGGGGATGGGCTAACCCATCCCTCTGCAACCCCCAAACCCAGTTTCGCCACTGAGTCAGAAGAGAAGAGTGAAAGTCACCAGCCGGTAAATACGAGAGGCACCGCGGCTCTGGGCAGCAGGTGGGAGCTAGCAGTCCCCCTGCGGCAGGGCTTGGCCCCTTGGCACCTCTTCCCTCCTCCGTGGCATCCCCTGTGAGCAGTCCTGCCCGATTCCATCTCTGCTCTGCCCAGGACTCGCCGTAGGAACCAAGCAAACAGTAGCAGCCAAACAGGACGAGGCTGCACTATGGAGAAAGTATTTATTTACTGCCCCTGGCTTATGTTTCACGCTGTTTAGCTCCGATGCAATCAGTGTTAAGTCAGGTATTTTCCACGGTCACTAAGTTCTTTATTGTCAGTAGTGCCAAAGCCCTCCACAGTGGAATAAAAGTGTGTGCAAACCGTGCGTCCACTGCTTTGTTTTTGTTCTGTCCCCCTGGGAGCTGCCTGCCTCCAGCCCGGGGCAGCCAGCAAGGAGCGCTCTGTGGTCGGGTTCCTTCAGAGCAGGACAGCTCTCCATCGGTAAGGTTTCTGTGCTGGGCACGCTGACGGGGTGTCTGGGAGCAATTAAGCCAAAGGCAAATGCTGGTTGAAAGCTGAGACTGTGTCTGTGAGAACTGTGCAGCTATAGAGACCTCGAGGGAGAGGGGAACAGTCTCAGATACTGAATTAAACTGCATAAAGCACTAGAGAAGATACTTAGTGTTGCAAATACCAGGCAGCATCACGCTGGTCTTTTCCCCCTTCTCTTTCTCTTTTCCTGCATAGGGGGCAGAAATTGCACTGCCCAAGCCCCTTGCCCATGCAATTTATGGGACGGTGGTGCCCTCAGGAATTGTTGAACTGGAATCTGCCATTTGAAAAAAAAAAAAGAGAGAGAGAGAGAGAGAGAAAGGGAAAACATTTCAAAAATTCAAAGTGTTTTTTTTTTTTTTTTGATTGCACTTGCTTTTTTCAAAAGCCAGCCTGCCGCCGGCAGGCCCGCAAGCACTGATGCACCACCAAGCAGGACACGGGGCCGCGGCATGGGGCTGCCCCACAGCACGGCCTGCCTCTCCCAGCCGTGGGGCAGCTGTGGGGGGCCATGGGGCCAGGAATGTGCCGTGGCGTGGGTGGGAGCAGCCGGGGAGCGAGCGTGGGGGCACCTCGGGCAGGCCACAAGCGGCCCATTGTGGTGGCCGGAGGCGGGCGCTGCTCAGGCCACCCGGGAGGACGGCAGCCGCTCTCTGGAGAAGGCAGCTGCTCCCGGGGCGCCCCAGCAGCCCCGGCCCGGCAGCAGGTAAGGCCTGGGCCCCCCGGCCGCCCTGGCCCCGCTCGGCCCAGCCTGATCCCAGCCCTCGCACCTCTGCTTGCAGCCCGCCATGGAGGAGGACGTCACCCCGGGCCCTCGCCCAGCTGGCCCCAGCCGCATCCCGGGCCCCCTGCCGCGGCGGAACGGCCCCCCCAGGACCCTCACCCAGCGGAGCTGCCTCTGGGTCACCCTGCGGCACGGGGCGGCCCCCTGGCAGCGGCTGCGGGGCCCGGCCCCTGTCACCCCTGTCCCCCCACGCCCACGGCCCACCCCGGGGCCTAGCGGCGCTGAGGCCGCCATGGTGGAGAAGATGCCGGGCACCGGGGACCCACGCACCGGTGGGTCTGCGCTGTGGGGCAGGCTGGGGGAGGCACCTGGGGATCGGTGTGGGGCAGGGCGGGGGGTGCGGGGGCGTCCACTCTGCCCCGGCAGTGCTGAGGAACAGCGGGGGAGCTGGGGGAGAGCGGCATCTGGAGGGGAAGCATGTCTGTCCGTCTGTCTTTCCATCTGGGCGACGCACGGGGACGTCCCCAAACAGCCGGGCAGGGAAAGCCAGCGAGCCCGTGGCACCTGGTGGGGACCGTCAGAGAAGGGAAGGGACATCTCCCTCCGAAGCAGCCAGCCCGGGCAGGAGGGCAGCCAGGTGACCCGCACAGCTCCCCAGACACAACCGGCGGCACCTCGCCCCGCTCCCTGCACACGCGTGTGCACACGCACGCACGCACACCAGTACACATGTGTGCAAGGAACGGCCGTGCCTCTGCACCGGGGGCTGACAACCAGCAACCGCGGTGCCAAGGCAGGAGAGGTTTCCCACGCCTCCCCAAGCGGAGCTGAAGGGCAAATCGGTCTCAACAAACCGTTCCCAATTCCCTCTCTCTGGGAGACCTTGCCATCCCCTAAATCCAATAAATATCCAGGGGGGGAGTGTGGTTCCTCAGCCATGAAGGGTTAAATATCCCCCCCGTAAACAAGCGGCTGCTTCCAGGGATGCTCTGCGGCCACTGGGGAGCAGGGAGGGAGAGGGCAAGAAGAGCCGGTGCAGCGTGGGCAGGGAGGGGGCTGTGCCTGTGGGTGCAAGGGGGCCCCCCCGGGGCACGCGGAGCCCATCCGTGGTGGCCCCTCCGTCCCCACCGCCGTGCCCACCCCAGCGGGGAGGCTGGGGATGGAGCCGGGGGAGGGTGCGCGGGGGGGAGATTTTGCAGCGATGTTTAATATTCAGGTCACATGACGATGGCAGCAGGAGCAGCACCAGCATCCCCGCTCAGCTGAAATAGCCACTGGAGAAGGAGGGGAAGGAGAGGGGGGAGAAGAGGACAGGAAAGAAAGAGAGAGGTAAAAGCGGAGCTTTGTAGCCCACCGTGCTGCGCCAGCGTCAGGCTAGAAAAGTGGGGGGAGACCCACCCCCTTGGGAGAGTATTCGGAGACAAAGGAAGCTTCATGTTCAAAGGTAGGATGCTCTGGGCTTGGCAGGGCTGGGCGATGCCGGAGGGACGCTCGGGCTTTTTGTGCACGCAGCCTCCGCGGTGCCCCCGCGCTGCTGAGCCCTGGCTGCTGGGGCTGAATGTCTCTGAAGGGCAGCGGGGGAAATCAGTGCCGGCTTTGTCTATTTTCTTCTCGTCTTTCGGTGGTAGCAGCCTGGCACTGAAGGAGAAGGAGCAGGGGTGGCGGTTGTGGTGCTGATGCGGAGTAGCTGTCGCCAGGGGCTGCTCTGAAAGAAAGATATAATCCCAGCTGGTCCAGGGCTGGGGAAAGCCCACGAGCAGCTCTGCCACTGGCTTGTCCCTTGCCACTGACAGACAGCTGCTGCCGGGGCAGTGGGGACACCCTGTGCTGCTCCCTGGGCATCTGCGCAGGAGCCGGCGGGCGGGCAGGGGACAGGCAGCTCAGGAGGGATGGATGCCCTGGTCCTGGGGTGCTCAGCATCCTCTCGCCTTGGGGTACGGGTAAGGGCTGCACAGCTGGGAGTGCTGCCGAGGGTACGGCCCCTTCACCTCCAGCTTCTGCATCTCCAGAGAGGCTTCGGCACACGCTGCCCTAGATTTAATTGCTGCAGCCCCGGCAGAGCCCAAGCCCTCTGCAGAGCGGTGAGGGCACTTGGAGGAAGGGTGCTGCCGGCAAGGCTGCGGCAGCCCAAAAGGCTGGGACAAGTTTCCCTGCCCCACTCGAAATGCCCGGTGATGCTCAGGCTGGGGAGTGGGGACGCGGGTCTGGAGCCAGCCGGGTGGCAGGGACAGGAGTGCCACACACGTGTGGGTCGGTGCCTCCGGCCGGAGCAGCAGGGCCTTGTGCCGCACGGGAGGAGATCTGCGGCGAGGCTGTGGATGTGTTACGTGGGGGTTAAGCAGCCGTTCCGTGCCGGGAGCTGGATTCGTGGTGGTGACCGGCTGCTTCCAGCCCTCCCTCCCTCTTGCCACTCAGACAAAGGACGGAAGGCAGGGGGAGGGGATAAGGCTGTATCTAGGTTATCGGGGCTAGCCTGCCCCAGGACACCGCCGATGGAAGCTTGAGCCCGCGGCCGATCTGCAGGGCTGCCTCCTTCGCCAGTGAGCTGCCGCGAGTGCCAGGGGCGGGTGGATGCGGTGCAGTAGCGGTGTCCGCTGCCAGCCACATCCGCCGGCCTTCCGGGAGAGGTTTTGGGGTGGATTGGAGGGTGCTGGAGGCTGGGACCTGTCCGGGCACCCACTGCCACTCAGTCCCTGCCTGCCCCAGCCCCAGGCGCTGCTGCCCTCCCTGCAGCGCCCACCGGCAGAGGTATCACCAGCAGCCGCCCTCTTAAATCAGCTTCGCTTAGCACGCAGAACAAAGCAGCAGGGAAATGGGTGGTAACGCAAATAGCGGGTGCAAGTGGTTAACCTCGGTTAACCCTCTTTTCATTATCAGCTGCACTGACCATAGCGGCCTGTCGTGGATTCATTATGGGGAACAGCCGGGAGGGCTATGGGATGTGGCTAGGATGCATAATGCTACCTCTTGGCCATTCAGTCAGAGCTTTAATGAGGCTTCGTAGCAGCATTAGCATTACTTCCCCTAAAACAAAGCCATTCCCAGGAGACCAGGCAGGCACGTTTCATGTCTCGAAGTGCCTCTCACAGCTCTGGCTCCGGTCCTGCATGCCCTGACCTCCCAGCTGGCTGTCCCTCAGTTGGCTCCTTGGGTTCCTCCGTGGCAGTGAAGAGGCAGAAAATCGCCTACAAAAAGCTGAGCCCTCAGGTCCCTCTTTGCAAAATGGGGGCTCCCTTTCAGAGGCTGGACTGGAAGGCACCCCACATGGAGAGGAAGGCAAGTGATGGAGAGAAAAGGGGTATCATCTACCCTGAGACCTTGAATGTCCAAAACCAAAACTCCCAGAGCCGCATCATTGATAAACAATCCAGGAAGCATTTAAGGAGACTTCTGCAGGTCTTTTTTCCTGATCTCAGGGCTTTTTATAGGTGCTCAGGCTGTTGGGACCTGACTCTGAAATATCTGCTTCAGCCACCGCAAGGCCACGGCACGGGTGGCAGGGGGCAGCCCAGGAGAGGACGAGCGAAGGGCAGGGCGCAGGAGAGCTGGCTGTGCCGTGCCAGGGCGATGGGCTTTCCTGGCTGGCAGCAGCTTTGAGAAAGCCGGAAAAAGACATGGGGAGCCTCAGGGGAGGCTCTGTCAGCAGAGGGGCGCGGACTGGCTGTGACAGCTGGAGGAGCGGATTGCAGCTGAGAAGCACTCGGCGAGGCAGGCTGCCTCCGCCGGCAGCGCGAGGTGCTCCGAACTGCCAGCCCGGCTCTGCCAACACTTTGTCTTGTGCCCTGGTCCCCGAGGGTGCTGCTCGCTGCTGCAGAAGAGGGTGGTGATGGCTCAGAGAGGCCCTGCTCCGTGGGGAGGAGCAGGAAGGCTTCCTCCAGCAGACCTGTCCCCTGCAGGCGGGCTGAGATGGAGATGGCACGGAGCCGAGGCCCTGAGGACGTTACCCGCGGTGCCGTTCACGGGCAGCTGTGCTGCCATGCTCCTCTACGTGTGACCCAGACCTGCTGGAGGGAAGATCCCTCCTCCCAGTCTAACAGAAAGAACTCTCCAAGTGGTGTAAAGCTCATATAAAATGTATTTTTTCCCTCTGTAGAGCAGCCCTGTGTGTCTGCACAGATGCTTTGGTACGGCAGTGCTAGGCAGGGTTGCCGGCCACCCCTGCAGCCTGTTGCAGCCTAGCCCTGTCCGTGAACAAAATCTCCCTGACCTCTCCGCAGCCCCTGACCTGACCTGGCTGAGCTGTCTCTGGGACCCCAGACGGGTGCTGTCAGTGTCCCCAGCCTGGTGACCTCTGAGTCATCTTCCTCTCCAAGAGGCGTGTGTCCCTCACCAAAGGGCAGTCTCCTGCCTGACCGCTCACTTGCTCCTCTGCAGCCAGAGGGATCTGCTGAGAGGAGCAAAAAACACCCGCCAAAATGATGGAAAGGGATAATTTAGTGTGAGATGCTTGAACGGAAGTGGCATGCAAAATAAGAGGAGTGCTTACCAAGCAAAAACACATGCTGTCTCTGTCCTGGAAAAATAACCATCTAATGAGACAAAGCATGGGGGAGTCAAGTAGTTAGAGTGGGAAAGGCTCCAGTTTGCAGCTGGTTTGTATATGAAGGGTATTTGATTCTCATCCCCTTCATCTTCTTTTCCAGATTAATCCCTCACGCCTCCCTTCCCTACCAATTACAGCTTCTCTTCCGTGCCCTGTCCTCTCCCAACCTCTGGCTTCCTCCTGTGGTGGGTGGGAGCTGCTCACTAATGAAGCAGGAGATGGAGATGAATGGATGAGGCCTGCCCCAAGCTGTGTGTGCCATCACCCGAAAAAGAGCTGGGGAGACTGGAAAGCCTGAAGGGCCTTTCTCTCTGCCAGTTTGTTTTGCATGGAAGAAGCAAGGACAGGAGGCAGGAGAGAAAGGCGCAGTTGGTTAACTTCTTGGTAGGCATGACAAAACCCACCGATCTATGGGAAGGAGGCAAGCATGGAGGTTGTTGCCATGCTTTGCACTTCCACCACTGCCTTATTCTGTGGAGCTCAGCATACTCAGCACACATAGTAATGCAGCCTCCCCCTGCAGGGGGCAAGCTTGCAAGTCCTCACATTAAATCCCAAACTCTGTTTCAATGCCAGAACTTGACACATGATAATTTTTGAAAGCCTGTTCCATTGCAAATTTCATGCTGAACTTGGAGGGGCAAACCACTGGTGATCCTGGTGAGAACTGGGGGGCAAATCAAGCAGGAGACACACACTCATTTTCGGGTACCTGATTAGAAGCACAGCCAGCTTCACAAGGTCTGCTGCTGCTGTTTGGAGCTAGCGATCAATACGTTCCGTGCTCGAGGAGCCCCGCTTTTCCACCTCCTTATCTAGAATGATATGTAGAAGCATATGCTGGAAACTCAAGTGGATGTTCCTCCATGAAGAGCCTTACTGCTAAAACCTTGCCGTTCAATCATGCTCAGCAGCCCTTGGAATAGACATGCAAAGTTGACCTGCATCCCTGAGACAGGGCAGCAGAGAGGTCCTTATTACACCTGAGTGATGATTTTTCAATCTTTCTCTCTGTGCAGGACCAGTGGAGAGCAAAAACGAAGCAGCAATGTCTGAGCTAGTCCCAGAGCCGCGACAAAAACCAGTTGTGCCGATGAAACCCATGGGCATTAATGCCAACTTGCTGGGCTACATTGGTATTGACACCATCATTGAGCAGATGCGCAAGAAGACCATGAAGACAGGTTTCGACTTCAACATCATGGTTGTAGGTAGGCAGAGACCAGTGGAGGTACTGGGAACCATGGCTCGATGCTCTCCCACGAGGCCAGGTGGGAGAGCGAGCCCTGAAGGGAGGGCATGAGGGAGCGGACAGTGCTTGCTCTGGGGGAAAGGACAGCTGACATGAGGCAAGGAGATACCTACAGCCCATTCCCCTGCCAGCCTGGCTCCATCCCTGGGGCCTGCTGTCATCGCTGGGTTGTGCCAGACATCACGAGCTTCCTCTTTGCAATCCTCAGGTCAGAGCGGGCTGGGAAAGTCAACGCTGGTGAACACCCTCTTCAAATCCCAGGTGAGCCGCAAATCTTCGGGCTGGAACCGGGAGGAGAAGATCCCCAAGACAGTGGAGATCAAAGCCATCGGGCACGGTAAGAGCCAGGCTGCAGGGGTGCAGGCAATGCTGATGCTTCAGCACGGTCCTGCAGAAGACCCCAGTACTCTACGCAAGCAGTACTTTGCTGTAAGGCAGCTCTTTCTCCACGGGAAGCTAAAGGAGAAGTGCCAGCTTTAGGTGACCTCAGACCCAGCCAAGGGTTTTCTTAAACAGTGATTCATGCCACTGATGCCATAGCCAAAAGTAAGAGGTAGAAAAAGTGTTACAGATATTTCCCCTGCCAAGACATTAGTCTGCATGTGTGGATTAACCCTTGTGATAAATCATTCCCACCTGCAGACATTTAATGGTCTGTACCAACTGCACTGATGGGTCCCATCCCAAACCTGGTAGAGCACATCTCCTCATGGCAAAACATCAGTACAGATGCTAAAACAGTGCAGAATAATGAGCATCATCTCAGATTCAGGATGATGCGTGGAGGGGAGGACAAGTTGTGTAAGGTACATGTGGGCCACAGATTGAGCACAAATCCATTTTCCTGCAGCTGAACGGTATGAGGTGGCTTTTGTGCAGGGGTTACCAAAATTTGGAGTCAGGAACTCAAGTGGGGTCACAACTGTTGAGGCATGACCCAGCCTGGCCTGGTCGTGCTTGGTGGGCAAGGATGAGGGCAGAGCGCTCTTGTTCCATTGTAGGGCACAGAGACATGTTTCATGATGGAGCAGGTTCTCAGGGAGGTGTATGATTGCAATTTCTTCCCCAGTTATTGAAGAAGGTGGTGTCAAAATGAAGCTGACAGTGATCGACACCCCAGGATTCGGGGACCAGATCAACAACGAGAACTGGTGAGTTTTACCCAGTCAAGACCTTATGTCCCAGAAAGGGCTGCAGTTAAGTTGATGCATGGAGTGATGCTCATCTACTTGGCCTGGAACGTGCCTAGGATTCTATTGCGCTCAGGGGTCAGTAATGGGGATGTGGAATTGTGAGCACCGTGGGTTTGTGTGCATGTTCAGAGGTATGCACACATTACATAGTGACTGCCTATTTCTGTGCTTCAAAACCCTTGGCCCCCCTCAAACACTCAGGAAACACCTGCCCTCCTTTTGCTCTCAACCGTTCACTCCACCCCTAATACAGGTAAAATGCAGACATGCTGTCAGACCAAATCACTGCCAGGAAACCAGGCAAAAAACTGTAATCCCCTTCCCAGACTGAGTTCCCCCAAATTCTACATATGCTCCTTTGGCTGAAAATTGAGCTGTTTTGCCCAGACTCAGCCAACCCAATTTTTTCCAAGACTTCTCACAAAGAGCAGCCTTCAGCAGCCCCCTGCCATAGCACCACCAGGTCTTTCCTTCCTCCCTCGGCTGATTTAACTGCTGATTTCCATTGTGGTTTGCAAAAGCCCCTCATCACAGTTAGAGAAACTCTTAAACATCTCTGCTGATGGTGAGATGCTGCTGGTGGATATTTTTTATTCCAGAGCCTGCTTTGCTGCTGTCAGAGCAGGGAACACCGTAGGCAGGAACATGAGGAGATTTGTACCTGTCTATTCATCTCTCTCTCCCACCTTAACAGCTGGGAGCCTATCGAGAAATACATCAACGAGCAATATGAAAAATTTCTGAAAGAGGAGGTGAATATTGCAAGGAAGAAGCGAATTCCAGACACGCGAGTGCACTGCTGCCTCTACTTCATCTCCCCCACGGGCCACTCGTATGTACACAGTCCCCTGTCCTTCCTCACCCCCTTCGTGCCTCTGTGGCAGACATATGCCCTGCACTGCTCTGTCTCAGCCATGGACCCAGGGGTCCTGCCCACGGGGCTGGACACTATTAGCTTAACTTTGGGTGCTGCAGGGCTTGAAAGAGTCTGGGATAACAAAGGCAGGAGAAACGCCACTGTGTTTTTTGGGAGTGGGCAGGATGGATGGGAAGGAGGAGAAGCGATCACAGTGGCAGCAAGCGGGGTACGTACAAGGGAAGTTTCGCTGTTGCCCTGATGCTGGGGGAGTCACTAGGAAGAAGGGCGAGGAGGGTGAAATGACCCCTTCTGTGTTGTTCCTTCTCGGGCTGCAGCCTGCGGCCTTTGGACCTGGAGTTCATGAAACATCTCAGCAAGGTAGTGAACATCATCCCGGTTATTGCCAAGGCTGACACCATGACCTTGGAGGAGAAGATCGAATTCAAACAAAGAGTGAGTATCTCTTCTGCATGGGATCCTTCCCTGCCCCGGCTGGGAGATGGGAGAAATGAGCTGTGTCCTTCCTGCTGGGACTGCAGCGCAGTCCCCAGGACATGCACAGAGTCCAGCGCTGGGTTGGTGGGTAAGTTCTGTCACTGTTCTGAAGATGCAGCTGTCCGTGGCTCTGAGAGTACCTGTTAGAGGGGGGCAGAAAGGTGTGTATCCCTGTGACATCCCATCATAAGCTCTGCCACGGGAACTGCAGAGCCAGACACGTAACCAGGGTTGGGGAAGAATGACTTGTCATTGTCACACTGCTGCCATGTGTCCTCGCTTTGCTGCACACTTCCCTGGGGACAGTCCCTCCAGCCCTTCCCCGCTGGAATAATGTCCCGGATGCGTTTGCCCAGCCATCCTGCCTGCCTTCCCTTCAGGCTTGTGTTGCTTAGTGCTCCAAAATGTCTCTCTGCCCAGGTGCGCAAAGAGCTAGAAGTAAACGGAATCGAGTTTTACCCCCAGAAAGAATTTGATGAGGACTTGGAGGATAAAACAGAGAACGACAAAATCAGGGTAGGAAACATTTTATTATGGGAGGGGGAGGGAGGTGAGGGCTGGTCAGATTTAATGAGTGTAAAACAGACAGGTGTCACTAGAAGGTTTTAAGTGCTTCATGATCCTTGAGTGAAAGATGCAATGGACGTAAGGGATGGTCATTCATCCTTCCTAGTTTCATTTGTCCCTGTCATTGCCACAGAGTGCTATGAAGGCTGAGTGAGGAAGGACTGTATTTCACCTCCTCTTCCTGAATACTCTGTTTGGCCTCTGCTAAGGACCAAATGGGCCCAGTGTGTGGCTGATGTCCAGCCTCTGTCCCAAACAACCATCCCATGAGCCCTCTCATCCACTGGCCAAACTCTACCTGAAAAGCAGTCCAGTGCTTTGCCCCGCCAGCCCCTGTGAGAAGGCCTGTCCCATCTTTCCCGCCTCAGAGAGTTAGAAACCATCTACTTTCCAGCCTGTGTTCGTTCATGGCCAAGTTGTACCCAAGATTGTATCTGTGTTCTTGTGCCAACACTGACTTGAGCACTTCTGCCTCGTGGCCCCATGCACCACTCAGGCATTTGTAGAGAACAATCTTATCCTGTGCTGGCCTTCTGGTCAGCTAAATGAAATGAACTCCTTTGACTGTGCTTCCCATTCCTCAGTAGTCTATACTCCTAGTCACTGTTTTCTGTGCCTGCTCTGGTTTGATTTGATTTTCTAGCACTGGTGCAGGCACCCAATTCTTCCCTGTCTCTTCTGAGATCTGAACTGCTAAGCTCCTGGACCTCCATGTGCTCTCTAAACAACTGCATCACACTGGTGACTTGTGGTCATCTTGTGACTGACTGGCATATGGGGTCTTTCTCCTCCTTCAGCCTCTGCTTGTCAAGCAAAGAGCTTGAAAAGTCACAGCAGAAATTGTTGGTGTTATTCCCTAAATGCTGCTCTTTGTGTCTCAAACTTACATACATCTTCCTGGATAATAACCCGGTCTTGCCTCTGTACTGACAACTCCTCCTGGCTTTGTGATGCTAGTGCATTTAGTTATCCCACTCATCGTTTTTGTGGCTAGGCTATTAATGGAAATAGGTTGTCTTCCATGGCAGCCTTCAAGAAACTCCAGGAGTAACTGCCTTGCAGCCTGACACTTGCCCTTTCAACTCCCCTAGCTGTCACAGCCCCAGCAGAAATTCCCACCTCCCCCAGCTTGATTAATCATTTCCCATTTGGCAACACATCACACATTCTGGGGAAGACCAGATGGGTTTTACTCCTTCTCCAAACTGTTACTGTTTATGAGGAGGGCACTGCGTTTTGTTCTGCACTTCAGCCTCATTGCCCTAGGTTTGGTAGTCTCACACATAAGAAATAAGCTTCTTTTTAATCTCCATTCCGGTGGTAATCACAGTCCCTTCCCAGGCCCAGGGACATCTACAAAGCAGAATAAATCCATGAACAGCCTTATAGATAGTAGGGTCTCCTGCACCCTGTGCTCTGGAAACAGGTGCTTTCTGCTCGTGCTGAGAGATACCTCGATCCACAATAGCTTCACTTACTGTCACACTTCCCAGGAGAGCTGCACCCCTATCCCACTTCTGGCCTTCCTCAGTACAACCATTTCAGCTACGAAACTTTGAATGTTTATGTGTTCTGTTGAGGGGGGTTATTTTAAGTCCTCTCCTTCTTCTGGTGAAGAACTACTAACATGGTGAGAAATGCTCGCTGCAAACTATCCCTGTGAGGAGGCCTGGGCTGACCCCCTCCTGGTTATGCCAAAGCACCTCCTCTCTGGTCTCCTTCCCCTTCAGAAACGTTGGAGATGTGTGCAGAAATGCTTTGCTCCCCTCTCCAGAGTCTTTGGCACTGCTGCAAGCTACACGCTAAGCTCAGGGGGTGCAAGGACACCTGTAAAACAAGAGCCCAAAATGCTAGGGATAGCACTGATGGGTGAAGAAGATGTGTTGCTCTGGAGAACCTCTTCCCTTGCAGAAGGTTTTGTGTTTGGTGAGCTGAGAGGAGGAAAGGTGGATGGGGAACAGCAATGGTGCTGCTCTCTGGAATGGGTTTGACAGGTCTCTCCACATGTCTCTCCCTAGCAGGAAAGCATGCCCTTCGCAGTAGTGGGAAGTGACAAGGAGTACCAGGTGAATGGAAAGAGAGTCCTGGGCAGGAAAACACCTTGGGGAATCATCGAAGGTAAGGAAAACCTTGCTTCTAGGAGATTAAAATATCTCTGCGGGCCCCAGTAATAAACTATGGTCCTGGTAACACGTCCCATGACTACCTTCCCATGCCTTTTGTGGTATTTTGAAACCAAGCAAGAGGAGAATTCTCAAATAGCTCTGCTTGGAGGGAACTGCCATGGTCAATGTGGCACCACTATCGCTAACTGGCAGAAGCTGGAGCTGCTCTGGACACCATGGGGTGTGAAGCTGAGCTCCTTGGTTTTCCAATGAAAATCCACATGTGACCACTCAGCACCTGACAGCACATCAGCTCAATGCCTGACAGCTTGTCTGGTGTTTGCACAACTGTTTGTCCTTTCTGAAGCACAGAGGCTCTGCCCACCTGGAGCATGCCCCATGGCAATCACCTTGCCATGCTCTGTAACCACAAAGGGGTTGCTGAAAAATCAAACATAACATTTGTTTGCTTTCTTTTCAGTGGAAAACCTCACTCACTGTGAATTTGCCCTACTTCGAGATTTTGTCATCAGGTAAGGCCATGGTCATGCACAAGCATGCTCTTGATGAGAAGACAGTCTTCCTGAGACCCTCTGAGAGTGAAATAGCGCCTATGGAAAGGAAGATAAAGCACGTTTCAGGCAGTAAAAGCTTATATGGAGTAGAGTTAGATTGAGTTAAGGGTAGATACTCTTGTGCTTCTCTTGATCACTATGTCAAGTAGGTGCTAGTTTTCATGTATGATCTGGATGCCTTAAGAAAGCAGGGTAATAGCACTCCCATTGTATCCCATTAAGCATATTAGGTTTCAAAAACTTCTAGTTGATGCTGACATAAGTCTGGACTGGAGTCATAAAGACTGATAAAGAGGCCACTACACCATCCTAGACCACGTGTCCTACCACGTTGAGGGATGGGCTGGAACGTATGACCTGGAACATATGACCTGGAAGTGAAAAGCTCCATATTTCATTCAGCTTTCATTGTCTTGTGTTAATTCTACATGTTTCATGAAGCTGTCTCAGCACAAATAATATCTGCCCCAAATTCTGTAGAAGAGCTGCAAAGATCCAGGGTCACCTCTGTTCCCTGTCAACACAGTAAGGTTTTAAACAGCACCAAAAAAAAAAAAAAAAAAAAAAAAAAAAAAAAGGAAGAAGAAAAGAAGGGAAACACACTTCAAAGCCAGAGTCCTGTGGCTCATTCCACCTACGGGTATGGTGGCATTGAGACATTTGGCCAGCTACAATGCTTTGACATCACCATACTGCCCTCTTTTTGTCCCATGGTACCATCCACAGCAGACGTGCTTTCCCTGGGTCTTCCAGTAAAAAGATCCTAACCAAGTGATCATCACAAAACAGAAAACAACCCAAGACCACAGGCTTTCCATAGATGTTAGGGACTATTGCTCACGGAAGTGTTCTGCAGGTTGCAGTCCCTGGTGGGCCTGATACTGGTGCTTCCTTGTCTCACCACTGCTGGAAGCGAGATGTGAGATGAGATAAGCCCTGTCTGCTCTCACACACCAGGATAGTCAGTAGCTGTCCCCCTGGCACAGGTTTGAGAGGGGCAAGACACTGGCAAGCACAGCCAGGGATTTCAGCCCATATTCTGCATCCTGTAAATGTGTCCTCTTGAATGCTGATGCTCCAGCTCTCCATTGCATTATGGCACCTGTACAGAAAGAGGGTATGTTCATTAACCAGACGGACTGGAAAAATCTTCCATTTATCTCGGGGAATAAAAGAATCATCAGAAAACTAACACTGACAGTGCTGATGTTGGTTATCGTATCCTCTTTCCAACCCTACCTTCACTTTGTCCCGTGCAGGACCCACCTTCAGGACCTGAAAGAAGTGACCCACAACATCCACTATGAGACCTATAGGGCCAAGCGGCTGAATGACAATGGAGGGCTGCCCCCCATGACCGTTGAGACAGAGGAAAACCACGAAAGTAATCTGTGAATGACCCCCCTCTGCTGTCACCTGATGTCTCTGGATATGAAAACCCATCCCTGTTACCCTTGGCTCTACTGTGGGCCTGTCTCTGAAGCATGTGGAGCATCCTCTGTGTGCGTGAGAGGGTGTGTGCGTGCGTGCGTGTGTGCGCCTGTGCCTCACTGTGTGCCGGAGGGGAACCAAAGGCATCTCCCCCGTCCTTCCCAGACTGTCCTCATTCTTGGTTTGTTTTTTTGCACAGCTGACTGTCCGTCACCTTCCTTTCTCTTGTTTCTGTGTCTCAGCTGTGTGTCTTGGCTGGGGGAAATAGGGAGGGGGGAATGATTTATGGGGGCAAGAGGGCTTTGGAGGTGGGAGGTGTGGGGCATGCTGGGGTCCTGTTTTTATCTCTTGGGGACATGACAAGGAGAGACTCCGGGACAGATAGTGGAGTTGGTGCATGCACTATCTTCACATGATGGCTTTCTCCCAGGTCCTTGGTGGGTGGGAAGAGAGCTGATTGCTCAGACAGGATGGTGGCCCAGCATTTTATCCCCATTTCTTGCTGTGGCTTCCCAAAGGGAAATGGCAACTTGGAAGTGGATAGATGGGAGAAGTGACAGACTGACGTGTTTTGCGGTTCAGGGGAAGTGAGTAGTTGGAGGAGACACAGAATTAGATTTTGGGCTGTAGCATCTATCTGAAAAGCATCAAAGTACTTGGGGGAAAGAGCCATATTTTCCAAAAGTAAAGAGTAAAAGAACATCAGGATGTCTCCCTTGGTCTCCACTGATGGTGGGAACACAAGAAATACCTTCTCCTCACCAAAATGTCTGTGTTTGCTACTCCAGCAGTCTCAGCCTGTGCTGCTCCCCTGCCCCTCCTACTGCTCTCCTAGCTTCCGTGTCCTCCTCTCCTTTATTTTGTCTTCATTCCCTTTTAACCCTCTGTAGCTTTCTTCCTTTCTTTCCCTACCTCACTTTCCCTGCTCTCTACCCTTTCTGCCTCTCCTTCATTTCCTCCTAAATCTGCCTCTTCTCCAGGCCCTTTCCTCCCTCTCCATCTTCACCAGCTCTCACACCTCCTCCTTATCAATGCACTTTCATTGTGTCACGTTGAGAAGCCGCAGTTTTACCCTCCCTTGGAGGAGGTGGGCAGGGAAAGTAAAGAGGCAGGAGCAGACAGAGGCACAGCTTTACTGAAGGCTAAATGCTGTGCCATCTAGACGGTGTCAGCTCTTTTCTGCATGTCCCCAGGCCAGGCAGAGAGCACCAGGGCTGCCTGGGTGGAAGGGAGGAGGGGAGGACATCACAACTGCCCTGAGTGGTGCAGTCTCTGCCTGTCACCTTGCAGATGCATGTTACACAGGTGGCAGGGGCTGTCCCCTCCAGAAGAACAGCTGGTTGCATTGACAATGCACGTGCAGAAGGTTATGGTGTGGGATGGCAGCGCTGCGAGTACGGGGAAGTGTGATGGGCTGGGATGTGGGGCTGGAAAGGCTGGCGTGGGAGGGAGGAAGGGATCCCAGCGACGGAACAGCAGGGGGTGACTCAAGCAAAGCCCAAGGTTTGCAGGCAGAGTTGTTCGGGGTGAGGGTGCTCCAAGCCTTAGCAGAACCATCTAAGAACTCGTGTCCACATTGCGGCTTTCTCTGGTGCTGTCCTTGCAAAGCAAAGGTCTACTTCCATCTCGCTCCCATCCATCCATACACATCAGCCGTTCTCGGCACTGCCAGGACGTGAGGGCCCTGCCAGCCCTTCTCAGTCCTTTCACCACCCACATTCGCGGCTGCTGGTGCTCCATAAGCCTCGCACCTGCTGCCCAACCTGCACCAGGCCTCCGAGGCCCTCTGAGAGCGAAGCCTCCTCGCCACCACATGGACCTTGCAGAAAACGCCGGTCACGCTGCTAGTCGTCCTGCCAGCCACATTGGCCAGCGTGGGGTAGGAGCCTCCTCCCAGCTCGTCCCCACCAGGCGCCCACACCTGGACACGAGGCCACCAGAAGCATCTTCTCAGCCTCGCCAGCCTCTACACGACGTGTTAAACCCGGTGCAACGGGAAGCCCCCCCCAGCGCTCCTCTCCTTCCCTGCGCCCAGGCGCTGCACCGCTCTCCATCATCCTCGGTGCAGAGGTGCTCCCCGTTGGTGCTCCCTCACGCAGGTCCTCGGTGGCCGTGCCACTGCTGCACGGGGACTCAGTTGCCACCGGGCTGCGTCCCCCCACCCGTGTGCCGCAGGGCGTCTCGGTGGCCATGGTACGGCCACCGCCGCGGCGCTGGGCCAGGCGGCAGGGAGCCGGCACCGCGGGCAGCAAGGCCGGCAGGAGCTTCCCTCGCTTGTACCCTGAGCCGCAGGGACAAGGCGTGCCCTGCGTGTTTGGGATTTTTTGGTTCGTTTGTAACGAGGTGGTTTTTAAGCTCTGCTCTGTAATTTCCTACAGCGGGCTGTTTCTAAAGGATGCATAAACGCTGGCTGAGGAAGGCGAGCTCGGTGTCCCTGACTGCCGTCCGGCCGTGCCCGCGCGTCCCCCGAGGCCTACGAACGACGAACGCTTCGGGCGCGCGGCGGCGGGAGGCGCGGCCCGGCGGGAGGCACCCGCGGCGGGTCGGGGGCCCCGTTCCACGCGGGGGGTGCCCGCTCGGTGCCTCCGGACACCTGGGGCTCCTCGCCACGTGAGCCGTAAACCAGAAAAGGAAAAAAAAAAGCAAAAACAAAAGCAAAACCGAAACAACGACCCCGCACTGCGCCTTCAGCCCGGGCCTGTTGTTAGCGCGGGGTGGAGACGGTGGGAGCCGCGCCCCACTCGTGTCCGTGACCAGCCGCGGGGGGTGGGTGGGGTGCGGCACCGCCCCGGAACAAACGTCACCCGCTCACGGCCGGGTGTGACGTCACGCCCCCCGCCCCGCTTGACGTCACGGGGGCGGAGGCGGCGGAGCGAGCGGGGGCAAGATGGCGCTGAACAGGAACCACTCCAAGGAGGGGGGCGTCGTCGTCCCCAACGGCGAGAGGTACCGGGGGCACGGCCTGGTCCCACCCGCGGGCCCCGCGCCTCCCCGCCGGGGCACCCGGGTCTCCTGGGCCCGCGGGGAAGGGAGGGGAGGGGAAGGGGAGGGAAGGGAAGGGAAGGGGAGGGAAGGGAAGGGAAG
>VXAA01006487.1:24642-37406 GCA_013399115.1 Anseranas semipalmata
GGAAGGGGCTGGGTTGCTTTGTGCGCCGGTTTGGGGAGAGCTCGGGAAGCGCTGGGGGTGTCGTGCTGAAGCCCTCCCTGCCCGCCAGCCTTCTCGTGTCACCCGGTCGGGGGGCGAAGGCCGCTGGGGAGGCAGCTGGGTGCCGGGGGGCTTCCAGCGGGAGGCAGGGCCCGGGCAGGGCCTTGTCTCGCCTCTCCTGCCCCTTGCTGACGTGAGGAGCCGGGCGGCAGCAGGCGTTGAAGTGACCGCACGGAAATTCTTCCCGGTGAAGCGAACCGACTTGAAATTCTGCTGCATGGTGTGGTCAGGGAGGTGCTCTGGTAAGACTCAGAGCGTCAAGGAGTTGGTTTTAGGTAGCTGGGAAGAAGTATTTCCCCTTCGCGTCTTGAAAATAGAAAGAGCTCTGCTGCATTGTCCGTCTGTCCCTCCCGCCAGTGTGAGAGTCTTTATCTAGATAAACCATGAAGCAATGTCCCAGCAGACTTTCTGTGTCAGGACTTTTTTTTCCCCTTATTAAAGCTAGACTTGTTGATGTCTTCCTTCTTGGACAGCTGACTTTTTTGGGTACACCTATACTGCTACGTTTTCTCTAACGACCACACAGTGTGAAATTACAGGGCTCTTGGGCGTTTTGCCATACCCTGGCCCTGTTGATTCCCCCCAGTAATTTTGCAGTTTCCTGACTTGATCTGATTTCTGCGGTAGGCTGATCAGAATACGTAAGAATAACTTTAGATCCAGCCTCTTCTGGCTTATGTTGAGTTACAGTTTTGTTTTCTCCTTTTCTGTGCTCTTGAACCAAAAAAAGGTTCAGATTTTTCTGCCATTGAAACAGTGCAAGCAATGAAACACCCAAGGCCATTTTGTTTATTCTGCAACTTTCCTTCCTAGGTGGCATGTTTAGGGTCCACCACCTAGATTCAGTGACACTCTTTCCCAAGATGATTCTTTCTATTTTCATGAAAATACATTTACTTTTTCAGTCTTCTCCATACCCCTAGTGTTTGCGGGTCCCATCTGGCATTATTAGCAGGCTTTGCTAATGTTCCCGTAGATATCCAACAATAATAACCTTATTGCTGACATTTGTGGCTCCTCATTTTGTTCCTTAGCATGGTGCTCTTCATCACAAGTATTTGCTTAAACCACGTGAAGTAGGGCCAGCGGTGAGGGTACTGTGAAGCATGTCCTCAGTTTGCACAGCGGGTGCGGTATCCCAGCAGCTCTGCTTTCCCCTCTGGTGGCCAGCCCTGGACGTAAACGTGGATGTGGTGAGAGGCTTGCTCTGAGGTCGTTCCTTGACTTCAAGGGCGCGGTTTCAGAAAGCTCATCCCTTTCTGTGCCCTGACCTCTGGGCTGAGGCTCTTGCCATGCAGAGAGAGGAATTCCTTCAGCCTGATGCTTTTGGAGGCAGTTTCTCTTCCTGTCTTTTAAAGTTCCCCTTTGTGCAGGAGGACAGCGGTTGTCCGGAGTTCTTCCGCTCTGTGTAAATCTTCCCTATGTGTCCAAAGGAAAAACTGAAGGGCCTGCTTTAGAATCGAGTATTTTGGGATAACATTCAGGGTTTGCATGATGGGTGTCTGTGTGTTAGAGCTGTCACTGAGGTGTTCTCTCTCCAACTGGTCTGATTTCCTCCTGCAGTGTTCTCAAGCAATGTAAAGATGTGGAGCTCTCCTTCAGTGACGTGACAGGCAGGCCCGAAGCCTTCAAAGGCACCAAGAAGGGGATGCTGTATCTCACCCCTTACAGGGTAAGTCTGATGCCAACAGGGCTTCCCCTTTCTCCAGGGATCTTGTAGACTTTAGATAAGAAACATAGCTGGTGACAGAAGTGATTTTTGTTATGGGAGGAACCGCTGAGGGTACTAGGTAGGAGAAGGACTAGTGGAAATAGGACAGTTCGTGCCTGTGTCACAGTCCTGCTTGCCTACAGAGGTGCGTATGAACCTGGAAATCATGATGTGGAGAACATATTTCATATATCAATAGATATTATTTTCTTTGAAAACTGTCATAGCTTATCCTTAAAAAATAGAACAATAGAATTGTAAATGTCTATGTGTGCCTTAGGCAGAATGCTGTTTTGGAACATGCGTGCTTCAGGTGAGTGAGCCATGCCATCAAATCTATTTGGGATTCCATCGCACGAAGGCTGTGAAACGACACAATGCATACTGCTAATAGGTGTTAAATTATCCTCTTTTTGGATGCTACTACAACTAGGACTCCATAACCACATATTATATCTGATTAACTAACTGAGAAGTGTTCCTTCCTGTCTTGCAGGTGATCTTTGTGTCAAAGGGCAAGGATCCTATGCTGTCTTTCATGATGCCATTTTATTTGGTGAAAGGGTGCTCTGTTGAGCAGCCTGTTTTCTCTGCCAATTACATCAAAGGACAGATTCAGGCCGAGGCAGGAGGTACGTGCCCATGCTTTGTAGACTGAACTCTTCCCAGGTGTCACAAGTTCTTTTCTGTTCTGCTGACCATTGAATAGAGTGTTTATGTGCACAGGACAGGTGGACAGTGTAGCTACAGCAGTATAGTTTGCATGTCCATGCTAAGGTGACTTGTGTCTTCTGAACTTTAACTTCAGTGTTACTTTCTGCCCCCAATGCTAGTAACTGACTTTTGCAGGATGGCTTTTATTTAATCCTGTAGCTTCGGTCTTGCTCTTCATGTCGTGTTTACTTGGTTTCTGCCTCTGCTCGTTTTCCCCCATCTTTGACCTGGAAGGGTGGGCAAGTGACCAAGCTGCCAGTCACTGATATTGATAGAATTAGCAACCACTTGTGTTTTCTGGAGATCAGTAGACACTTACCACTTTGGGCACATTTGTGTGCATCTAGGATGCTGCTGTATATTATTGATTCAGCTTTCTTCCCAATTTGGTGATGAAACTGTGGTAAGACTTATAGTCATGGTCATTATCAAACATGGGGAATTGCAGAAGATAAACAGGGATACAAAACAAGGCTTCTGGTACAAATTTTTTCCCTCTTCAGCCCTGGAATTCGTTTATGTGCATTTTGATGGCATCTGGATAGCTTATGCTATCGCTTCCTGTTCCTAACAATGCTTTAGAGTGACTGGGTCCTCTTGTCACCAGCCCACTTTCTCAGGCTGAAATCTTTTTAAGACAATAATTTTAAAATAGCTCTGAAATAAAGAAAAATAAAATAATTTGAATATTAACTGTTTCGCTGTACTTTCTGCTGCTGAGGAGGTTAATAGTCTGTTTCAATTCTAATTCTCTCTCCTAGGTGGCTGGGAAGGGCAGGCGACGTTTAAACTGACTTTCAACAGTGGAGGAGCCATTGAGTTTGGACAGCTGATGTTCAAAGCTGCCTCTAGTGGTAAGGGATCCTCAGAGTCTGCAGTTCCTCCATGGCTGGCTGAGCTGGTTAGAGAATGGTGCTCTTCCTGAAGTTCATGGGCTGGGGAGCAGCGTATACATCTTCCACAACAATGTATTTTTTCTTTTTCCAGGGAACCTTTTGTTTTTCCTTCCAATCCCTTTTCCTTATTTCATCTGAATGCTTTGTGCAATCAGAATATTCTGGAGTTTGTGCTTCTGAGGTGGCCTACCTTTTTCTACCTGATTTGTCCTAGGAAAAAAGTTGAAATATGTGGTGGTGAAAAATTGATCCACGTACCTACCATCAACCCAGTTCTCTAATTGTGGAGTGAGATGGGGGAAGTTGACATCTCCACATTTGGAGAAGAGGAAAATAAATTAAAAAAAATAATTTCTATTTAAAACTTTCAAAAGGAAAAAAAAAAACACACATTCTTTTCTGATACGAAAGTTTAAAAAGAACACCATACTGGCACTTATTTAGAACAGTCCTTTCTTCCAGCTGCTTGAGCTGTTACCTGATAGCTAGTGTTTTTGCAGCTGGTTTCCTTTAGCACCCTGTGAACTTGCAGTGAGGAGACTACATCTAAACACTTTTCAGGAACAGTACTATGCCAGGACCATGTAGCGAGCATCTCTAGAATTTAGATGATGGGAAATGGGGCTGCCTGAACAGGACCGTTTTCCTTTTATCCCGTACCTTTATTACAACAAAAGGATGTCTGGCTTACTAAATGTGTGCTCCTTAGCTTCCAGTGGAGTTCCTCTCCAGACCCCTGGCTATGGATATACACCTGTGCCTGGCGGGTATGTACCTGTCCCACCTGCTCCAGGGGGTTACGCACCTGCACCAGGGGGCTATGCTCCTCCTCCGCCACCAAATGGTCCGTATCCTTATGCACCGCCTCCAATGAATGCCTACGGACCCCCTCCGCAGCCCATGGGATACCCGTATGCCCAGGCTCCAGGTATGGAAGCTGTGTGATGATGAGTGGTGGGGTGTGTTTGGTGTTAGTTGTAAAGAAATGTTAATGAGGGTGAGGTGAGGGTTACTGTAGCTTTGTCTCCATCAGGGATTCTTGTCCTTACAAAATCTGCCATGTGCTCTTGATCACACCTGTGTGTCTCTGTGGTTGCAGCTGGACAGGAGATGAAAATGCAGTGTGTAAACTCTGCTGCTGCTTGGCAGAGAGTTGTTACCTGCCGGCATGACAAGCATTAGCAAAACGTGAAACCACTGCTGTCTGCATCGCTGCTAAGCCTGCAGAGCCTCCCTCACTGGTGCTCGTGTCCAGGGCTGGAGTGCTGCTGGGCCTGGGGGCTTGCTGTCCCTCTCTACCATTGCCCCAGTCCAAACCATCAATCAGGTGTCATCTCTTTTCAGGTATTTACCCACCTCTCCCCAGCATGAACCCCAGCTATGTGACACCTCCTCCTCCCTACTCCGGGCCATCTCCTGCAGGACCCTCAGCCCCACCACCTCCCACAGCCTGGGTGGACCCGGGGATGCCAGGTAAATAGGGCTGGGGGCCTGCCACAGTCCAGTGCAAAAGGGTGCTCAAGGGTTTGGGCTGTGGGTGACACTGGGGGCACGGCTGTTGTGGGGAAGCCGTTGTTACAGGAGCTCAAAGTCATCTTGATCTGTTATTTGAGATAACGGGGGGCTGGCAAGGCACGCAGTTCTACACTGTACAGCTTGTGGTCAGCTCTAGCCAGTTTGCAGCCTTCCTGAACTGCTCTGAATACAAAGTCAGCTTGCTGTGGTTGCTGCTGGCTCCATGGACATTTGTTGACTCCTCAAAAGAGCTATGGCTGGGCAGGAGGCTCAGAGGCTGGGGCAGCTGCTTAAGGCATGTGAGACGGGCACATCCTATGCTTGCTTCCTCTTTCCTTCCTAGGGAACAGTAAGGCCATGGAAGCCGCTTCCAGTGCGTATTACAACCCTGCCAACCCACACAATGTCTACATGCCTATGGTAAGCTCTGTGTCCGTGGTCTGCGTGTGCCTGCTCCCTCTTCCATCACTAATACAGACAGAAGTTTGCTTTCCTAGTAAAGTCTGGAGTGTCTTCATTTTGAAAATGCACAGAAAGTATGCACTTTCCTGGGAGGAGGCATGGATGATATTCCCTGAAGAAAGCTTGTTAAATTCTTGATCAAGAAAAGAGGAGGGCATTAAGATTAACCCAGCAACAGCAGCTCAGTATTCATCTCACTCTTAAATGCAAAAAAGACTTGCACTTGCACAGAGAATACAGAGCTCTCTGCTTCTGTAGTGGTTGAAAGTAGGGAGAATTCAAGAAGAGCAGGTCACTGAAGGATGAGAGTATTTGGGTCTCGTTACCTGCGTTTTTTTCTGGGCTGCCTGGCGATGGGGAGGTCTGTCCCGGTTCAGTCAGTGGCAGCCGGGCGGTGGGATGTAGCCTGCGTCTGGTGTGTGGCAACCGGTCTGCTGCCTCGCACGGCGCTCTGCTGGGCTGGAGGCTGATGTAGCAGTGAAGCTGGCCCGCAGCCCAGGGGCTTGCTGTCTGCTGGGTCAGAGTGGGAGCATCAACAGAGACAAAGCCCTGGAAGTGAAGGGAGGAAGGGGTTTAAAACAGTGTTGTGTATCATTCTTGGCAACAGAGCATTTGTTACCTCTTTCTGAGGCGACCTTCACTGGAAATGGTTTGGGAGGTAGCATATATCCTGGAGCATAACTGATACTGGAGTGGGATGACGCGGTGCAATAACAGCTTAAAAAACAGCAGCCAGCTCTGGCTGTAGCTTGCTGAAGAGTGGTAATTTCTTGTAAGCCAAGCCTGGGAACTCCTGGGAAGAGCTCTTCATAAAGCAAAGCAGGGTTGTTGACTCTACTGTATCTCCTTCCAGGATCAGCCACCTCCTTACACACCTCCTGAGGATAAGAAGAACAACTAACAGAAGGAAATTGCAACTAGCCTCCCACACTCTCTCCCTGAAGACAATTTGGCTGTCACTACCCATCGGGTTAGCATATCTCTAGGTCTCTTTGTGTATATACCATGTATGTAGTGCTGGGCAGCTGGGTACCTGCCTTCCTTAAACGTTAAGTCAGTGGCAATACAAGGCAGAACAACAGCACTTTCCTGCTTCTTTGCTTTATCTCATGGGGTCGAAGCACTAACCTTTTGCTCTGCCTTTGGCTTGAGGAGAGAGACGGACTTTTTAAATCAGCAGACCACATCACTAGGAGTAAAATATGAAGGCACTGGGATCTTGGAGTAAAACTATGTGGAATGCCAAACTTTTGACTTCTTCTGAAGCACCACTGAAGAAGAAAGGTATAGAAAGCCATGAAGTTCCTTGCATAGACTCTTGGGTGGCCCAGAAAGGTGTTAAACTTCCCAAAACTGTGGCACAGCTCAGTGTGAGACAGGACTCTGGAAATCCTGTGTCATGCTGGAAGCACATGTTTCCTGTCCTGGACTAACCGTCATGGGGTGACGCACTTGGGAAATGCGTCCTGAGAGACACTGAAGCATTTGGTGGTGTAAGTGGGAAGGGGATGGGCCCCAGCGTGGTGAGGCCAAACCCATCAGCTCAGCACTAGCTCTGGAATGGACCATCCTACTGCACTTCACCATCTCCTTTCCTATTCAACCTAAACTTTGCAAAATAAGGTGATAAGTGGAGGTGCTGCACTCACTGGTGTCTGTGGAGAGCCAGCACTGCCCGATGTCTCCTCCTCTGCTGTGAGGTGCTTCTCTGTATTGCCAGTGGATCTCTGAAGACGCAGCGTGGGTTTGCTGGAAGGTCTCTGATGAGCAGCAAAGCCAGGCTGTATAGAATCAGTTGTCTGCTGATGGCAGAGGAGCTGTGAGAAATATAATTGGGAACAAACAGTGAGTCCATAAAATCAGCCTGCCTTTGTAGACATTGAATAGAACAGCAAACAAAGGTGTGCCGCAGAGCGGTGAGCTGAGATCGGCAGGCGTGCGAATCAGTCTTCCGTTCACCCTCCCAGAAGCAGGTCCCATATCTGTGCAATAATCCTGTGTCACACAGCAGTTCTTCAAGCATAATGGAGTCAAGTGCTGAGCAGGAGGCTGCTTGCCTTGGAGCAAAATATGTTACATTAGGAAGACAACCTGGCACCGGCCTTGTCAGGAGACAGGTCCCACAGCCCTGGCTCCCTCTGCTGAGCAAGCTTGTGCCACTGTGCTAGGGAAAAGTGACAAGGGAAAAGTGGCCTTTGTCTCTTCCTTGAGCCGCTACAGCCAGGGCGTGCATGCCCACGTCTGGGCAGCAGCAAGGGTAGGTGCAGCAGTACTGGAATTTGGTTGCTCAGGGGCGCGGTGCCTGCTCTCAGCTGGGAGCTGCTGCCTCTGCTGTGGTGTTACTAACACTCCGCTCTCTTGCAGAGGCTGTGGCCGCTCAGCTACAACCTTTCCTTCTTCTTTAGGACTTAGTGCCATTAAACCTGCTCTGCCGAGAACCTCTAGTCTGGTGGAGACCCTTGTGATCCTTTTCATATGGGGTGATCATACTTCTTTTCTACAGCCTTCCTGCCTTCACAGTGGAGGGGAAGGGGTGTTTTCCCTCTTACCTGGGTGCCAGGGCTCTCAGTAAGTCATGCTTGCATGATTTAGGCTTGCGTGATTTACGTGTTTGAATTCCTAAAGCAGCCCTGCGTGGGGGGGAAGTAAATTTCCTTATCTAAAAAAACACCTTTGAAGTTTGAGTTAGAGATGTTCTAATGACTCTGTATTTAAAAAAAAAAAAGTTTGTAACTTTTGAATTGCACTTTAATACAGAAGTGTTGATACCTTTAGCTGCCTGCTCACTGTCGTGTGCGTGTGTGTTGTGTTGACCACCATCATTCTTGCCCATTGCACAGAAGACTCGCACAAATGGTAACCACTGCTGCTGTTCTCAGGTGGGCTGTGGGCCAGTCCTCCCCTTGCCCTGCTGCGTGGCAGGCGTGGGGCTGGAATCGAGTAATTGAGAGAAGGGGGGATTCCTAGTGGCTCTCCTATGGATATTTACCACCTGAGGAAAGGGCTATCTTTAAGAGGATCTCCGAACTAGCTAGTTGGCTTGTTTCTTTCGTTTTTTCCTAGTAAAGGATAAATAAATACAGGGTAAAGGAAAAGGGTACCTGATTGTGGACGGTAACATCTGAGTTTGCCCTTGTGCCAAGGAAAGCTGGTGCCTCCCTGAGCATGGTTTAACTACTGGCAAGCTGTTTCCCTCTGCATCAGCCCAGTCCAGCAGGAAGCCACTTCTCTTTCTCACTATCGTTCTTCCTGTTTTGAGGAACTGACCCTAAAATCCTACACTAACCAAGGGGCCAACAATGCTGAATAAATGTGAAACAGTCTGAGACCCGCTTCCCTTTTATTTCAGCTAGATTGTCAAAATCACAAAGACAAAGCCACCTCCTGTACAGACATGAAATGCACTCATCCTTTCTTTTTAGCACCGCAAAGCATCGCGTTCAGTATCTTGCTGCTGCACCACACGAGTCTCTGCGAGGGGCTAGTATCAGCCATGCGGCCCTGCAAGAAGGGGATTGGGCTCCCACCCCTTACATGTCATCTGCATAGAAAGGGGAAGCTCTTTTTCTGGCTAATCTAAAATGCGGTAGCTGCCTGCTCTGAGGTTTAATCTTGTACCAGTCTTCCTTGGGTGCCCTGTACCCTCAAGGGGCGATCCTGGTGTGTGCTGCTCCCCTCCCTGGGGCAGTCAGGGAGGCCACGGCTCACCTGAGACTCCCCTGTAGGACGCGTGCTGGTGGGCACAGTTGAGGGCTCACTCCCAGCCCCTTCCAGTTTGTGCGGGCTCCTCCTCATGGTGGAGTGGTGCGTGAAGCTGCCCTTGGGAGAAGGAGCCTTTCCCTGAGAAATGCTGGAGTGGTCAGCCTGGCAGAGGAGGAGGGTCCTGCTGGAGCAAGAACGGGATGCAGCTTGCAGCTCGATGGCTCCTATGACCATCTCCCAAACTCAAGAGACCACCGAAAATGAGCATCGGCATCTTCCAGCCAGCACTAGCGCACAACGTGCTACAGCTCTGCAGTTTTTGCTGTTATACCACAGCAAGACTGCTGGGGTTGTGCGTGGGTGATTTGGTTTTGCTCTGCTGTAACCTGACAGCAGAGTGGCTTCAATACAATGCTGGCACGCATTTTGTTTGCTTTTCTTTTTCTCGGCTGTAGCAGTGCTGCCTCCGGGATCCTGGCAGCAGGATCAGGCCTGCAAGCACAGCCAGTGTGGCTGGGAGCTGCCCCGTCCTCCCTGCAGGACCATCCTGGCCCCAGGAGCTCCTGCTCTCGTGGAGGGTGCCTGGGAAGAAGGGAGCAGCCCTGGTGACGGCCCCTTTAGAATAAAGGGCTTAGAATAAGCCAAGCTGATTATAGCAAAGGAAAGAAGGTGACCGCATCTGGTCCTTGAGGCCACGGGGGGTCCTCCTCTTCCACAGGAAGATCTCAAAGTGCTTTGCTATCGTGGAGGAGTCACGCTTTGCGCGCCCTCAGGAGGGAGTAACAAGAATTCCTGCTTTACATGGATTGAGTAGAAACCATCAGGTGACACCAGAGGAGCGACGCAAATGTCCTCCCCCAGCACCGCCGGTCGCACCAGCGGAAGGCACTTGTGCAGCGAAGAGACGGGCCCCCGGGGCTCGCCCATCGCCCCGGCACTGGCCCACACCCCCATCGGCTGAGCCCCTTCACAGGAGGAGCGGCCGGGCACCGCCGCTGGGGGCTCGCTGCCCGACGAAGCTCCAGGGCTGCTCCCGCAGCGCCCTCGGACAGAGGTACCACATCACCACCCCCGAGGGGTTAACGACCACCGTGAAGTTGTCTCCCGTCTTCAGGCCGCTGATGATCTTCCCGCTGTACACGTCTTGCACCTGGAAGAGACAGGCGGTCGCTGCCAGGACGTCACAGACCTTCACCTTGAGGTCCGGCCACAGTCAATGCAGGGGCATCGACCCCAAACCTCCCACTTTCCCTCCCCAAAACGCAGCGGGTGTCAGCAGGGGGGAGCTGGAAGGAGGGGTGCAGGCGCAGCATGCCAGCGGGGCTCACCTCGTATGCAGTCTCCTCTGGGAAGCCGAGCTTGGCCAGGCTGGTGGTGTAGCGGAAGGGCATGTCCGTCCTCCGGCTGAAGAAGACAAGGGCGCTGGCGGACCGGGAGAGCGGGCGCAGGAACACCTCGATGTGGGATTTCTCCTAGGGGCGGGGATGGGCGGGTGAGGCAGAGCACCTCCTTATTGCATCCCACCCTGCGCTGCTCGTTTGCTCTCCGTTCTTCCAAACATGTACACCTTCCCCCTAACCTTGACAATCCTGCGCCCCTGGATTCCCAGGGGGTCCTGGTTGATCTGGATCATCAGGCGGTTCTGCAGGATCTCTTTGGCGCTTGGGGAGATGGTGCGGAGGTCCGTGGACATGAGGAGCGGAGCTGCCATGATGGTCCACAAGGCCATTTGGGAGCGCGACTGCTCGTAGCTAAGGCCGAAGTTCCCAATGATGAGCTGGAGGGAAGAGGGGGCAAAGACCGTGGAGGCAGAAAAGGGTTAGGAGCTCATCTGCGTGTCCTACCTGGTGATGCTGCAGCCTGCTAGGTGGGAGAAAATGTGGGAAACCTTGCATGCACTACTTCTCCCCTGGAGCCAGGCCATCCCACCTCTGCTGGGTGCTAAGCAGCTTCATCCCTACCTCCCCCTCAGGCTGCACAGGGAAGGACAAGGACACCTGGGCAAAAGGACAGGCACACTCAAGGGGTGACGGCTTCATTGCAATACCATGTCCGGGTCATTCCAGTGGCCAGGGCCAGCCGCTGGCTGCAGCACATCCTGGTTTGCGAAGAACCAGTCCACGATGGAAAGCACGCTGTCCCAGGAGTCCTGGATGTCGACATAGTTGCGCCACAGGTTGCAGATCTTGGCCAGGAGGGTGTAGTTCACCTGGAGGGGAGCGTGGGAGTCAAAAGGGGAAAAAAACAAATGCTCTCAAGTCCCAAGGGGAGGCCAGGCCCCCTCCTAGGACCTACAGCCCCATCCTGTCAGAGGCAGAGCAGTAAGAGGGGTGCAGCACATGTGCTCGCAGCGAGAGCTCCCCCGTGGCACAGGGGAGCTGACAACAGGCAGGACATCCCTCACCTTGGGGGGGAGCCCCCCCTGATACGCCGGCCAGCTGCAGGAGTAGACGATGGGGCGGCCTGTGGCGTTCAGGGCCCTCGCCATTTCTGGGTAGCCTTCGGGAGAGAGGAAGCAGACCAGTGAAGGAAATGGATGGCAGCAACTCTCATGGCCTCCTGCGTTACACTGGCTGTAGGGCTCCCCAAAACTTTCTCTTTGCCCAAGAGCTGCTTTCGCCCTGCAGCTGGGCGTGCGCAGCCCTGCCGGGTACCAGCCCTCAGGAATCTGGGCATGGGCACGTCCTGGGAGAAGACTTTGCCCTGGGAGGCGGGCAGAGGCTGCCCCGGTCCAGGGGCTGAAGCACCAGCGCAGCCCACAGGGCTGCACCTCGCAGGCGGACGAGCCTCACCTCTGCTGGGTCTGCAGCCCCTCCGGGAGGCAGCTGGTGGGGGGCATTCCCCAGACCCCAGCCCACTGAGGCACGCAGAGACCCAGAAGAGGAGATGTGAGGGAAGAACTGAAGCTGGCCAAGTGTCCATCGGATGGACAGCCACCCCAACCAAAGCAGCGACGGGACAAATGCCGGCCAAAGAGGTAGCCCTTACCCTTTGCCTGCTCCTCCCCTGACGAGTAGCACCCATCCAGCTTCAGCATGTCCACGCCCCACTCTGCAAAGGTCCGGGCGTCCTGCTCCACACGGTCCAGCGTGGTGCCCGGGTAGCCCCCGCAGGTGAGGGTACCCAGGTCACCGTAGATGCCCAGCTTCAGGCCTCGGGCATGGACCTGCAAGGAGAGGAGAGCTGCGAGGAGGGGACAAGGGGGTCCCAGGCAGGGACCGAACTCCTCTGCCCAGCCACCGCAATGGGGCAGGGGGGATCACTCACGTAGTCGGCCAGGGCCTTAATGCCCCGGGGGAACCTCTCGGGGTCGGGGACCAGCCGCCCCTCCGCGTCCCGCTGCTTCGCAGACCAGCAGTCGTCGATGTTGACGTACTCGTAGCCCAGCTCCCGCCAGCCGTCCTCCGCCAGCCGGTCCGCCGTCTCGAAGAAGAGCGTCTCACTGCGGGGAGCGGGGACGCGGCGAGCTGAGCCCCCTGCCACCGCCGTGCCCCGAGGGGACTCACGGGCCGGCTGGGGCTCCGCAGGTCACCGTGCAGTGATCCCGGCCATGCGGGAGGATCCCCAGGGCTCCGTGCCCGCGTACAACCTCATCCTTGGCCCATTCGTTGGGGAAACGATACCCGACGCCCCTCGGGGACCCCCCAGCCGCAGCAGCCCGCCCTCCCGTCCCGTCCCGTCCCGTC
>VXAA01006487.1:44374-90172 GCA_013399115.1 Anseranas semipalmata
GGGGCTGCGGAAGCGCTCGGCAGCCGGGAGCGGCCCCGGGGGGCCGGGGGCCCCTCGGCGCGGCGCGGCCGTTGCTCGCGGCAGCGGTCCCTGCGCGGTGAGGGGCGGATAAGCCCCCAGAACTCGTCGCTTTGATGCCTTGCAGGCGGTTCCGGGGGTGCGGTGTGACGCCGCAGCTCCCCTGTGCCCGGCGGGCATGCTTCCGCCGGTGCTGTGCCCGCCCGGAGCTCCCCGCAGGCTCCTGGCGCTGCCATCTTGCAGGGCTGTAACTGGGTTACAGACGGCAAGCCGTACCGCCTGCTCGGTGTCTGCACAGCCGGGAGCGCGTAAGTCCGTCCGAAGCGAAATTGGCTGATAAAGGTTAACCTTTTTCGGTTGAATCCTTGTAGACGCCCTTTGGCCTCCTCAGAGTCTTCAGCGTCGTGATCCCTTTCCTGTATGTCGGGACTCAGATCAGTAAGAACTTTGCAGCGCTGCTTGAAGAACACGATATCTTTGTCCCGGAGGATGACGACGACGATGATTAAAGGGTGTGCCATGAATGTCACCAGCAATCTAATTATTTGTGCTTCCTGTTTGGCTTGGTGCAGGGAGGGGAATCGCAACTAGGAAATACAGGCAGCAGCAGCTCTGAAAGATGCAGTTGTGGTTAAAAATGTGGACACATACGGCTGTATTGCCTCTGGCTATGAACGTTTCAGTTCTTTTATACTGGAGTAGGCCAGACTGGCGAGAAAATCACCAGGGTGAGAGTGATTGGCACTCACCAGGCCAGAGTGAGAAATCTCCACGCATTCTGTGGAGACAGTAATAACCTGATGGTGTTTTAGATCTTGTCATTTGAATCAGAAATAAACTGTAGTCAGTGAAGGATTGTAGGTCTATACTGCAAAGCATAAAAGAGGGACTTCTCTGCTAAAGTGTTATTAATGTTTACCTCTTTAGAAGTCCTCTGCTAGTTCATGGAATGACTTCTAAATAAGAATCACATATTGTAAAAAATTCTGATATAGAAATGAAAAAAATAGAATTCTAGAACTGATTAGATCAAACTGTCATGTGGGTGCTGATCTCTGGAGTAGTTTGACTGTTCAGACTGATCAGAGTGGAAATAATTCACCTTTATCGACAGTATGCTACACTTTCCTCTTCCATTTGATGTTATTCCATTTAGTTTGTCCTTCTGTAAAGATTTTAGTTCGGGTATATTTCTTTATAGACTCCAGCAGTGTTGTTTTATAGTCATGTGTGCACTGTGCAGCTAAGAACAAAGAATTAAAAGGCTGCGAAGATTGCAATGGCCTGTTAGAAACTTTTTTTTTGTAAACCGCCACCTTGCGTGCTTTGTGGGGGGATATGGACTGGAGCTTGGTACAGTATATCCAAAGAGTAACATCTTTTTATTCTATTTGCAGAACTGTAATGGAAAAACAGAAGGGAGGAAGCCATTGAGAAAGAAATGGTACCAACATCTGTCATCTATGTTTTGCCCTTCCTCAAGGGGACAGGGGGCACTGTATCCCCTTTGCCAGTGAATGTTCTGCACATGTCCAAATAAGAGAAATCTATAGATCAGGATTGAAGGAAGTGCTTGATAGGCTCTGCATCCTTGCACACACACTCCCACCTCATAACAGACTGCTTGGGATTCTTTTTATTAGCAATATAGGAAACAATTAAAGAACAAGAGATTGAGATTCATGACTTTGTTTCTGTGTTTTTTGTAGATTATTGCCTGTGACCTTGTACTTCTATCTTAACCTTTCTGCATCCATAAGTCTGTTCCAGTGAGGAGGTTTTTATATTTTTTTCCTCGTACAAGCCTTTTCTGTAATTCTGTACTAATCAGCGGAACATAACAGGAATCCTAAAGGAAGCAGGAGCCCCACAACACAGCCCCATTAAAAGAATAGAGTGCATATTGACAATGGCACTGCAGTTCAAATAACATTGATTTGCAACCTAGCATTACGCAGGTATGTCTGATAAAGATTGCATTGTTAATTGCACCTCACTGTGGTGCAATTAATAATCAGCATTATCAGTGCAGAGTAAGTTTTGAGTAGGTTTGGTAATATAAAAGGTTAAGATCATGGGTGGCAAACTCAGCTGATGTGTTTTATAGCGTTTAATGTATGGACAGTGAAACTCTGAATGCTCTGGCTCCAATATTTGTAATGTCTCGATAGTTCATTAGTTCTGTATGAATCCTAATATGTTTATTTTCTTAACTGTGTGTAAAATTCAACCCCCCTTCTTTTCTTATAAGCATTTACTATTGCATTTAAATCATCGCATAATAGACTTACAAGGTCTTTGCTGCTGCTCGTATCTTCAGTCATATCAGAGCAGTTGCATACCAGCTTGACCTTGAAAGGTCAAAGTCAAATGATTATTTTTTTTAAAATCACCATTGTCCCAGTCAGAAGCAGTTATGTCCTTCTCATGGTTTCTGGCACTAGATCTGACCTCCTCTCTCGACTGCCCACTTTTCCTTTCAGTATTCAAGTAACTGTTAAAAGGCAAAGTTTCTTGTAATGTCTCACGCAGGTTAGCACAGTGTATGGTTCAAACAGCCACATTTGTGCACTTACTTGTCTGTGCTCTTTGGCCGTCTGACAGAAAGGGGAGCCTGCAGTCTGGGTAACCCCAACAGCTGTAGCTGAAGGCAGCTGGCAAGGTCTCGACTTACTCATTATCAGAGCTGTCCCCCCTTTCCCCAGACTCGGTTCATCTGCTCTCGGGAGTCACACACGCCTGTTTCCTGTACTGCCAAACTCCTTACCACTGCTTTATCCCACTGCCTCTCCTGGCCCCTTCCTGGCTGTTTTTCTTCAGCCCTGCCCTAAGAAACCTCACCCCTGGAGCTCCTAGGCAGATGTACACGCACATCCCTGAGGAGTGCTGCTTAACAGTTCTTGTATGGGGATGAAGGCCCCAGTATTTAAGCAAGGACAGAAAGAAGTTTGAGAGTACTACAAGGATTCGGTGCTGATCACACATGGGAAAGCTCCAGCACTGATTTAGCTGCTGCAAATGCATGCTGAGTGGTGAAAGAACAAATTTTCCTTCTCCTTCTCAGAAGTGAGCTAGTAATTCCTGACTCAATTACTGAGGTGATGGTAGGACACTACCTCCTGCTAGGCATTAGATGCTCTTACAGAGCTTCCCTGTTCCAGACAACAGTACAAAAACCCATTTTTCCAGGTAATTTAATTTTACAGCAGGGGAAATGGACTCTACTGATCTTTTTATTGTACAAAGGGCTTTATTCGCCTATTGGATTTTAAGCCATTCTCTGCTAAGAAGTAAACAGAGAATAGTGTCAAAGTAAAAAACACAAGGTCAACAAAGTCATGGTGAGAAATTGCAAAACACTGCAGGAATACAAATGGGCCTCAAGCACAAGGGCTTTTCTGAAGGCCCGCTCTTGCCTGCTCTTTCTTCCAAGGAACTACCACCTACGCCCCGGGCTGCAGGCTGAGCAGACAGCTCCCCAGCCGGGTTGTGCTGTGGTTATTCAGCACGCTCCAGCGCAAACGATGGGACAAACTCCACCCACTGAAAACACACACTGGTGAAAACTAGGAAATCACAGCTCTTCATAGAGATCGTAATGACTTGCGCACACACTGGATTCAGATTTAGTCGTTAGGCTCCGAGGCCGCTATACAATCCGTCTCTACAGATTTTTTCTATTACATAGGACTTTATTTGTAATACAAGGCAGGAAGACAGTGTCAGTCTGTCTCATGGATCGTGGCCTGCATAGAATTTGGACAGAAAGTCTTTAGGTCGTGGGGTTTCCGTCTCATGGAAATACCTCATGATGTGAGTCTTCTGCTTCCACACATGAATGGTTTCTTGAAGATCCATTTTTCCCTGCGCACAGACAAAAGATTTTTAGGCTAGTTCTCAGAGCTCAATTCCAACTATACAGCACTACAGAAGTTATCTAAATGCACTTAAGAAAACCTTTTAAATAGCTGCATCCACAATTATGTTCTCCTAATGATTGCCTGCCTCACCTATACACTGTTTCTGCCTTACATCCTCAATGCTTCATGTCCTACATAAACCAATCAGTTGTCTCCACGGCTTGCCTGTGGAATAGGCAAGTGGCCCTGTCCTCTTAGAACATGGCTTGCTTCTCTCACGACTGGCACCCCATAAAATGTCTACATAATGTTCCTAACTTTCATGCATCTCCATTTCGTTTTTTGAAATAGTGTTCAGTTAGCTGTAAAGCTAAGTAAAATTACTGCTAAGTGCTTCACCCTAATAATCACTATCACAGAGATATTAAACATAACAGGTTCTTCCTAAGTCCAGTCTGCGAATTATTGTACTGGTTGCAGAGGATGGCAGCACAGGGCAGAATCGGACTGCCTGGAATTTTCACCCACTGTATTAACTAGGACTATATTTGCAGATTTTTTTCCATCATTTAAAGACAGACTAGCTGTCTTGAGTTGCAAGAGATAGAACAGGTGAGCATGGCAGTTCTTGGCTAGAAGGTTTCTAATGCTTTAGAACTGCAAAGGTCAGTTATTCTTGCTCAGGCCTCTTTTGAATCCTTACGCTACTCTTTGTACGTTGATTAGTCCTTTCAGCCAGACAGGTCTCAGGCCCCAGACACAACGAGATACGTTACTGAGTCAGGGTGTGTTGCCATCTATGCAAACCCAAAGCCAGCCTCCCACCAAGTATGGCTACGGTAATGTTTGTTTCAGGATCAGTTAAGAAAAACACATCCCAATCTAAGGAAGTACTGTAGGGTCTGGAAAAGTCATTTTTAATGGTAAACTAGCTAGCAGCATCTTCCCCCTTTCTTTGATTGCCACTGCTTTCTAAAAGCAAATACAGTAGTGTTTAAACCACTGTTTTGCTTACCATACACGTTCTCTTTCAAAGATCTGCAAGTTGGAAGAGCCACTACACCAAGTAACAGAAATGCATATTGAAATGCATATTCTAGCAATGCTGACTTACGAATACAAAACCCCCACTGGTCTGCATGCTGAAGGAGCTTCATCCCTTACCAACACGTTTGCTGATAACAGATAAACCGATCTGGATTGCAAGGGACAACTCCTCCATAAAGCAAGCACAGATAAAACTGTCCCTCTTCTCCATGGCGCTCGCCACCCATCATCCACTCTCACGCTCTCTGCGGCTTCAGAAGCGCCGTGTGTGTACCTTAATAACCAGCATGTCTATCACCCGAGGATCCGCAACGTGGGCGTTCTTCATGAACAGCTCCCGCACCTTGTTACGGCCCTGTCTCACCGTGATGTCCAGCTGGTACAAGTGCACTGGGAAGAACAGAGACCACCCCCGTCGCTCCCGTGCTGTGCCGGGGAGCGGCGGAGGCCGCAGCCGGTGCCCCCGCGGGGCCCTTCGGAGCCCAACGGCTGCGGCGCGGCCGTTCCGACCTTGAGCTCGCGCTCCCGCCGGCGCCGCGCCCCTCACCCGTGTTGGGCACCTCGCGGTACCAGGCTCGGTACAGCTCCCTCCCGCGCCGCTTCGCCTCGCCCAGGTCCCGGCTGAAGATCGGCTTCACGGCCACGGCCGCCGCCGCCGCCGCGCCTTTGCCCGCCACCGCCATCTTGCCGCGGCCCCCCGGCACCGGCACCGGTGGCGACGCGCTCGCCCCTCTATTGGCCGGCCGCGCTGCCACTCCAGCCTGCCCGCCTGATTGGTCGGGAGAAGCGCGGGGGGAGGAACAGAGCGGTGGGCGGAGCCGCCGCGCGCCCCGCCTCCAGCGGCCTCAGGCCGGCCGCTGGCTCCTCCCATCGGGCCGGGGGCAGTGGCCAGGGCGGGGGCCATGGCGGCTGGTGGCCGGTGGCCTGTGGCCGGTGGCTGGTGGCCCGTGGCCGCTCTGGGCATCCCCATGCGTTTTCATACAAACACACCCCTGCCCGCAGCCTCCACGCTGGGTTCGCTGAAGGCCCTTCGGCAAACAGCCCGGCTGCGCGCTGGTAGCGCTATAAAAACAGGCGCCGTCGGTTCAGCGCCACTGAAACGGGCGGGGAGGCAGCGCTGGGGGCACCTCGAGCGAAACCGCTGGGTGCTGGCTGCAAGGGAGACGTGGCCAGGGGGCACCGAGGGACGGCCGCGAAGAGGGAGCGGGAGAGAGGCTTTTCAGATCGCTTTTATTCCTTCAGGTTGTTTTGTAGATGAAAAACAGAGATGTGCAGTTTCCGCTGAAGTTACAATCTTAACGGTGGTATCGATAAGTTTTTGTGTAATTCAGTAGCTTTCATAGCTTCCAAAAATTAGTGTTAGAAAGATAAATGCGCGTGCACACACACGCACTGTTACAGAGGTTTTTTCAGTCGTGATTATGCACAGAAGCTCCTTTATGCTGCAGTTAATACCAGTCTAAACACCCACATATCTTAAGACCTTGCAAAACAATTGGTCAGAAATATTGCAGGAAAAGAAAGAAAGCTAGCTCTGAAATCTACAGCTAACTCTTTCAATCAGTGTAGCTCCATGTCTTTGTGCCAAACCTGCCCAAGATGTGACTATGTAATGCCAAAAAAAGCAGTTTTGGGGAGCAAATTACATAGAAAATAGTAAACCTAAGCACCAGAATTCCTCTTGGAATATATTTGTAGGAATTTCTGTATTTCAGAAATTACCTCCTGCTGTGGCTGAAACATCATACTGATTATTTATGTACTCCTTCTTGGTATTTCCTACTGCTTAAGGCATAGTGTAACGTAAGGGTTGTCAGGCATTTCTCTGGATTAAAATTTACGTTCTTTGGGGCTGTAAATGAAGGCAATGCAATATGTGTGCGATAAACAGCAGTATGCAATAAACAGGAAGTAATGAAGGGGATATATGTTTATTGGATGGCCAGGCTTTCCAGGAGCGCTGCTCTGAAACCACGTGTAGTCCTGCAGGGAAATGTCACCCAGCCAGAGCTGAAGCTCTCGCCCTGCCCACCACCAGCACACGCCAAATCAGCTGATGGGCTGTGGACTGTTTTTGCAGGAACCAAGCCACAGCTGAGCTGCCCTGGGCACAGGGGAGAGGCAGGCGGAGGCACAGCAGGGAGGCAGAGGGTGGCTGAGCAGCGGTGGGGCTGGCAGGGAAGGGAGGAGGCCAGGAGCACTTTACAGATTTTTCCTGTATTTTTTTTTCGCTCCTAGAATTGGCAGGGCCCCAGGGTTATCTTTAGCCCTGGATACCCTTGTATTTCAGTATACAGTAAGCCAGGGCTAATACCCTCTCTGTAGCCATGTGCTCAGTGAACTGTTTCTGCTATGAGAGCCCAAAGTACGGCAGAACTGGCTGATTGGTTATACTTGCAAATATGACCATCGCCTGCAACTTGCTACGGCTGTGTGATTCAAGACCCAGAACTGGAATTAAGCTAAGCTATATATTGGGCCACATCCTTACTTTACACTGCTGGGGACATCTGCACAGATTTAGGAGGTCTTCAGTGGAACCCGACATCACCCTGCACAGACCTGCAGCATTTCTGACAGTGTTTGTGTTTGCAGTGGTCTCTGAGTGAAAGGGGAGCGCTGCGCACTTATCTTGGGACAGCTCGCAGCTGGTACGGGTGTGGGGAGTTTGTGAGGGCAAAGTGACCGTCCTCGCGCGGCCTGGGCTGATCCTCGGGGAGCACAAAGGTGAACTTCTGCAGGAGAGTGGTGAAGAAGATGAAGAGCTCCATCCTGGCCAGCTGTGCCCCCAGGCAGACACGTCGACCTGTAAGAAGGAAGCGTCCATGAGAGAGGATGTTAAACCACGCTGGAACCACTTGAATCACAAGCACGCTCTGTGTGCAGCCACAGGATGGAGCGAAGCAGAGGATCGGAAGCTTCTTTGCTCAGGATGGAGGGAAGGAAAAAGGTGAGAGTGCTTGGTTAACCGCGTCAAAAGGGCCCAGGCACTCACTGCTAGTTAGATGGGGACACCCTGTCTATTGTGCACAAGGTCGTAGAGTAATTCAGGTTGGAAGAGCCCCCTGCAGGTCACCTTCTTACCCCCTGCTGAAATGCAAAGATGGGGAAAGAGACAACCCCTGGATTTCCACTTCCCAGGAGGCAGATCAGCACTCCTGCTGTGCACCTGGCTTGCAGCTAGATCCTCCCCTTAGATTTACCTGCTGAGAAAGGCATGAAGGCGTCTGGTTTCACAAACTGCCCGTTCACATCCAGGAAGTGTTCAGGGTAAAACTCATTTGGCTTCTTCCAGACTGTCTCATCCTTCAGCACGGAAGACAAGTTGGTGATGACTGTCGTCCCCTGCACTCCTCCACAAGAGGAAACAACTTACGTGAGAACAGCAGAATTATCTTGGTGGGATGGGTCAGTGCTGGTCCCTCTTCAGTCTGTCTCTCCCATCTAATAGCAACCATCATTAGGTGCTTCAGAATAAGGCACTGAGCTCCTCTTCTGTCTCTTATTTAAAACAGAGGTAAAGCAGTGCACTTTTCCAATGATGTGCTGCCTGCCCTACGCACCTGAAGCATTTGAGCTTTTGCCACTTGTATCCTCACAAAGGCCATTGCATGTAAATGCTAATTTCATGGTTACATAGTGGAAACAGCTTCTGCTTCTCAGATCCACCTGGACTTTATAGCTGGAGAGAAAAAGCTAACCGGCAGACTTCAAAGCCCAACTTTCACATGGGCCATGGAAAATGGCAAAGCTTTCTTGTTTCCCATGTAAATATTTTAAGCTTAGAGGAGTTACTGTGAGGCTGAAAAAACATCCCAGGCTTGCTTTGCTACCAGCACTGCCAGGGCAGAGTGCTCTTGATGTCTGTCACAGTGGCAGTAGACTGAATGCCAGTGGCAATTGAATAACTTCAGAGATTATAACTTTAACTGCTACCATCTCAGGAAAGGCAGTGAGCTGGTCTCATGTGCCTCCAAAGAACCTGTTATGCTCTCCTAGTTTCTTCTTCCAGCACAGGCAGTGAATGTCACAGCTCATCAAGAGGAAAGAAAACTTTTGCACTGAATTGCCACTACAGTTGGGTTCCCAACCAGTGTAAACCTAGAGCACAAACGTGACCATCTGTCTGGTCTCAGCATTTCAAAATTTCCTACTTCAGTGCTCGCCAGTGACTGTGATTTGGGGCTGGAAGTACAAAGCTGCACAGTTGTGTGGGGTCGCCCATACCCCAGGCCTGGCATCTGCACAGGGCGAGGATGCTGCATGGCCTATCTGGCTCACCTTGGGAATGAAGAAGCCTTGAAGCTCAGTGTCCCGGTACGTCATGTGAGGTATCCCAATAGGAATGATGTCCCCATAGCGTTGCACTTCATGGATCACAGCATTGGTGTAGGGCATGTTCACTTGGTCTGCCATGGTGGGTGATCTCTCTCTTCCAATCACCATATCAATCTCTTTGTGGACTTTACCTGAAAGCAGAACAGCTAAGGAATTAGAGCTCCCTTAGATAAACAGAAGGGGCTGGTACAAGCTGTAGGAAAACTGGCAGCGTGAGCTCAGTAGACACTGTGCAAGAGCAGGACAAGCAATTATAGAAAGGAACAGAAACAAAAGGAGAATGCCTTTTTTCTGTTGCTCAGAAAAATCTCTATAACTGTTATTTGTGCACAGCATCTTCAATACAGGTCTTGTCACTTGACATGCTACCTTATCCCCTCCTCAGTGTGGCTGAAAGTGTACTTGGGCATGCAGCATTAGAGAGTTAGCACAGGTTAGCGTTTATCCCAAATATAGGGAGGAGGGTTCTGTGACCTCTGAAAGTCCCCAGGTAGCCTTCAACGTGAAGGAGAGTGAACTTGCCCTTCCAACTCCAGTCTTTTCATGAGGGCTTCCCCACCACCACCACTGGGCCTGCCAGAACAGCTGTATTTGGGGAGGTGTTTCTCCTGGTTTCTTCTAGACCAACAATCACCAAAGCTGTTTCTCCTTGCCAAAACCCCAAACCATGGAGAGAAGATGTTCAGTGTCCTTGCAGAGAAACGAGGGTTGAAGGGAACATACCGCACCTCTGCCTGTCCTCTCACTTACTTTGTATTTCTGGGTGCAAGAGCATGTACAGAAATGCCCACCGGAGGGTGGTGGAGGTGGTCTCAGAACCAGCTGCAAACAAGTCTGCGGTCACCAGGCGAAGATTGTTATAATTGAAACCATTCTCTTCAGCCTCCTTACCCTGCAGAGAGCAAACAAGTGTGATAGGAGCAAAGACACTTGCTGGGGGACAACACCTTCTTTCAGAAAAGTACTGAGAAGCACTAGATCCACTTTTGCTGACCAAGAAGTTCATTGGCAGAGTAGAGCACAACACAGGCAACAGTCTGTGTATGACTGATGTGCTTCAATAATGCTGTTACCAGCGTATTTGAAGGTCATCAGTAACCTCCCATAGCCTGAGAGATGAACATTACACCTGCCTTCAGGACAGAAGTAAACACCTCGTGCTCCCAACTCAGCAGGCCACTGCCACTTACTACAACATCCTTCCCCAGAGGAGGTGGAACACTGTTAGTCAGGCTCGATCAGATCATAAAACCCATGCAGTAGAGAGGAGGCTGCATTGACATTGATGTGGCAAATGCAAAAGAACGGTATTTTGAGGGGGCTATCTATAACTACTCATTACAGATTCTCACTGCTTCTGCCCTGGTATTTTCTTATAGTCAGGGGAAAAAAAAAAAAAAAAGATCAGGGTATCATTGCTGCCTATTAAGTCTGCAACACCAATTTCAGCAAAACTGGTCTCTCATCCAAATACTAATTGAGCTCAAATTTGCTAGCATATGAGATATGACAAGCTCTCCGCATGAGTTCATCTGCTTGTCTTTTCTAATCCTTTTTATACTTTTCTTTCCTAGGGACTAGCCTGCGCTAAGTTATTCTGTATATTTTGATGCTGTCTTAATATGGATAGCAGTTAATGAGGCATTTAAGACTCAACTGTTATTTAAATAAAAGATCTCTGGCAAGGGAGCTGTGGGACTGACCTGGCCGAAGTTAGCCCAGTGGAGGGATTTATCAGACTGGCCTCTCAGGGGACCTCAGTAAACAGGAGAGAGATGTGACGAGAGGGAACGTGGTCAGGCTCAGATCCACCCCCAAACAGCAATGCTCAGTGTGCAGTAAGGTAGGTTGCGTTGCTCTGCCCGTGTGAGCGGGGCGGCTAACGCATGGCCCGGGGGTGCCCGATACCCGCGGTACAGCAGGGCTCGCTACATGCAGCAGCAGTCCAGCCCGAGCACTCGGATGGCAGAAGCAATTCTCAGGCAGAATTTGCTGCAATCTGGCACCTGAAATTCAGAGAATACAGGTGCAGAAACACATGGTGGATGGATGGGCTGATGCTCGTACCTTTGATTTTACACTGACTTCGTGTCTAGCTGAATCAAAGGAAAGACTCCTTTTAATTTCAATGGGGTTCAGATTTAGGCCTTCATCTAATCTGTAGAAGGGCAGTGAAGTAGTTAACATCAAACAGTTCAAAGATACACATCCCAGAGGAGATGCCATCTTTCCAAGTCATAACTTGGTTTAAAGGCAGGCTGCTGATCAGGTGATGGTACCAAAAATCCAGTCTGTTGTTACTGTTTTGTAACTGATTTTGAGACATCCATCATTAAGGCATGGACAAACACAGAATCTTGCATGTCTGACCTGTCTGCTGGTGCAAACTTAGACATATTCGTGAATTCTCAGTTATTGACTTTTAAATGCCTTCGAAATGGTGTAGGCTGGAAAGAGGGGAGCTACCACACACTGAGGGGAATAGGAGTGTGGAAGATGGGGACAGGATTATATGATCTCTGAGGACAATCAAGGAGGGTACAGCATGAAGAACTTAACACCTTTCTTCTCAAGATACGAAGGGAAATGAAGTAGTAGATTAGTTAGTAAGGGTCTTTAGAGAGCTTTATGAGGAAAGTCAGCTTCCATCAAGAAGCTCAAAGAAGTAGCGGAATTGCCTCTGGACTCAGAGGTTCTGCTGGTTTCTCCCTACCTTCGCCATTTCCTTTAAAAATGCATCAGTGAAATCTCGGGTGTAAGCAGGGTTCCAGGTCTCCATGTGCTTTTCTATGAGAACGTCTATGAAGTCCATGTATGCCTTTTGCCCTCGAAAGACTTTCTGTGGCAGTCCAGGGATGCGCAACAAGATGGGCATCACGTTAAGAAGCTGGTAGGCCAGAACCACAGAGAAAGAGACAAGATATTATGTGATGCAAAAAGAAAAATAATGAAAACACAAATGCTCTCAAGCAACAGAGGGCAGCCTCTCACAGAACATATTACGCTTCTGTGTTACCTGAGGCAGGAATCCAGCTTCTTCATTCAGGGAGTTTTCAAACAAAGCTACCAGTTTCTTGAACACCTCATCACCATAGTCAAAGCGCTTTCCATAGATGGTGGTGTAGATCACGTTGCAAACTGCATTATTTACAAGAAAACGTAAATCGAAAGGACGACCTAAAAACAGAAATGGAGACCAAGCAGAGAGGTTAAGGAACATCAAGCTATTGTACCTCAGCTTTCAGCTACAAGAATACACAAATGCCTCCTTGATGTTTTCAAAAGAAAAAAAAAAAACACTCCAAGTACAAAAGTACAAATACATCATAGTAGGAAGAGAAGATGATCTCATCTCCTACTATGGTTCCGTTGGTCATTATTTAAAGGAGAAAGCTCCCAAAGAAAAGCTGAGTTGCAGGTTTGTTCTGTCACATGACAGGCAACACTCCTCTTTGTGTCTAGATGACAGGCAGTGTGCTGTGAAAACTGTCAGCTTCACTTTTGTCATGTGTGATAGTACCACTTTGTTCCACCAAACTTTGTAAAGGTAATAGTTATCAAGCCCTGGGAATAATTATGTTTTACTTCTGCTTATTTGCATTTATTTCCTGTTTCAAATTGATTAGCCTTACAGTAGCCCCAGTGTGTAAGGTAGAAGTGGCTTCAAGGCAGAGCAGGATCAGTAATTATTGTGCCGATGGACTTGAAACACTGCATGCAGCTGTATTAGTATTTCTCTTGCCTCATCATTCTATTGCCTTTTTTTTTTTTTTTTTAAATCTATTTCCCCATCCTGCTGGATGTGACAAACCTTCTTCAGAATTGATTGCAGAGCACAGAAATCCTGCTTCCTCGGTCACTTGCTCCTCCAAGGATTTCTTTCCCATTCCAAAGTCCCTCAAGGTAGAGAGTGTGAATTTCCTTATCTCCTTCCAGACATGCCCATATCTTGCTACAACAATCCCTGGAATTATGGATGAGCAAGAAATGTCAGGAGCTCTGGCATGTACATTATGCAAAGTTCACTAGAGAAGAGCAAATGCGAGTTTGGAGGTACAGGTCTGTGGGGACAGATGAAAGGGTCTGATCTTGTACAGCTTGTTCGTACAGCCATTCTAAAAACTTATTACTACACCTGCTAATGCAGCTACATGCCTAGCAAAGGGGGAGGGGGAATTCAATGAGAGCAACAGGTGCTGCTAAGAACAAAGGAAGCATTCCCCCAAACTATTCAGCATTGTGCCCTCAGCTTGCATGGACTGGGTAGCAGCTTGTGCCCGTGCACAGGAGCTGAGGGGGAGAGATGTGGGCTGGGTGCTGGTAATACTCTGTCTTGGAGGAAAGTTGCCATCTTTTTATGATGACAAGGACATGCACATAGGGTGGCAGCATAAGCACTGATAACTGGGCAAAGGGAGCTATCAGCTCCCACACTGGCAGGCAAGTTGTACCACTGATGGTGTCCTCACACTGCTGCAGAGGTGTGTGCTAGTACCTGGAGCTGTACTACAGCCACTAACTAGAGCTGGAAGAGGAGGGGAGCCCCTTTTCATCAAATCTGATTTTGTTACTACGGAAGGGTGGCAGATGTACAAGGAGATTGACAAGAGGGACATGAGAAGGAGGCACTGCACTAGGAAAATGTTCTGTCTACCTACTCCTCCTTGTGCTAGTGCCTGCAGAAAATGTCCATTTCCAAGGGACTTGCCTTCAGATTTTTTTCCGTAGCCCACGTGTTCATACATTGGGAAGTATGGCCGGTCAGCAAAGTCCTCCGCTCTGTGGACCAGGGCTTCCTTCACAGTTTTGTACCCATTCAGCACTACCAGGTTGGTCCAGCAGTTCTGGAGGTTGAAGATGTTTCCAAACTTCTTGCGAAGCTGCCAAGATAAAAAAAAATTGGCCCTGAAAATGACCTGACACCAATAGTGCTGGAATGTAATGTCAAAAATATCCCTGTATCCTTCCTTAGGGCCTTTACTATTTAGTGGTTTGAACTGCTTTTATTAGGAGACCTTCAGCTGACCTTTAAGCATTGTCTTTGTGGTGCAACATCTCAGAGCAGTGTGAAACACCAGCTGAAGCAGGGAGCAACGCACTGCAACTGGCAAGATTTAATATACAGCTATCCTGCTCAAACTGTTGCCAAGAACATTGTGCAAGTATTTTGGATTTTGTCTGACAACACAAGGTCGAGGACCTCTTTGGGGATTTTCAAAGACTGCATGTTCAACAACCCATTATTTCCTAGTACTTGTATTTTGAATACTTTGTATTTTGAATCAATCTCTGAAAGCCTAGGCAATTTTTGAGTTAGTTTTGAACTAGTTTTGAGTTATTTCTGCTAGAAGGAAATATTGATGATAAAGTGATATGTAATGTCTTTACATGCATTTATTCCTAGAGATCGACCCAGAGCCCAGTTCCCAGAAGCACGACTGGAAGAGGCAGCTCCACACTGGAGTTTCAGGTCAACTTTCTCCCCAGGAGGAATGAACGCATCTAGTAAGACTGGTAAATTGCACATACCCTACATCTGTTGTGATCTATAAAAGACATGATGCCGACGGCAAGATGATTGCACGGGTAAGCCTGTCAGCTGCGTGCTCACCCAACCCACAGCTTGACATGTCCTCAAGGAGGACAAGCCTTTGGCTGGACATGGACTCCCAGGAAGCCAGGCTGAAGCTGCACTGCTAGGAAGTAACACTGAACAAAGTGCTCAGGAGCCTGTTGCTGGAAGACAGTGTAGTAGTAGCAATGCCCACAAAGAAAGGTATCTCTGTTTTCTTTCTTCTTTTTTTTTCTTTTTTTCTTACTTTCCTTTTTTTTTTTTTTTAAGAAAGTAACTCTAATTTCTATACTCTGAGCAAATCAAGGAACTGAAATACTCTGAAAGTATTTGCAGTGGGATTGGAAAAAGGAATTAGTACTTCACTGGCACTAGAAATACATCATTAAAAGCGATTACTGGTCAAGACTGCAGTTAGCATGACCCTGATTTGATGTGATTTCAAAATGGTAATCTTTTGGACTATGTGCAGGCAAACAATAAAAATGCTTTATTTAGTTTCTCCATTTAGCGGATTTTGGACAGACAGCTGAACAGCGTTGTCCTAGAGAAAAGGCCTTTAGGTTTGCAGACTGAAGTACAAAAACCCCATGGCTGATCTGCTGCAAGCTGTGCCTTTCCCTTGAGAAAAGATAAGCCCCGACTTTGAACAGGAACGCTACAGACATTTGGGGCATTGCTGTTTGGGCAAATCCCGCGAGCTGATCTCTTTAACCGAAACTGTCACACGCCTGTAGGCAGGCTTGAGTAACTCACAGCGAAGTCTGCCGTTCCCACAACCGCTTCCCCAGCGCACAGATTGCCCGCAGGGCTGCCGGTGGCCAGGGCCGGCACTCACCTTGCCGAAGGAGAGGTGCGGGTTGCGGAAGTCAACGTACGGCATGGTCCCGATGAACGGCAGCGACGTTGGGCCCGGGGGGTAACGGCTCCACTTCTTCCTGCGCTTCATGAAATCAAGAACTAAGGTAAAGACAGTAAGGAGAACTCCCAGTGTAGAGATGTTGCTCCAGCAAGATGACAGCCACAGGAGCAACGTCATTTTGTAGCCTGCCCGCTCCTTGGTCTTCCTCTTTTGACCCAAGACTGTTTCTGCCTCTCCCTTCTGCCTCTTTCTCCTTTCTTCTACTCCCAGGCAGCTGTCCTCTTCTCCTTGCTTTCCTCCTCTTCCCCACACTCTTCTTCTATCTCCCTGCTCCTCTCTCCCTGCAGTTTCTGGCTTCTGAATGTGGAACTTGGCTCAGGCCCAAAGCTCCTCCTCTGCTCCGCTCAGCCTCGGCGGAGTGGTGGTGAGGGTCATCCCTTTTCCTCCTCCTCCTCCTCTTTTGCCAAAGTCGGAGCTCAGAGGCCGCTTTGTCCCCGCCACAGTGGCGGCACCTGCAGCGGTGCCCTCCGTGGGGTAGGGCTGGGCGATGTCCAGGCGCCTGGGTGCCCGCTCCCACCGCCGGGGAGCGGTGGCAGTGCACAGCGAGCAATCCAGTCTCGCTGCATTCTCACAGGGCGGTTTTTGAAAGAGTTTATGTCTGTCGCCTTCTTGTTCATGCAGGCAAGTCGAGGGAGACACAGATCCTAAACACAGACTGTTCAGGTTTCTGTTTGCAGGGCTGAAAATTTGTTCCATTGAGAAAGCTCAGGTTTAGGTCAAGCTTTCCGATACAGAAAGCACGTAAGTCACAGAAATTAGCCTAAAGCAGTGACCTGAGACTTTAAAAATCATTTATGGTTCTGGGAATAACAATCTTTATCCAACTCCACATGTCAGTCAGTGTAATGACCTTGATTTTTGTAGAATGTATCTCAACTACAAGAGAGAAAGCACATACTTACAAGTAGCTTTGCATTTCCAGCCTTTGGGGCAGCAATAATCCAAACACAATTGTGGAGATAGTCAAAGTATTTCCTAAAACAGCACAGCTCTGTGCTCCTGGCATCGCCGCCATCGGAGATCAATAAAGCTCTCCATTATGACAGCTAGCTCTAGCTAAAAAGAAGCAATAAACCCATCACTGTTTGATCTGTGATCTCAGCACGATCAGAGAAAAACTCCTAATGGAGCAATTGCTGCAACAGTGATGGAGAGCTCAGGCTGCAAAGTGATGTACCTGCAAGGACTCTGCAGTGATCTCTGGTATGTAGCCAAGGCCTCAAAATGCCCCCTATCCAAAGAGGCACCTAAACGCTCATTGTTTGTGTGCAGAGGTCCCCTATGTGGGGTCTGTACAGCATGATCAGGGAAACTCTGGCACGTCCCTTGTGAAAGCACCGTGACTCAGGGTTTGTCTCAAGCATCTGTAAACAAACATATACAGCACGGGAAGCAAACCAAAGGAATTACTCCTTCTTATGCAACTGCAGTCGTGATTTCTTTTGGATTACAGAGTCACGGTGGGATAGTTCACATGACTGGAGAGCCGCCACAGATGGATGTAGGTTCTTCAGGAAGGACAGGCTGGAAAGGGTGAGCAGTGTTTGTGCTTCATCAAAGGATGCCCAGAGCTTTGCCACGGGACAGGTGATGAGAGAGTCGCTCACATGCGGGCAAGGAGAAGAGGGCAGAGCAACGTGGACCATGTTGTGGTAGCGCTCACTACAGACTACCCGATCAAGGAGAGCAAGTCAATGGAGCTGTCTCACATAATCACAGGCCTGAGGACTCACAGGTGTGCTTTAGCATGAAGGATTATATGGTCAGGCACAACCTAGGTGTGTGCTGGAGACAATTTCTTGACACAAGTGACTGGAGAGACAACTAGGGGAGATGCTCTGCTGGGTTTGTTATTCACAAATGAGGAAGAACTGGTCCAGGATGTGAAGGTCAAGAGTAAGTTTTCCTGCAGCAGTCACGACACCGTGGAATTTAAAATCCTGCAAGAAGCCAGCAGGTCAAATAGCATTACAGCCCTTGCCTTCAGGAGAGCATATTTCAGCATTGTTAAAGGATCTGCTTGGCAAGATCCCAAAGGGAGCTGCCCTGGAGAGCAGAGGGCCCCAGGAGAGCTGCTTGTTCTTCAGGGACAACCTCCTCAAAGTATGAGAGCAGTGGATGTCATTTATTACCTTGACTTTGGCAAAGCCTTTGACACTGTCTCCTACAGTACCCTTGTAGCTAAATCAGTGTGATATAGACCAGCAAGGTAAACGATAAGGTGGGTGGAAGATTGTTTGGTCTCTGGGGCTCAAAGAGTTGGGGCCAGTGGTACAGAGTTCAGCTGGTGGCTGATCACTAGTGACATCCATGAGATATCCTGGGGCTGTTAAACTTTAACATTTTTATTAATGACCTGGGTGATGGGACAGAGAGCGCTCTTAGGAAGTACAGACTGGGAGAGCTAACGAGAGTTGAAGTGTGTTTGCAGAGAAGTTTGGGATTTTGTTGGCTTCTGAGTACCCACCACATTTTGAACAGCTCTACTGCTAGGTCTTAGGGGACAGAGCTGTGACAGTCCTGTACTCACTGAACTGGCTTGAGCAAGAGGGACCTGGATGTGATCGAGGGGTTTCTCTCATACTGATTTTTGTGACCCATGCACACAGAGGACAAGTGAAAAGATGGGAAAATGTGGGTCTCAAGAACATGAGCAGACATTGCCAGATCACCCACCTGGTAAAATGATGTTACTCTTTGTGTTTTAATTTTGAGCTCCAACTTTATAAACTTCAGCTGAAAAATATCCACCTGGGTTCTTTCCTTTCTGCTTATCTTGGCTAGAGCTGAAGTCTGTCGGACTCCCATCACTCATCTCTGGGCTGCCAGAAGGACGGTTGATGGGAATTCGGGAAGTGGATTTACTTTTAAGGGACATCGCTTTGGAAAGCCACCAGAAGAGTAACTCTCCAGCTGCTCTTCTTCCTGGGGCTTGGCCTTTATGTTTGGGCTACAAAGCTGCAACCTGAGAAATGCAGCAGCTTAAGAAAATATGCTCCTTCCCCCCTGCCATGTGCACCTTTCCAAAAAGTCTCTGGGCAAACAATCCTTTCCTCTGCCCCCTTCAGGTGGAAAACTAGACAGCTCCTCCACTCTTGGTTAGTAGCTTGCACTGCCTTTGCTGCAAAGGACTGGAGCAAGTGGCACAGCTGAGGTCATTTCAAAAGAACAATTTTCAAAACAAGCAAAGAACCAGTAGGCAACAAATCTCTTTCTGAGAGAAAGGAAGAGGAAAGGATAATGATGCTTCTGAAGAACAAAAGATGATCATTTGCATTTATTTTCAATAAAGTAATATATTGAGAGATGTTCAAGTCAAGGAAAAAAAAACTCAAAATCCATACATGTTAATTTTAGCTAGGTTCAGCCCTGCTATGCTGTGTGCGCATCTTTGTGCAATGTCAATTAAGAGACGAGCTAAATGGAGTTACAGAAGTTATGTGCAGACATTACCATTCTTAGACTGGAGATCCCACAATACAAACAGAAAGCAAGGTTTGAAAAGAAGCTTATTGATCTTGCAAAATGAAGCATCCAGAAGTAATGTAATGCAAGGATTAGCATTGCCTGCACAATGTTAATTGAGCTTTCTTGTCCATACACACCATAAGATCATGGTTAATTGCAATCTCTTGCTATTTTTCCTTCCTGAAGGACCCTCCCTTTGTTCATAGCATAGATGGCGATCATTTAGGAATCCTGTTTTAATTATAGTATTTGGATTCAAAACCTGTTTTACTACCTGCTGCTCACACCCTGCCCAGAAGGCCGAATTGCTTTTGTTGGGCTTTTCCAGAGATGTCACCAGTGTCTGTATGGAGCAGGAGATCTTTTGTACTCACAGCATCACAATAAGGCATCACCAATGGACAGAATGGAAACTTAAGTCAAAATGACCTTCTAAGCATCGGTACCTAATAGGAAAAGCCTAGAAGCCGGGTTTGAGGGCTCCAGACTGCCCCATACAGCTGCATGACCCATGCCCAGATCCCAGCTGGAGCTGCAGGACGGCTCCTGCAGATCTTCCTGCAGGATCACAAGTTTGGCACCCAGGACGAGGCGGGCACTGATTAGTGCCTGTTTATGAAAACTGCTGCTTCAGTAATTAGCCAGCGTCACACGCTCATTCCCCTGGTGAAAGTCCCAGTTCCTGGGCAGCTGCCAGCAGCCAAGGAAAGGCTCTGCTTTCTCTCCCTCTTTGCTTCAGCACTGCAGCCAGCCAGAAAGCAGCGGTCACGCAACATGAATATTGCCTCTTGCTTTCAGAATTTTTTCATTCACATCCCAGCAGACTGGCTGCTTCCCCCCTAACGCCGTTAGGTGGATCCAAACCTCAGCAACGTTTCCTTCTGGAGAAGCAAAGCCTCTCGCAAGAGCACAGCTGGTCGGCGTGAAGCCTGCTGCTGCCGCTGCCATTCAGCAGAGCTGGGGCTGGGGGAGAGCCCAGAAACCCCTCCTCTTCGGTGCCCTCTTCAGTGGTCTTCTGGCCAGTCCCAGGGCCCTTTCTTCCCTTCACTCCCAGTCTTTTTGGTCCTTCTCCCGTATCCTTTTTTCCAGCCCACAATCTGTCTTTTGCCCATTTTGCCCTCGCTCAGGCAGCTTCTCCTCCCGGCTGCTTCAGTGCTGGAAGGGGGCAAGGGGAGAGCGGAGGAGACCGGCTTCGCACTTGCCCCGCCAGCCTCCAGCAGCCGGCAATAACCGCCACCTGCTCCCTTCAGGCGGCTCTGGGGAATTTGGGCTGAAAAACGGAGATCTCTATCGAGCACACGCAAGCCGGGTTTTCAAGTGCTTGTCATGTGGCCAAGTTTGAGCACAGTTTTAGGGAGCGGGTGCAATGTGTCTTCCTAACAGAAAGCTGCCTCCTGCCAAGTTTCAAGTGCAACGCTTCAAAGCATTAAACCGAGAAAGGAAAATGTCGCCAGAAATTTTTCTAACGGGTTAGAAGAAGGTCAGATAAACAATGGGTTTCTAAGAACTATGTCAGCCATTAGAGATGGATTAAAAAATTTTGGCTGAATGCTCCCAAACAAATTTAGCCCGAGGCACAACCCCAGCTTGGGAAATTTTAGTCTCAGTCGGTTCATTGTGACTTTCTTGGACTTCAAATAACGCTTCGTAAATTGGAAGTATTTGTACAGCCTTAAGATGGGCTGTGCAAACAGCTTGTTCATAATAAAGCAGTCAGCAGAACTGAAATAGCCAAGTCTTTCATAGTTACTGTTACTATGACTTACTGCCAGCCTTCCCACATTGCAAAGAAATCTGTTCTTCAGGCTTTTCTTCTTTAAATTTCCTGTGGCTTCCTACTCTTTTTCCAACACCCATCCCATCAGATCACCTGTTACCAAAGCAAGTCTTGGTCAGACTTTGCTTCTCTTGCCCATCCCCATACACATCCCTTGCTCTTAAAGAGCAGCGACTCCGAGCCTGGTGCCAGAAGTGAGGCAAGTGTTGGGTCCCATCTTTCACCCCCCGGAGGCAGCTCTGTGCTGGTGCTGTCGGATGCTGAGGAACCAGGCAGCAGCGGCTGCTGCGAGCAGCTTGGCAGCGTGAGCTCCGTGCTCCCTGCGGGCATCCGGACAAATAGAGCAGCCACCAAGATAACGCTTGTTGGCTGAAACAAGTTACCCCCGGACCAGCCTCGGACAGTGGAGATGGTACAGAAGAGATGTGGCAGACGTATGCACTGCTGCCCGGGTTTCATCAGCTCAGGGACTAGCCCATGGTGGTCATGAGCCCTGCTCATGCTAGCTGGGGTTAAAGCAGAAATCGCAACAAGCCAGCTCGGTTTTCACAAGGTTAATAAACAAATTCAACTTCAGATTCTCCCGCAGGCTTCAGTCCCTCAGGCCAAAGCGCTCCTGCCATTCCCTTCAGACGAGCTGGCCAAGCGGAGCTCGGCACGGAGAGGTGATGAATCAAACGCTGCTGCACGGGGCGCGTAACAGTGCTGGTCTGCGACGCCCCCTGGACATCTGCTAACCCCGAGACGTGGCCGAGCTCTGGGAAGGTTCCTGCCCCTCCGGGAAGCGCATGGCAGCGGTTGCCCCGACTCAAGCTTTCCTGTGAAACCATCAGAAAAATATGGCTTGTGCCCCCGGCACCACGGCTGCTGGTTTGTCTCAGCTGCTGGTTTTCGTTTCTCGTTCTTTAAGCTTCTCAAAAGCCGTGAATATATTGTGTTTCTTTTCATTCTTGGATTAGTGCTGATACCGTGGGGTTTTTCTTTGCTGTAACAAGAGCATCCAGGGGAATTTTGGACAGAGGTACTAGCTAAAATCCTGTTATTAATTTTCTTGTAAGAAAACCGTTTAGATCCATATGGGGAAACTCATCCTACTTTCCTAAAGAGTGAGATCAGTGGGACGCTTTTGAAAATAATGAGGTGATTAACTACAGGTTTGGCAGCCAAAGAGACAGAAGAATTACGGTTTGGTTTGAGCCATCGATTTGAGCTGTGACTTAGAGGCAAGCAAGCAGCTAGCTGGCATCTCAGTTTCCCCTCTTGTAAAATGTATTTAATGGTGCCGTTTGCCCAGCTGTGATAAAGCACCTGCAAATCTAGGTGCAAAGTACATCTGTGAGGCCTGATACCGTAATTATTACACAGCAAAGAGCAGGTTGGCAGACAGCTCGGAATAGAGGCTAGAAAAGATAAAACAAAAGTTAATTCAAAGACTCCATTGCTACAGGAAACATCTGACTGATCTTTTCCTTTTGGCATGGGGAGCATTTCACGGGGAGTGCTCTGCTGCTGCTTCCAGTGTTGGGGATGCCATGCTTTCTCACAGCTAGGCCCCCAGTGCAGGTATTTATGAGTCAAAACAAAAAGGGGAGCTAATCTGGCTAAAAGAGAATTGCATTCTTCTCCTGTGCTTATGGCCCTCGGGAGCACAGGCAATAACCCTGACTGATATTGTCTCCTGGTCATTAAGTCGGATTTCAAGAACAGGAATGGATAAATGAGTAGTAGTCCTTTCTCTTTTCACTCCAAGCCCATTGCCCTGCTTCTGGCGGCTTCTGAACATCCCCGGCTGCCCGGGAAAGCATTCAGAGCTGCACGGGCTCCGCACAGCCCAGAAGGACAAGCTGCAGGAGGCGTTACTCCTAGGGCATGCGTACTGCTACAATTCCCTGGGACTTAACAGAGGTACAACTGACGGTCCCTGTTCACATCACCTTCCTGACGGCTTGGTGGCTGCGATCGCTCCAGCTGCGAGAGAAAATATTCTTCTTCTGGCAAAGCGCCTCACCACCTGCTTTGTTTAAGCGCGCGTTTGGAGCGATCCTGCAGAAACAGCAGAGCCGTGTCGTGCTGGGTCTGTGCAGAGGGCGGCCAGAGGCACCCTCTCGGCAGCAGCGTGAGGCCGGCCGGGTCCCCGCTGGGATGGGTCCCCCCAGCCGGGGCTGGCAGCGGGCACTGAGGGATCCTCCTCCAACTGCACGGCTTCTCCTGGCCGCCGTGAAAGCCCAGAAGCCACCCTGGCCTTGCGCGCTGACAGAGCAGCACAGACCTCCACCATCTCTGCGCTCCCCGGCCCACCAGGAGCTCCAGGGGGTGGGGACTGATGGCAAGACACAGAAGAAGGTGAGGGATGGGGAAGCGCAGGGCGAGAAGGAAGTGACGGAGAAGACCGCATGCTCCGGAGAGCAGGCTGTTGCTTGCAAAGGCACGTGTATCTGCAGACCGGGCTTAACTGATGAAGAAAATGGGCCTGCTGCTCGCTGGATACTAACTGGTGATGGTTCTGCCAAGCAATTCACGAGCTCCTGAATTCTGCCCTTTGTTAAGCAGTCCATTAAATGAGCAGAAGATGATCTGAAGTACTGGCGTTGATTCTATGAGCAGACTATAAATAACGCAGCACTTCAGCAGTGAAAGTAAAATGTGTGTTTGTCTGGGCTCTTTTTGCCAAAATGATTATTAATACACTTGAAATTGAAATGCTCGAACATACAATTTAGATTATCTATAACCTACGTTAATCATTTCCAGGAGCACCAGGTGCTTGGTGTTAGAGTACAGAGTTTATCATTTTGTTATTTTCATGACTAAAGCAATGTCAGGCTCTCATTAGTGATTTTTTCATGTTTTTATCTGCACTTTTTATGTCAGCATAAACAATGGCTTGAAAACAAGTAACCATTTAGGAGTTTTTATGAGTGTATTGGAAACACAGAAGATTGTTGTGTGTTACTATGGCAGTGAAAGAGGTTGTTTGTGTTTGATTTCTGTATGATGCTCCCAGTGATAGTGTATGCTTCACAAATCCAAATGTGCATTGGAAATCAGAATGTATATTTATTTATGAACAGGAAAGCCATGAATAACTGTTTGGGTTTGAAACATTGGCTCAGCCACGCTCACAGTTGGATTAATAACCGTGGGAGCATGTGGCGTGAAATAGAAATTAGAAATGGTGAAAATGCATGCAAGTTCTTAATATGAACTGTTCCACTACTTGGGTGCATTTTGGAGCTCCATCCTAAATGAACTGTTGGTTACTCTTGCCAGTAGTAGTTGCTATATGCTCATAGCAAGTGGACATAGCAAGCTTATTTTTCTGCATTCATTTTTCTATTTTTTTTCCAGCTACATAATTGTGGTTTTGTGCTAAAAAAGTTGCTTCAACAAAAACACCAGCATGCTTTTAGACATGGGGTATCAGTAAACAGTCATCTTTCCTAGAGAGGGAGGGCGAGCCTGAAGCGATGGCTGCAACCAGCACTGAAAAACAAAGTATTTTTCTCAGTGGTTTTTAAGCTGTCCTGAAGCCAGGCAGCAAAAATGAACATTTGGGTGGTAACCACGCTTTAAAAAGCATTGGCTTGCTTAAAACGCTAAAATTTGGAGATTTCAGGAGCCACGCTCTGCATGGAGATGACAAACTTTAGTCCTCGCGTCCGCTGAGTGCCGGCACAGCTGTGTGCGAGCTGACGCCTTTCTGCAGCTCCCCGCTGGGCTGCCGGGCTCCGAGTAAGGCACGCAGGTTCACACCCACAGAGAAGAAAAGCCCTGCGACAGATCTTTAAGTACTTTATTTAGTACTCTTTGCTGCTTATCCCAAAGTCCAAGGCTTCTTGATTCGTCTTCGCTGTGTTTTGAACTCAGGCCTAATATCTAAGATAGCCTTTGCACTCGGGATTAAAACTTCAACAGCTGTTTCTGATATTACCTGTTTTCCTGCGCAAGTCTTATAAATTTGACTGTGCAGGGCTCCTCCTGTCATGGCATATCTTCACTGCAGGTAAATCCCACCATCCGGCTGCACCCGCAGAGACAGGGCCCACCTGCGAGCAACAAAAAGGGTCACCAAAGAGCACTTGGGGTGCAAACGTGAGGCACAAATGCATTCACGTCCCTCAGTCGCTGCTGGCAGCTGAGGGAAACAAACATGGGGCTGTGCGTGGCCGGGGGCAGCAGACAGGCGGTGGGGCTGCCCCCCGTCTCCGCGCCCCCTGCCAGCAACGTGTGTGTGCTGTAAAGGTTCCCTCTGAGAAACATTCCAGTCCAGCATGGCGTGCGAGCTCGGACCTCTTCCCCCCAGGCAGGTTGGCCTTGACTGAAGCCTGGCTTGAAGAGCTCTGTCCTCCTGAGTGTCAACAGAAAGGCAGGTTTGCTGGAAAGAAGGAAAAAAAAAAAAAAAAAAGTGGGGAGTTTCAGTTAGGAACCCATGAAGAAGTAAGGCTTCCAAGTAGCTTCCGTCCTTGGGGTTACTCACGAGCAGCCAGGACGTGGCCCTGGGCAGCCTGCTCTGGGTGGCCCTGCCTGAGCAGGGGCTGGAGCAGATGGGCTCCAGTGGTGCCTGCCCACCTCAGCCATTTCGTGATGCTGTGGGGACACAGGCTCCGGTAACTTTTCTCCAACGGCTTCATGCAGGCCGCGTTCTGTGCTGCCTGTCTGCCCAAGGTGCAGTCTGGGGTTCAGAGTAACCTCCCACTGCTGTTTGAACTGCCCTGCTCTGGACGGCTGCGCTAAAGCCTTCAAGATGGGCTGGTGCTCAGGATTAATAGCAATGCTGAATATTTTCAGGGATCCGTGCTGCCTGACTGCCCTGACTTGCCATACCACCGTGCATGGGTGCATTGACAAGTGGGATGGAGCCGGTCTCTCCTCCAAACTGCGTGGCGACAGGACAAGAGACAACAGGCACGAGCGGCAGCAACCGAATCACAGCTGGATGTGAGGAGAAAGCCCTAGCCCACGAGAATGGCTCAGCACAGACTCGGGGTCCAGGGGGGACGTGGATTCTCCACCCTTCAGATTTTCAAAACGTGACTGCACAGGGCCCTGAGCAAGCTGGTCTACTCTTGAGGTTGGCCTTCACTACATCGGAGGCTGGAGCAGAGACCTTGAGAGCTCCCTTCCAGTCCATTCTGTAATTCTGCAGCAATGGAATTCCAGGGTAGCTTCAAGAAGTGGCAAATGTGGATGACAGGGAAAATCTTCATGTGTGTTCTGTTTGTAACAGTCACGATTGCTGCCTGGGATTCCCTGTCACAGACACAATTTGAATTCTTATTTACCTCTTGGTCTAGGGCAGGTATACCTTTGTGAAGCAACAGAGAAGATTTCCTCAATTTGGGAAAAGAAAAAGCAAAGCTGAAGAAGTCCAGAATCAATTTATGATTCTATAAAAATGAAAAAGAGAGAGAGAAAGAAAAAAGGAAGAATTTCAGAACTCCTGACTCGCCCAAATGATGAGGACAGCTGATAGGCCAAAAGCCCAGTTAGAGGAGTTGCTGAAGTGTGACCACGCTGAAATAGCCACCAGTCATCAGGGACGGTGGCCTCCGGCGAGCCTGGAGGTGTGGGGATTTCTGTGCCCGGTGAGGCAGCGACATCGACTGCTGATGCGGTGACTGCTGAAGGGTGGGAGGGAGGGCTGGGAAATGTGAGCTCCTGCATCCCAAATCCTTTGGGCTACAGCTCCAAAACAAAACCCTTAAGTGCCTGAAAGATGAATTATGAAAAGTAGGGCAAGTTAGCTGCAAGCACCGCCAGCACACAACGCACAGATTACCTGGAAGTAACAGAAAATGGAGAAATGAAGCAACGCAGTCTTCCAGAGACTCCCATAAACAGCAGAAAGAAGGATGAAAATGGCTCAGCCTGCTTCCACCTATTGTGAACTCTCAGGTGCCTTTTGAATCTTGGTGTTACCAGGCTTTTCAAAATCCCTAGGGGTAACTCTTCTCTGACAATTACAACAGCATGAGCCACAACAGCTGCAGTAGAAATCAAATTCAAACAACTGCTGCTGGTGAAGAAGTAAAAACAAAGGGAAATACAGGAGCTGGTTGCTTCTCTCTTCTCTAAGCTGGCTTGTGCTGTGTGTCTGTTCAAAGTTTATTTCAGGGACTGATGCTTGGGAAGTTGTAGCTTGAAGGTACTAAGACTGCTTACTGCAAGGAGGATTTTCTTCTTGCATGAACACTGTTTGCTTGTGCAGAGGCACAGCATCTCGTGGGAAACCTTGAACTGCGACATTCGAGTTGTCCAAGTGTCCCCTGCACTCACAATGGACCTGAGCTGCATTTTAACCCATATGAATGGATTCTTACCAGCACTTCCACAGAGAGCCATGCAAGCTGGTCAGTGAACACAAACATTACTCATTTTTCCTCTGCTATTGAACACCTATACTCATGTATTTACAGATGGAGGTATATGCTTACAGATCAGAAAGAAAAGCGCATGTATTCTTAAAAAGAATAAAAGTGAAACTATTTCCTTGATGCAACTAGTGAAGAAAGAGGAAGGTTAGAGGGCTGTTGCAAACAGCCGGATGAAAAGGCCCTTCAGACAAGCCCCAGACTGACCCTTCCTTTTGCACTGTAAAGGGCAATAAAAGCAAGCTCTACCAGACACTTCATTAAACACTTGACTACAGTCTAGGAAGGGGTTTTGTTTGTTTGCTTTTGGTTTTGATCAGCTACTCTCAAATTCCAAGTAACTCCTATAAATGCTAAAAAGAAATAAGGGGCAAATCTCTCTTTCTGCAGAAGGGGTTTTTAGAGGTTGCACAGACTTCTGGTGTCTCCCTGGCTCAACCAGCCCTTTTAATTAGCTCTAATGAAACCCTGGAAGACTAACACCCCTCCCTGGAACAGGACAAAGATTCGGCAGTCCCTCATCGATCGACACACATTCCTTCTCAGCCTTCCTGTACCCATCTCGGTGCCGGGGGGCCAGCCCCGCTCCTGAGATTTGCTTAGCCCTTGGCCTCTCTGCGCTGCAGACGGCTGGTGAGCAGATACGGAAACAGCCTTCCTTTTCCACATTTGTTGTGGGTTGCTATCGACTGGCGTTAGACAAGCAAGATAAAGTGTGTGTGCTTTGGAGAGGGACAAACAAACCCGGGTGACCTGGTCAACAGTCCATTTTTAAGAAAAGCAGAGTCCATCCTCCGTTTTGAACTGCCATTTGGATGTGAAATGGTTGGTCCACATTAAAGAATTGATTTCGGGGCCTGTTGTTGTGCGGTATAATAAATGGCACAGCGTGAAGGTGGCACGGTGCCTACCAAGGCTGTTCTTCCAAAACTAACACACATGACACACATGACACACATGACTTCAGAGGTGGCCAGCAGGAACAGCCACCCCCCAGCGAGGGCTCCAGGCCTTCACGTGCCCTCCTGGTGGTCTCAGGTCTCCTCCTCTCATGTCTTAGTGTTCCCGAGGAGCCCCAGGAACAAACCTCCCAGGATTTCTTCTACTGACCTGTTATCTCCCCAGTGCCTGGGGCAAGCGGGCCAGGCTTCAAAAGGCCACTTGCAAAGCAGAATTCATTCCAGTAACTGGCAGGCTGCAGCACTGCTGCTGATTATTAGGGATTGCAATTATTTTTTAGCCATTTCCACCTCTGATTTGTTCATCTTCTAGACTGCAACAATTCTGCGGAGTCCAAAAGATGCACCTTCTTCTGAAGCAACAAACCACAAACTTGATGTTTCTAAATCTGTCTTTCGTATTTGTCATAAGGCATGCTTATACATCTGCTGTCACAGCATCTTTTTCAAGTCTTTGGGTGGAAGTCCAATTATGTTTTCCTACTACAAATGCTATAAAATGTACAGATTTTTCCCTTTTTAATAAAACCATTAGATGTGGTGACGCTTCTTTGATAAATTAGCTTCAGCCCATGGGAATCTCGTTGCTATACAATGCAGATGTACCTGTACAGCTCCCAGCTCCCTCCCAGGCATCTCGGCCATTTTTGCTGATCCCCAGTGAAAGGTGTGAGACTGAAAAGAAGTAATTTCAATAAAACTCAGGGAAACCACTGTCACAATATGTCTCAAAGCCAGGGAGCATTGACCCCCAAGCCCACTGAGACCTCCAGGTTTGGTTATTAGCAAATCTAGTTACAACCCAAAAGCTAGTGATGTACTGCATGAGGTATTGGCAGATAAACTGGGTATGTTCATGCACAGTGGGTTTTATCATGCAGAAGAGTATGCAATCAGTCTGAATCCCAATCCCCCAGCCAGAGTGGAAGATTTCCATCACAGGAGGTTTGCTATGGGCTAAAAGAGTTGTTTGTTTGTTGTTTTTCTTAATTATTTGGATGGGAGATAACTTTCTCTATGGCTGCTGAGAAATACCAGCATTTCTAAAGCTAGCCAAGGTCAAAATCCTGAAACCATAGCATTAAAAATGAGTTAAGCAATGAATTACAAGAAACCTCTAGAGGACAAGGAGGAAAGAGAAGCAATCTTGGTTCTGAATATAGCCTCATGAAAGAAGTGAGCAAACAAGCCACGCTTTCCCTCCAGTTCAGGCTCCCTTCAGTAGAAGTGCAAGCTAGCACAGGGGTTCCACTTAAGAAATGAACTCCTACAAAATACTCTGTAAGGAGCATCCTGTTCACTTTTTAGCTGGACAACAAAAGGGCGAGCCTTTTGGATCTGATCAGAAGTACAGGCAGAGAAAAAAAAAAAAATTAAACACTCATGTAAAATGACAGTAACTGTTTCACTCATCTTTAGACTGTAAGTAAAACCTTATCAGTATGGAAGTGATTTTTCAATGATGTGCATTAGCCAAACTGTCTTTGGCATGCAGCAACAAAACAGAGAAAGTGCCTGTGAGTTACTGGTCTCCCTTGATGTTCTAGTAGCTACTTTTGCCTTCTATCTTAATTGAGTAAATTATCTGGTTCACAATACACTGCAGGAGCTCTTAAAATAATAACAATAATAAAAATAAAAATAAAAAATAAAAAAACACCACCACACACACACAACACCAAAACAAAAAAGAAACAATATGTTTGTTACAAGTGTACCATAGCCAAACAAGAATCTCACCCTGTTTCACAATAAAGAGAATTCTAAACCAAACCTCCAATTGTAACTACACTTTCAACTTCCCATAGGAAAGTCAGAGCCACAAAACATCAGCCACATCTTTGTATTTTCTAGATCTGTAACTAAACCTTGATTACCTCTTTCTGCTCTCTTTTTCACACAACTTTTATTCACTATAAGAAAGTAAATTCCAAACCAATGATGATTATTTATTTATCCTCAACCATCCAGATACCCTGTTCCACTTCCAAAGGTCTGATACCCGAATTCAGTTTTCTACATTTTTAGATAGAGGTCTGTTTTTTTCTGGCCATTCTGATAAACTGGGGAGTAGGTCAGACAAACCAGTTCTGCACCCCTCTAACCAGGTATTTCTACCGTGTCCAGAACAACCATAGCACTCAAGATGGCATATACAACTGCCAATGTCGTAAGTTATTAACCATGATAATTTAGAAAACTTGTATCTGACGCAGCCCCAAAATATTCTCCCCCTAACTGCACCAGCTTAAACACATTATCTGTCCTCACATACACTGCCTCTTTACAGTTATGTACACTGTAGTTCGTACTGTGTGTTAAACAGTCAAAATACCAGAGCTGTCATTTATTTTCTCATACTTTGACACCACCACCACTTTTTTTTTTTTTTTTTTTAAATGCATGTCCCACCAAAACCATTGTTCTTTAGCTTGGCATTAGCTGGACTCCATGAACTAGATGTACAATACTCTTTGGGAGATGCTCTGCCCTGAAGCCCTTGAGCTTTTTTGTCTCAATACCATTGCACATCATCACTTTGTCTTGTTCTGATTCAAAAGGTTCAAGAACATCACCAACCCAGGTAAAATCCCCAATCACACCCGTGTCGTACTCAGATTAGCGAGGATGGCCACCACCTTCTGCAGTGGCAGCTGTCTGCTTTCTCCTGTGCTGCACAGTCTGTAAGCTCCACAGTAGTCCATGCCTTGGATTTCCCCGTGTAGATTTCACATGCAATAAAAATCCATGATGAATAAATCAATCAGCAGCTCCCGGTATCATAGTAATCTATGTATCCCAAATTGTCCATCAATTCCTGCAGGGATTTCCTTTATCCTCCTGGCCTCCAGCTGGACCTCGATCAGCTCATATTTATAGACATCCTTTGGGTATTTCATCTGTTGCACATCCTTTAAGAAAAACAAAAAACGAAAACAAAAAAACCCCACCATCTTTGACCATGTGCAGTGCTGATTCACTCAGGTTAGTTGTTAGAACTTCCTCTTTAAATGGCAGCCACTCACTTTGGAGACACTGTTAAACCACCACCTAAATTTCCCAGGAAGCTGGTGTTAGTCTCTCTCCTTCTAGAGATCCTGATGAGAGTCTGACAGCATGGAGAAAACATGTTGAAAATGAGCTGCTTTATCCAAACTCTCAGTTCATTTATTCAATTCCTCATCAAAATAGGTAATTCCCAAGTTGTTGGCAGGCCACTGATACGCTTCTTGATACCATCTCCACGTTTTACAGTTCTGCTGCAGGTCATTTCTGAGTCACAAACTCTAAATTAGCCAAGATTACCAAATCCTTTTTCTTTCTTTCGAAGTTGGGGTATCCATGGTATCAAGCTGCTAATTGCTTTTGCAGGATGGAACTGGTAAACATTTTGTACACAGCTTTCAGAATCCACTTAGGCATTTAGAGCTTCTGATCCGAAAGAAATTTTTATTTCCAAGTGGATTTTATGACCGCTCTGGATCATATCCAAGTTCTCCCAAGAAGCCATTAAACACTGTTTTAGATTCCTCCTAGCTTGGTTTTAGAGAATCGCTGTAGCTCTGGTTTCTGTAAAGGCTCGACTGCCACGCAGACGGCCAACTTGCGAGACCTCTCGCTACTGGAGAACACACCCCTTACCTCCGAAAACAGCGCTGACAAGGGGCCGAGCAGAAGCTGACTTGAAGGCTTCGAAGTACTTCCCAATGAGAAGTATTTGCCATGGAGCTGAGTGCGGTACCACTTACTGATTTGCTGCGCATGACTCCCACTGCTTTCCAACCGAGGCGCACAGGGAGCAAGAGAATCACCACAAGTGCCGAGAGCACACACAAGGAAAACCTCTGAGACTCCCTCCCAGCCACATCAATGCAGTAAGTCTGCTTTTTTTTTTTTTTTTAGAACAGGTAGAATAGAACAGACACTAGGAAAAAAAACATTTTTTTATTCAGTTGAAAAGAAGTCATTTACTCAATCACATTAACTATGCTAAAAATGATTTTTTCTGACTACACCAGCAGTTAAATATTTTCAGCACCAGTTCAGGACACATTAGTGACATTTATCACAACAGGTCTATTTCTTAATGTAGAAGGACATACTAACTTCAGTAGCTGCTACTGGGAAAGGAGTAAGCAGAAGACTGCCCTTTCTTTCCAAATTCTTATCAGCAAAAGTAGCAACTTCTAGAAATAAATAACTGCCAAATTATCTCCCAAATCTTTAAATCGATCTTTTAAAAATAGAGTTAAAATAGATATCTTAATATGAGCTATCATAGATTTTATTTTTTATGTGCTGAATACTCCAAAATGCGAGTAGTTGAGCAAGCATCCAGTACATAACTTTTTAAAATAGTTCTTCCCTCCCCACAGTATCAACCCCATGTTTTCTTATCCAAGTCATGCTGGTTAGATCCCTATCTATAGTGACTTCCCAGTAAACACCACGCTGTTTGATATCACTAGGATATGCTACCATCCTATGAGTGAAAGAAGTCAGTGAACCGGTGAAATACCACCACCTCACATGAACAGAAAATTCATCCAGTCATTGGCTCATTATCTCGGAGCATCAAACAAATCCTAAGCTTTTATTTTTAAAAGCTTTTGTGGTCTTCCTCTTGCTGGGCCAGTTCAGAAGGTCATCGCTGAAGGCAGAACTGATGAAGGCAAATAAACCAAAAAGCAGCAGATAGTAGTGTCTCTCTGTCCTTTTAAACAAATCAAGTTCGCACAAAACAAAAGGAGACAAGGTTAAAATGAAGTTTATTAGTTTTTTTGGTTTTTTTAAGCTTTTTTTATATAAAACTGTTTGTGAAACAGCTATTTTATTCCCATGGCAGAGTGACCCCTGAAAGATGCACTAACCCCTTTCTTAAGGCCTTAATAAGAAAAAATTGTGATTTTGTTGTTGTTGTTGTTCCTTAAACCCAAATGTTTTACAATTACATAATTTACAAAAACAAAATAAAAAAAGAAAAAGAAAAAAAACAAAACAAAACAAAAAAAACAAATAACCATATAGTGTAGCCTGTTACACTGACATTCCCTCTTCCTTCTTTTGGAAAAGCAAAACGTAAAACAAAAAAGGGCTAAGTGGATTTTCTGAACGGTTTGAAAACACATTGACTCCACCAACGTTCAGACTTCCTCTCCAGTTCCCCAACCTGGCAGGTAAACCACATCTTCCGCCTGCCTTCAGAGCTGAAGGCAGCTTCTGGGAACGATCTGGGGGTGCGTGCTGTTATGCTGTTACCACAGAAGGCAGCTACTCCTTTGCCCAACATGGTACAGATGTTTCCACACGTACAAGGTGTACATCATGGGCACGATCCAAGCAAGCAGCAGCTACCTCTTACTTCATGAGCCACATGACCTAAGAGTCTTCAGGTGTTTTTCAAGCTTCCACTATTTATATATAGTGTTTCTTAAAACTATAACCTCCCTACCCCACATACACAAAGTACAAACACCCCATCACCTGCATCAATCCAAGCCTTCCTCCCACACCCTACAATTTATCCTGTGTTCTGTTTTCCTTTTAAAATTGAATTTCCTTGGATGTTGTGAGAAAGAAAGCAAGAGGAAGGGAGACAAACCCAGTCCGGAGTACTCCCAGTTCCACCGTTCTTTCCTGCAAAATGTTAGGCTCCACGAGCCTTGCATTGATTTTGGATTTAGTATTTACTTTAGCTACAGATTTGTTTTTTAATTTATCTGGGTTTTTGTTAATTTTAATCAAAAGCATCAAAAGGGATAGCGCACCTTTCATTTAAAACAAAGTCTTTCAAGACTAAAAAATAGATCTTTATATATATATATATTTATCCCTCCCTCTTTAGTTCCCCCCACCTGTTTCCTTTTTCCCCCTCCCCTTCCCACTGTCACTATGGAGATTGTGTCCATGGAAACAGCTGGTTCAGACTCCTTGGTCAGATTCTGTGATGTCATCAGTCTTGAGTGTGATGTAAGAATTTATGAAGGAAGTGCTGGCATTGGCAGGCACGTCGAGAGGGGGCATGGCTGCACAGTGGGAGAGATTCCATTCAGTCACGAATGTCCACCGCTTTTTATCTCAACAGCCTAACCTGAAAAACAAAGTGAAACCAGTAACATATTGGAATGCTTCATTTCCCTGGTCTACCGACACTCCCCCCGGATTTTGGGGAAACGTACTCAGCAGCCTACCACAGCAGTAACATCCAGAGCTCTAGCTTTGTGGACTAGAAACAGACGCAAGCACAGTGGTGAGTAGTTCATAAAAGCAAACCCATGTAATGACAAGTGTTAGTTTAACAACCAGCACAAAATGAAGTCAGCCCAGCTCCAGAGGAGTCCAGGGGGGCAGAGCTACCCACACCCCGAAAACAGCACGGCTCTCTTACAGAACTACCTCCAGCAGCGAGAAAGGAGCTCGCTCACCTCATGTTCGGTCCTCATCCTGACTCTGAAAACGGGAAACAAAAGGGCCAAGCACGTTCAAATGTGATGACAGCTTCGGGAATGCCCCACTGTCCCTTAGGGTTTGGGCCCAAATATTTTCACGCAGGTCAGTCACCACACTGCTGTCAGACAGTAGCTTTCAGTGGACACGGAGCAGATAATGAAACTGGTATCAACACTACAGGAGTCCAGCCACAGGAACCAAACTCCTGAGATGACTAGATTTCACAAGCTAAAGGTAGAGATACAGTTAAACTAATTGCAGGTCAAGTAATATTCATTTGTGTTGCTTTTTTTGTTCTAATGGCCAGGTTGTGGTGGTAAAAGTTCATGGAATATGCTTGTGATGCCCTTCAGGACAAATGTGGGAATGTCCGAGTGCTTGGCATGCTCATTCTCCCTGTCCAGAAATTCTGAGGAGAGAAAATGAACTCCAGGAGTTCACTAAGTTGGCGGAGGCGTAGTTCAAAAGAGGAACTGCAGACACAGTTAAAATTTCATTTCTCTAAGCCACAGTTCTCATTCTTAATCTGCACAGCCCAGAAAGCAAAGCTTGAAATAATGTATTCCTTCCTTCCCTTCTCCCCTAACACAAGTGAGGCTCGGAAGCTATTTGTTTATTTAGTAAGGTTAACCCTTTGATGTAACTTGGATAAATCCCTCCCCACCAGCTAGTGAGCTCGGGTAAAGAAAAAAGGTCCCGACGTAAATGACACTTATGGAAAGCAGTTAATAGCATTAGAGGTGTGCCTGTGAACAAAGTAACACCCATGTTCATTCAGAGCGGGCAATTAAACTCCAGGAGTCCTAAGTGTGATACAGAAGTCAATGCCCTTCTGATTATCAGCACACCAATTAGATTACGTCCCAGCAAGCGTACCTCTTGGCTGCAAATATCCCCTCCTACAGGGGTGCCAGGCTGAGAGCGAAGAGAGTCAGGCAAGTACATATGAAAAACAGACGGGTAAGCCATGGAGTTACAGCTCAAGAGGAAAGGAGGGAGGTTCCTAGACAGTTCAGGCAGCTGACCTTTGCGGTATTCATTACTGTGCAACTGTGAGCCCGCACTGAAGGAGTGTCAAGGCCGTGTTGCTGTCTCTGGCTCCTGTACAAGTGCCGCCTGCCCGTGCCTGGAATCAGTCCAGAGAATTAGGCACCGGCTCAGGGAGAAAACAGGCTCACCACACAGAGAGTCAGTCCTTCCCCGTTCCTGGACAGGATCCAGAGCACCAGACTCGCTCTCACAGTCGCTCTCCAGATCTGGATTTGATCCAAATGTTCTAGAGGCAACTGGCTCAGGGAGAAAGAAGCAACAAACAGAGACAGAATACACTGACTTGCCTGGATGTTATCCAACACCCAGGATTTCTCCTAACTTGCTGGGTTTAGGAGTGAACCAAGACGAAACAGCCCAACAGTCTAACGACTGACTGCCCCTTCTATCTTTACACTGAGGCCTGCAGAACGGCAGCTGCTGTTCTACCAGGACTGCTACAGAAGTCCTCTAAACTTAGTTAATTACCACCATAACGCAGTAACCCTTTTTTTAAGAACTGGATCTTTTGGATTTGCATGGTTTTTATTTTGAGATATGAGGTCAGGCTGGACAACTTCACCTCTAAGACATTCTCAGCCCCAAAAGGAGGCTAAATAGGACCTTCAGGTAAGAACCATCTGAGGCAAATGTAGAATTGGGAAGAAATGATGCCTTACAGAGATGTCCAGCAAACATGGTGCTGAGATTCCACAGCTTGCAAGGTCTTAAGCCAATACATTCCTATTATATATATAAAAATTTAGTGCTGGAAAATGATGCAGTAAGCAAAGCTGCATAAAGGTCTCTGGGACATACTAATATTCACTAGCTCCTTAAAAAAATGCCTGCAAAAATCATCACTGAGAAGGCAATTCCTCATCTTCTCTAGTGTTAAACAGCTGTAACTGACGTACTGTCTGTAAGACTATCATCCTGTTTAAACATTATAAACTATATGGCCTTTTACACTTAAAGGAAAAGAGAAAAGCTTAAAAGAATCCCAGTGGCCTTTACCATAGAAGGAAAAAGTTACTCAAATAATAAACTCCAAAGTTTAATACTGTTTGCATGGTAACTGTTTTAACAACACTCCAAAACCAAGAAAGAATACTATTAACAATGAAAAATCACAGAAAACAGACCTAGACCAATTCAGCAGTCACTCTACAGAGTTTATAGGAAACACTGTCTTCCGCTACTACACTAAACTCAGAATTCTCTAGTTAATCCCTCATCCTTCACAGAAAACCCCATTAAAAGCTCTTCACAGTTACTTAATTGGAGAAACAAGTAAGATTATAAGGCAAAGGAGGTGCCTGGGAAGTAAGGAAATGGTGGTGAGGGAAAGGGATATATATAAATATATATATATAGTTTTATTTATATATATATATATATATAGTTATATTTAGCTCAGACAGCAGACATGAAAGAGCAACTTCACCTGCAGTGTTGCAAGAAAAGGAGAAACAACTAGCTAGAGTAAGAAATGCACCTGAGCATTGAAATGAAGTCAAGAGACTTTCTTGGGCTAGAGTTAATGGGAAAATGTGCCAACAGGAACTAATTTGAAATCACTTACTTCATTTAGATCTCCCCGTTGACACCAAATGGCAATATGCTTGATGGAAATGAAATAAGAAATCCCATCCTCATCGCATTCCCTAGTGCTGATTCCCACCTTTGTGCTACTCTCTCCTTGTGCCGGGGAATTTGCCCAGCCATACAGCAAACCAGATTAGGACAATGACCTAATCACATGCTAATATGGCAAAAGATAGTTTCAGACGAATCAAATTTCGGACCAAGTTCACACATGGCTGCGTGAACATTTGGGCCAGACCAAGGGGGAGGCAGGAGGAAGGAGGGAAGAGCAGCTGGGGCTCGAGAGCAGAACTGCTGCCTTCCGCAGCACTGCTGACGTACACTGACCGAAGGAACCTACAGGCTACCTTGGATCCAGTGTGAAGGGAGGTAAGGAATTAGGGAACATTAAAACTTGAATTTGTGGCCACTTGGGGATATAATTCCATCTTCTCTCATCCAAGTCTGTTTGCAAAATAAAGGAAAATGCTGGTCTGAAAGAAATGTAATGGGCTCCCAGTAAGATTAATGCACTTATCCCTGTATTTACATATCCAGAAAACAGGGGAATCAAGATTGCAATAATCTTGAACTCTGCAGTATCACTAATTCTTCCTCACATACAAAATTTAAGAGATTCTGATGAACTTTAAGAACAAAACAAAATCAAAAGCAGAACCTTACTATTAACTGCCTGTGACTTAAGGAAAAAACCCTTCAGATCCTTATGGGCATGATCAGGGCAATATGAAAGGAGATTTCTGCCACTGGTTTAGCTGGGAGAGTAATCAAGCAGTTGCAACAGCCAGCAGGCTTTGTCTCTCACCACTAAACAGAAGGAACTGCTGCTGAAATACAAAAAAATTGAAATCACTAGCCTGAACAGAATGGTAGCAGGAAAAAAAAAAGAACAAAAAATTAGTAATTACAGATTTTCTGCATGTACACAAGATCACCTTGTTATCTCACAGAAGTGGGGAGGAGCACTGCAGGTAAGGAGCCACAGGAGAAGGCAGGTGGAAACTGGAAACTCTCCCCAACTCACCTGTGCTTGCTTTTATTTCCATTCCCAGGAGTACACTTCCCCCCTCACCCCCGCTCCGACTGCTCTGTGCTGAGGCTGCCTTTCACCATCTTGTTCTGCAAGGAGGGAAGAGAGCAAGGAAGGAGGGGCTGACGAACCAGCAAGCCAAAAGGAGGAGGAAAAAGAAAACAAGGGAGAAAAGGAAGACAGGGGTAGGGAAAGTAAACATACAGAAAGCGAGAGAGAGAAAGAGAAGTCAGTATTGAAACCAGACACAGATTTTCAGACAGAGTTTTCCCTGTGACAAAAGCAGGCAATTTTGCAAAAGTAAAGAGTTTGGGATATGAAAGCCTGGTTAAGAAACACAGAATTTAACACAAAAAGGTAGAACAACTTAGCAACATCACTTCCAAACTACCCCGCAGATGGCTTAAGACAATCTAAGACTGCAGTGCCTCCAAAAGGTGAGGTATCCCATCCCCTCTATACCCCCTTCTGTGCCTCTGCACCCTCATCAATCCTGTTGCAACAGCACTTGCTGCGATGCAGACACACAGCTGGCTGGATCTGCGAGTGGAAGCTGAACCCTTCAGAAGATGATTAGTTTTCAGACAGCGTTTTCCCCGTGATAAAAGCTGCTATTTTGCAAAAGTAGCACATTCAGGACATGGATGGTTGAAGCATCAATGCTGACAGAAGGAAATGGGAAAGCTCGCTGGGGAGCATAGGGAAAGGCAGGACCAGTCCCTCTGGACTTAGCTTGCTTATGCCTCAAGTGTTAAGCGCAGTTAATGAGGCATGAAGCACCTTTGCTCTCCAGGAGCCACTTATTATGATGAGGTGTATTTACTGATGTGAGGCATGGACTAAAGAAGGGTAAGAAACACTAATACTGGGGGACTTACTGAGTGTCAGTGGACTTATGAAGTTAGCTCTTCCACCCATTAACTAAAGAACAGAGGAGTGAGATATTAGACAGCTACTAATTAGCTACTAATGGTAAACTGTTGCTACCTAACAGCCTGGTTTGAAATGGTCTAATCTAAAGTCTCTTTTCCTTTCAGTTGCTCATGTTCGTAGCTTGCAAAAAAATTGATGTAATTTGTTTTCCAGTCATTCTAGAGTAATGGTTTTCAGTCTTTCTGTTCCCGCCTCGCAACTGGCTGGAACTCCCCATTCCAGTTACTACAATGGAAGCAGCAGGGCGATGCTATATTCTGCCCTGCAGAAGAATCTGCAACAAACCAGTTATGATTAGGGAACCACAGAGCAGGGGCAGAGTCACAAGCAGACAAAAAAAANCCTGCTTGACTGCAAACAAATGACTCACGTATTTACTAAGCAAAAGCCAACAAAGTTCAGTGTCAAAGGCTGCTGATGTTGAACTTCTATTGCTGAAGCAACGCAGCAAGCGTGCAGTGGCATAGTTTTGAATAAAATTCACAACTTTTATTGCCTCATGAAGTACCCTGATCAACTTATTTGGTAGTGTTCCCCCTTTCACCCCCCCCCAAGACTACTTTAGAAATCATTGTGCCTTTTCAGTATCTTCTACAAGAGGCTGGATTCCATAAAATAGTTGTTTCCTTTCATGGTTTGGGTACCATCAATGCAAGTACTAATATACAGCAGTGCTGACCCAAAACAGCTATGAAAAACTTGAGAACAATCTTTCCCTGTAATAATTCAGGCAGTGGGCAGCAAAAATAAAACAGCCTTCATAGATGTAACCTTCTTATTCTCTTTAGGCAAGTATCCAAAGTTGGGAAGAGGGTGGTGCTTCTGTAGCTGCATTCCACACTAAGGGGAGCTCACCCTTTCCGTTTTTGTTTGCGAGAACTGCAGGCTCATGCAGCGTTAACGCATCAGTTTAAGCTCGCTGTAAATTTTCAACATCATCTCCACAATTGTACAGAGTAAGTGATTTTCTTTTATATGATGAAAAGTAGGCCAGTTCTGGATCGTAGACTCAATGCCCCCAGAATATATCAGTGCATTTTAAATATATCTGGATAAATACATCATATTGTGGTAAAACATCTAGAAAGGAACTTGAGACTAATTCTTTTATGTTTACAAAAGACAGATTAAAGATAATCTGTGAAGACAAAAGACCACCAGATGTCAGTCTAATTCTAGGCAGAGAAGAGATCTGCAGACAAGAACTAAATGGAGACTAATCCCTGCTAGAGAGCAACAGAATTCTTCCCTCTTATCATTTATTCTTCCAGCATGTGCTATCCACACTCTCACACAATTTATACTGTATCCAACCGGCCACAAGAATAGCCATTTTCCTGGATACTCCTGAGCACTTAAAACCAGTGGACAGGTATCCACAGGCTCCTGGAGATGCAACCTCCCTCATGGTCTGGAGGGAGCAGGGGGTGGGCATGAGAGTGGATGGATATTCCCAGCCCTGTATCACATTGTCTATACGTACAAGAGCATATGTACTGTCTGTCTTGTTTCCGCTTTCCACACAGAGCAATGAAGTCCAGCTCCCAGCACCTCTGCATTTGCAGGCTCCAGAGACATTCAGTTAAGTACGCCCAAACCCTAGGCAGAAGCAGCATGCTGGATCCATCACCAAAACCAGGAAATGCCAATGGGTCTTTTGAAGAGTCAAAGATCTACAGAACAGCTAAATGTATACTGTAGGGTGAATGGCAGGACTCGGTCTAGTTACTACCATTTAACTAGGACAAGGTGTTTCAGGTTCATGACTACCGTGGTTCGCAATGTAGTCTAAATGTTTCCAAAAGCTGCGGAAACTTTTCCATGAGCTATTTTTCTTCCTTCTTGCATCCACAGTAAATCCAAGAAAAAAAGCCACCACAGTTTACAATGTAGCACTTGAACAGAAGCAGAGAGCAGTGTACTGATTCTATCACAGAAGATAGGAAATGAAGCTGGGTTTTCTGAAGAGTCATCCAAGATCTAAAGAACAACTGAGCAGATACAGCAAAAACTTCATTTATCTTCTTAAACTCTCTGTATTCTTCTCAAGCCGATGTTTGCCCCCAGAATATACCACAAGCACACATCACAGAAGAATTCATCTAAAAGCATCTCTGACTGCAGATGTTATCCAGGTATAAAATTACTAAAACAAATTAGATACCAGAAGAGGGCAGCAAAAAAACAGGTCTAATGCAGGAGAGGATTCTTACCTTGTGCTTGGGGCACCTCACTGAGAAATTCTCTTCGTTTAGTAAACAATCTAGAGGAGGAGAAGACAGCAATTTATTACATTTTTAATAAAAACCAACTTGAATAATACATCACGTGTTAATCTTGCTTCTCAGGTATATACATTTCATTTAAAGATTTTTTTAGGAATACTGTCTTATTAGCAGATTCGTCCCTTCCACCCCCAAAGTTTTAGCAAATAAAATTACTAAGCACCCCAAGTGACACCGGCACCCGGATTACCAAGCCAAGTCCAAGCATCCCCAGTCTCCCTAGTCCTCCGTGTGTGAAAGAATCACAACAGCAAGTCTACAAATCCTGTATCCCAACCCCCTTCAGCTACTCCAGCCTTCCTTGCTGCAGCACAAGACAGACACATTCATCCCATCTGAACAGACGATCCCTGCTTTATACGTCATAGGCAAATTGTTGCCTTTCGTCCTTACCCCAAGGCCCTGCCAACATCAGGGGGAGAAGGGGTGTGTGTCTCTAGGTATGGGTGTATATGACAGTCTATTTGCAATCCCAAATCCTGGTGATCAGTTTACACTTTGATACTATGTCTCGTAGTCAGGTCACTCATGCTGCTCTTGGATCTGCTGCCATGATTCATGTATGTGAAGCTTCTATGATCTAAGAAATAGTTTAATTAATGATTTAAACCTATTAGGGAAACCGGGGCACCTCTGTAGAAGCACTTGCTTAGGAAGGAGCTAAGCAGTACAGCAGCCCAAAGAGCATCCCCTCGCTGGCGGTGGCAGTGTAGGGGTTACTCCCTCTCGCCCTCCCGCTCCTCTCCAGGAGCTGCGGAGGCAGCAGCTACGCCCGCACCAGGAGCACCGCTGTCCGACTGCCTTCTGCCCCGTGGCTTCCGGACTGCCCGTATTTCACCCTCGCAGCAAAGTCGAAAAGCAGCGGCACTCTCCCGAGGGACCTGAGCCGCCTTCCCCGGGCACCCTGAACTGCGGGGTCACCTCTCGACTCGCCCAGACTTCCGACATCGTCCCCTCCAGTCGCCTCACCTACCGAAGGCAGGCTGACCCCCACCGGGGGAATTCAGCCAGGTGCTTACAACCTCCCGTCTTCTCCAACCTACCCAAACAGCTAGCGAGGAAAGGAGCGCGATGGTAAATAAAATGTGCTAATTTAAAACGCTCTTAAGTATGTGGCATAACCAGCGCTACCTGCTGTTTCAATCTGCTGGAAGAGTTTAGCGGACAGCAGGAGACTGCAACTAAAGCTTGAGGGAAAAGCTTTCTAGACACCCAAGCTTTGGCAGAGCATCTCTCCGCTATGAAATGCTTATGTTTCAACATGAACGCCTCTGGCCTGAATCAAAGGGACACAGCATGCAACGGGCTAAGTTACTTGAGAGATTTTAGCGAGGAAGAGTAAAACCCTTAATCCTGCCATGGATAACGATTTCAAATGCAGTATTAGCAGTAAAAGAAAAGAAATAAAATAAATTGTTGTCTCTTTATAAGGGCAGGAATTCTACTTTTAGGCTACATCCTGAATTATCAGTGTATAATACAGCAGTAATCAAAAATATACAGAGCAGTTATCGAAAATATAAACAATATGTTAGAAGAGCATTTTTTTTTTCTTTCTTGGAAATTCAACATTGGTAATGAATGCGCTTCTCTATCTTGTGCATCAGAAAGGAAGATGGTAAAAGGATCAGGACGAAAAGTCAGATACCTCATACCTCATGCCTGATCTGAGTATGGAGCTCTATTTCTTATTAAGTCCGGCATTTTTGTTGCAATAAATAATAGAGGACCCAATTAATGACATTTTTTTTTGTTTCTATTAGGGACAACTGTGAAAAACAGCTCACTGTAGAAAACCAACTGAATAACAGTGAGGCAGCAAAACTTGTTCATTGTTACCAAGCTGGCCTGGATTTCAGTTAGCAGTTCCACATATTTCATACCCCATATTACAATTCACCACGAAGTCATCAGACACGTAGCTATGATCAGCTCGTTGTGGCAGAAAGGGAGAAAGAACAGAGACTCGTCGCTGTTGTACAGATTTTTCTCCATAAAGTAGTCAGGGAAAACCTAAAACATTTTTAATAGAAGCAGTTTTTCTTCTGCAAGCTTCACACTTTGTCTCACCCTCTGTGTTTTCCTTGTTACTCATCTTTAACGATACCTGTGAAGACACAGGATTTCTGTTCTCCAAAAATTCGTTTTATTTTGCTGCTAGTCTTTTCCTAACTTACTATCAAAAACATTTTGGACGTGATACTCCCTACAATGGATGCTGTGGGGACAAGTGTGCTGCAACAGGCAGGATCTGGCTCCAGGTGGGGAGGAACAAGCAGAGGGAGTAGACACAAAATTTCAGAAAACAAAGATCCTGTTTCCATGGAGACGTCCCTAGGACTAAGTTATCTTGAGACATCACAGGCTCCTCATCAATTTGGGCAGACGAAAGCCAAACACAGCCATTTCCATATACAATTATTTAAGTGGCACTACTAATCTTGATTTTTATGCAAGTGGCTAGCAGGAGTTCAGCTCTCTTGCACAGAAGCACGCCCTGTATAGCCAAAGATTATTTTGTATGGAAGGAGATTAAAAGGAAGGCTGAATCAGGACACATAAAAGCATCCATATGTAGGAACTGGAATCTTATGGAGCCACATGCCTCGCGCAGCAGCGGCACAAAGCCTGGCTCCTCACCAGGGCTGGGACTGGAAGCCCAACGTCAGTGCGGAGCCAGAGCCCAGGTCGCGCTGCAGGGCCAGCCTCCAGCACTGCAAGTAGCTCAAGCAGTTTTGAGATATCCCACCAAAAATATACTGCCTTTCAAAGGAGGCACAGTAGCTGACAGGGCACTCGCTTCTAATCCACAGGAATGCAAAGGTAAAGACACATTGCAGCTCAGTGCCACTGCCTAGGAATAGGACACGCATGCTTAGTCTCAGCTACGGCATGGTCACGCTTCCAGGGATGACAGAGTAACTCTGGCAAACACTAAGTGCTTATGACTTGACATACCCTAAAAAGCACTCCAGGAAGCGTTTTCTGATTTTTTATTTTTTTCTAAGATACAAAAGAAGTCATACATATTCCAAAGGCCTGAGAGCCTTTGTAAATGTCCAAACTTTTGAGGACTCAGAACCAGATCCTCAATAAAGCAAGGGTGGCTCCATCCTTCCTCGCAGGACAGTTGCCTTCAAAGAAAACTACCACAGAGCTCAAGGAACTTGAGAAATATCTGTATGTGATTCACTACAGGAAAGACAGCAGCACAGCATAACCAGTAAAAAGGGTTTATAGGCAGACAGCAGACTGAGCAAAGAGAAAAGAATGCTGATTTGCTTCTCCAGGAAACCTACATTTTGTGCTTGGGCATAAATGAAAATCATGTCCTATTCCACGCAGCTTTCTTATTTCTTTTATACGGATTTACTGGAAGAGCAGCTATAGATTAAGACAGCTTGATTATTCCCATAGATAAAAACAACTGCAAGCAAGGTCTCTACTGTCATACCACCAGACTGAAATTTTCAATGCCAAGAATCTTCTTCAAGCTGGGCTCTTTTATTTGTTTTGGTTGAAACCTTCAACTAAAGCAGTCTAACCATTTCCTTAAAACTCTCGGAAAAAGTTAGTCTGCCCATGTCAAACATCCCAGCAAACTTTCTCTGACAGACTCTAACATACTCTGATTTGCAACAGGACCCGAATTTTAGCTAAGGCATTCTCTTGCCAACTTACCACAAAATCAGCAAATGTAATAACCCTTTGCAAGGAGGTAAAGGGATTTTGATCTGCCCATCCTTAGGAGAGCTTTCTTGGATTTTAGTAGCTAAATCCTTCGAAAATTCCACCCAATGTGCTTTTGACTGGGGATGAGCAGGTCTTTTCTGTAAATGAACCTCTGGCCTCAGATTTAGGCACCAGAACCAAAAGCCGTGAAGTTGTCAGGGGTCACTTCTAAGGCTTGGGCAGCCTGAAGGAAGGCGGCAACCATTTCAAAACTGGGAAATGTGAGGCACTGGTCCAGAAGGCAGCAGAAGCGAAAAGTCTGATGATAAAGGGAATCTGGGGCAGGAGAAAGAGTGGAGGATGGCAGGATGAAGAGATTAGTGCTAGGAGAAGTTAGGAGCGGGGAATTAAGGATGAGTGGAAACAGGAGGATGGGAGAGGAGAGGAGAGGAGAGGAGA
>VXAA01006487.1:90213-127081 GCA_013399115.1 Anseranas semipalmata
GTCCTTGTTCTCAGTAAATCATACTGTTCCTGCTGTTCCTGGACTGAAACCAGAGATCCACAAGTTTTACCATTCCTCTGCTATTATTTAAGTATGCTGGTGAAACTCGCAGCCAAAGTAACCCATCTTCATGCAGCTCTAGCCCACCAAGTGGCTTACGATTTATTCCTGCCATATTACTCAAAGCGGGGAAATTAGCTTGGAATGGTGCCCTCTGACAGATGGCCACATGACAATGCGATGTCTCATGACAAAATTTAAAGTACAAGAACATGAAGCAAGCATAGCCTTGGAACTTGAATACAAAAAGCAACTCTAAAAAAACCTCAAAGGCTGCAATGTCAAGACAAATGTTAGGAAATGACAAATTTAATGTAGCCCGCTTGTATGTATTATATGGTAGACATATTATACTATGTTTAACATGGATTTAATATGGATTTAATAGTATGGATTTAGGAGTATGACTATATACTATTTTTTCCACGGAACACTGCCTCTTCCGTGCATGACACAGAACTGCTCTTGAGAATCAGTCATGATTGTTCAGTAAATTTGTCATCTGGAGGATCCTACTGCATTTGCTGAAGTGGAGTAGAGTTAATGAGGAAGGTAATATCTGAAGAAAAAAGCCAGTATCTTAATTTGGATAGCTGTATTTAGAACACAGAAAATGCTACATACTGTACAGGAAAATTCAAATTAAGCACCCCAAACTATTGGGCATGTTCGCTATAATTTCTTCTGTGTTTTCATGGCATTGAAAAGGCCAAGTCACAAACTGGAAACAAATTACTAAACGCAGTATGAATGCGAATATGATTTTCTCTCTCTCTCAGATGTACAAGTTTGTTAATGCTCACAAAACTCTTTGGCACGACAGAGATGAACACTACAGAATTTCACAGCTCTACTTTCGGAACTGAGAGGGAATCATATGCAGTAAATTAAATACAGAATCACACAAACAGGATAACGTAATGTTCATTGAGTACCCCTTCATTCTATGAGCTGAGGTAGAGCCCTATGGAAAAATAAGTCTTTAATTAGGTGATTACTACCTTATAAGATACATTCCTAGGAGAACAACATTAAACTTGCAAGGACAGCCTTATTTCTGGCATTTTTTGAGCGTGTGATTTTTGCAACCTGAATAATGTTTCTTTAACACTGTATTTCACGTATAATCAAGGCTTCTCCACCTCTACTGTGGTACTAGCAATGTTCCACCACAATATTAATTGCCTTAAATATATTTCTATTGGAATAAAATGTGGCGCTCCAATAGGGTGGGATTTCACAGCGAGAAGTGCAATTTAGTCATTCAGAAATGAGCACATCTAGTTCGAGTACTGTAACATTTGAAAAACAGCATAAAACAGGTGGAGCTGCTGTGGAAGTGGGATAACAAACAGGAAGCTTGCAATTATATGCCAGTCAATAGAGGCGATCTTGAATCCTTACCTCCTTGCTACTGGACTAAATTTCATGAGATAAGAGAAGCGAGTTGTAGAGTACTGGAATAGTGGGACATTATTCATTCTAAGCTGGGATTTTTTATCCAAGAATAAAGTTTATCTCCATGGAAAACCTTCACTCTTGAACATGAAATGCCAACTCACAAGCCAGGCTCATAGCTGGAGATAATTTAAAACTCTCAGTAATTTTTATCAATTGTTGTGAAACACTTTAAGTAGCATGCCTTTCTGCCTTCCCCTTGTGTCTCAAAAGGTGAGAACTTGCAGAGAACAGCACAGTCCAAACCTTTTACTCTATTTTAATTTCCAGACTTTTAATAACAACATTCTAATGAAGCTTTTCTCCTGCAACCAACTGTCCTGTCTTCCATACAACCTATGTTCATATGAGGTAGACAATACATTCCTAAAGGCAATGTACTCACAGAACTCTGAACTCCTCTTCTAAACACTGACTAAAAGGAGCAAATTCTGCAAGTGCGTACCATCCAAGCCGTTAGCTTGTCCATTGATAAAAACTGGACCTGCTCAACAGATTGGCTGAAATGCTTCTAAGGAGGGAGAAGGAAGGTTGTGCTGCAAGTGGTACTGATGATTCTACAAACACTTTGCACTCGAAATCACTACAATGCCTATCTATACGAGCGTAACTCCGGAAGAGGGGAAATGTCTTGCCGGTTGCTTGCATCCTTTTGCAGTTTTTTTGTCCGGTTCTCATATTGCAGCCAAATTTCAGTTGCTGCAGCTGCGTTCTGCAAAACCAAGCTTTTTCTGCACTTTCAGGTAGATTCTTGTTCATCACAAGTTCCACCTTGTCCCAGTGCATTACTGTACTGTTTATCTGATGCCATTCTTCACCATTTGCATTGTTGCATTTTCACACTTAGAAATATAGTTAGTGTGTCCTTTCCTCTTACCTGCATCGATGGCACATGGGTAATGGTATCGGAAGGAGCAGCCTTTGTTGTAGCAGCCTAAGGTGGCTCCTGGTTCCTGGCAATGGGAACATTTCTGAAAGGGAAACCAAGAAATGGTAATGAAGACTGTAACGATCCTTCCAAACACCCGTATTTTCCTGGGAATGTTATCAACCACATTCCAGCCCAAATTTCTTGAGTATCACAATGTCAGACTGTGCCTTTACGCACCACAGAAAGAAAGGCCTATTGAATAAAGGCAACATAAGCTGTTTCAAACAAGAAACTTTTCAGCTGTGCTTAACCGGGCGAGATACACCAACTGTTCAAACCAACCGTTCAGAAAGAACTTGAAACATTTCTCTCAAATCCATTTCACTGAGCCATGTTTCAGTACCTGACAATGACATCAGTGTTAAAATTGGAAAAGGGCTTTTTTGGATCTACAGCAGCTTTAAAATGAAAATTAGCATGACAGAGAATGATTTAGAAGACTCTATTAGCATAAAAGTAATTTGGTCACATCGTTTTCATTATCACTAGCAGTCCAGTTGAACATTTTTTCATACGTGATCAAAAAAGGTTTACGTGGAGCATGGGAAGATGCCATCAAGGTAAAATACCTCACCGTCACAGAATGGCACATCTCCCAAAGATATGCTTGCAGCGCTAGAAAGATGCTCAGACATTTATTTTCAAAGTAGTAAGGCTCATCTGATGAACGTGTTCAATATCCATTACTTAATTCCTATCAGCTCAACTGGTCAATGATGTATTTGATCATATTATCAGACAGATGTGAACGCAGCAGAATGAAAGCCACTCACCCATTTACCTCATCCCGAATGACTTTATGGAATAGGCCTATAGTGTATCTCATTCAGACAGCAACTTTTTTTATTGAACGTGTATGGTGAGTGATTTTCATTAACTAATCTAAGATTCTGATGAAAGCTGATTTCTGACAGGTTGATGTTTTTCCAGAAAAACAAATCACATCCGGCAGAAGGCCGAGAGACCACTTGTATTTATAAACCAACATGCAGAAAGACTACTGACAGAAACATACGATCTACAACAACTTTTTAGTTATACCTAAGAAACACAGGAATTTTGGTTTTGCTGATAAACGTGACCAACACAACAAGTCAACGTAATACTGGTACAATTCACCTTGAATTCAGGCTATGAAAAGTTGCCTTTGGTCACTGACTACACACAAATGGATGATGACATGATCTAAAATCTCTCCTTCTGTTGGAAAAGCTAGTGTCAAACTACACGTACTCCATCAGCGCTATCAGCAAGCTACACCTGTACAGCAGGCGGAACAGATGTGCTCAAACCAGCAGCATACCTGGCACTGCACAGAAGTGCAGTTTTTCCACCGTACGAGGAGGCTCACATGGCAAGACGGCCACATCGGCTGGACCACTCTTCCTCACATCCCTGACTTACACGCACGTGGCAGCGGAGCTCTGCAGAACAGACGTGGCCAAAGATTGCAGCCACAGAGAAATCCCTCGCTCTGAATAAACAGGGTTTTGACTACAGTATTTCGAAAAAATACTAAGAATATCTGACAGTCCTTGCTCTTCCTACTCTTCTGTGCTATGCAGACAGTGATGACTGTAGTTTGTACTTAAATGATTGAATGAGGATGAAAGCAAAATTAGCTCCAGCCATAAACCAGGTGGCCCTCTTCAAATCAAAGCAGATGCAACTAGCAGAAAAGCTTGCAAGGCATCGCTTCTCATGACATGTGCAACTCCAGTCTTGAATGCTGCCTCCTCTCTTCAGTCATGCCAAAGCATTCTGAGCCTGATCTTCAACATTCCCTATTAAATCGCGTCTATCTTCTGAGCAGTGGATGTGTATCATGACAAACTACTGCGGTATTTATAACGTAAGGAAAGTGCCCCTGAGGCCTAGAAAGAAACACCCAGGCAGCTTATTTTTGCCTGTCAGAACACGAATGCTAGTTTCCAAAGATAAAAAAAAAAATATCTAAAACTGTATTTAAATACACACCAAAACGCGTGGACCTCTAGCCAAACTGCAATGTAATTCACTCTCTCACGGGAGTAAAACCAAGTTTCATGTATAGAAAACGTCTTTTCCTGGCTATGAAATCAACCCTAGAAGAATATTATGTACTGGCAACAGTCCCAGATTCACCTATGCCAAGTATTCACAAAGTGCAGCTTGAGGAGCTCTGAAGCAGAGTTCTTTACCTGCATGCTTTATTCTCTCTTTCAGATGTGGCTGACTAAGATTAATTATTCTAACAGGACAGAGCCCAAATTGACTATTCTTTTTGAACACAGATATGAATTTCTGGTTTTGTTCCTCAGAGGCATTCTGTCCTCCCCACTTTATCCAGTCTTTGAAGTACCATCACGCGGCTGCAACAGACGAGGTCATTCTTCCCTGGAACGCCGTGTCCTGTACAGAGCAGTCAATAAGAGCATAAGAACTACAACAGTGGAGATTAAACTGCAGCTGTGTAAAATATTTCTTAAAACTAAAAAGGCATGTCTTCAGAGTGCACTGTGAGATACAGCCGAAAACAAAAAGACCCCTAGCAAAATTTTTGATACTTTTCCAAATGTTAATTTAGTCTTTGAACTAATTCTTCATTGCATCTAGCGTGGTTCGTCTCGCTATTCGGAAACTTGCAGTAGAAACACGGCTGGCATTTTGAGGAATTTTAAGAGTGCCCGTAGCGCTCAGCTGAGAATAGGCACAGAATATCTTCATACTGGCTGTGGTTAGGACGGGTTAGGCAGGAAAAGTGGGTAGTTAAGATGCCCGAGGATGAGCACCAAGCCTTTATTTCCTTTTTTCAATCTGCCTGACCAGCTAGATTATTACCAAGGTTACCTGCAGCTACGCCCACAACGGCAATTCCCCAGCGGACTGCAATACCATTGACTGCTCAAGGCAGAGATCATCTGCTGCTGCTGGCTCCCCTGCTGCTGAACAAGTCTCCATCCTGGCAGATGCTTCTGCTTTTCACAAGCCACTGACAGCCTAATGGCCCCATTTCTTCTACCTCCTGGGACCCCCGACCATCTGCTTCTTTCAGGAGAAGCTGGGGGAACCACGTACACAATAACCACTCTTTTCTTTCGAGCTCTTCCTTCTTGACACACCACAGGCTGACCGAACAAAGCAGATACCCTACAAAGTTGTATGGTTCTAAAACAACTTCTGAGTCTATCGCTCCATCTTTGAAAGAGCTGATAATAATGTAATGCCACGTAGTTTCCAAGTATCTCCAGAAACAGACAGAATGTAGTGAACAAAAAATGTCTACATGGTTTCAGTCTTCTTTTGCAAGATGTTATTGCTGTGTCTAGAAAGAGAAAAAGATGCATAGTTCCTGACAGTACCTTTTGAGGCTTTGGCCAGAAGCCTTATCCTTATGTACTTATGTTTCAAAAATAACTAAATTGAAGAGGTACGCTACAATCAGGAAGGAATCCGAAACCAAAATAAAATCACGGAATTTCACACATGAAATAAGTAAATTGGGCTTAACGACCACTAATCGATCTCTTTGGTCCATGAGCAAATTTCCACCCCAACTCCACCATCCTGCAGCCATTCACCAGCAGATGGTAGCAGCCTGCTTGTCACTTGTGCAGGAATTATAGCATTCTTAGCCAGGGAAACAGCACTCAGGCTCTCATGGGAAGAGAAATTCCTTTTGCTCAGTAAGCAGCCTGCTTAACCTCCCCTGCTTGACAGAGCTGAAGGCTGGTACTTGGAGCGCGCTCTCACTGGGAGGTGCCAATGGGTAGCAATCATTGCCAGGCATCTAATCAACCCCTGGCTTAAATTAAAAAAAAAAAAAAAAAAGAGAGAGAAGAAAAAGACCACACAGTGAAGATTGATTCTGAGGTCCTATCTCCACAATTCATCTCTGGCCACAAGGCACATACATCTCACTTAGAATAGGCTGAAGAGACTGAAAAGTGCCATTTAGAAGAGACACTCCATCCCTTGAACTAAATTATCAATAGTATTAAGGCCAGATACATTGTCTCTACTCCTCCACGCTATTAGCAGCCCATTTCTTCCTCCCTACAGCTCATCCTTCTCTGTCTCCCGAAACGAAGCAACACCCAACCTGAGGGCGGGAACAGCAGGGGGACAGCTACCACAGCACAGCAGAGCGGCTCTGCTTCACTCAAACACCGCAGCATCCCCTAGCTGCATTCCTTTTGTTTTAAGGTTTGTTTTTTTTTTTGCCATGCATGCTCATTCATTACTACCAGAGTAAACTCTTCTGACAGCACACTGCTCTAAATAAAATAAACAGGAGCGTGTATCTGGGGCACCTTCCTTTGCCTGCCTCAGGTCTGCAGACGCGGGGCCTCAACTCCCGCTCCCCTTCGGCTCCGCGCTGACCGACCGAGGCCTGGGAGCCGCCGGCAGGACGGGAAGGAGCGAGCTGCGAGCACCAGCGGTGAACTGCCCCTGCCCGAGGCTAAGGGAAGGCCCCTCCGTTGCCACCTGGCCCGTGGAACGGCCACCGAGGTGGCCTAAGCAGGGACGTCCACAGCACATGCAACTGCGTCGTATTTTCCACCCTAGGAGATTTTTCTTGCCCACCGGTTGCTTCTTGCAGTTTCGCCCCGCGCTCAGGCCTCCTTCTGAATTCCTCCCTCCCAAACGCCGCTTCTTCCTTTGCTCTCTCTTTCCTTCCCTCTTCCTTCGCTTTGCTTTCTGGGCATCTCCTTATTCTTCCCCTTCCTGCATACCAGTGTCAGGAATAAATACATGGAATGCAATGGAAAGCAACAACTAGCGGTTACTTAAAAAGAAAAGCCAGAAAAAAATAATAAAAAAAGAAACATGTGGCATTAATTATCCAGGTGTAAGTCTGCACTTTACATGTTACATGCATTTTCCATACTCTCTCCTTCATCTGTTTAAATTCTACGCTTCCAGGACACCGATCGCCTCTGTACAGGCGCCCGGCCCAAACGCAGACGGAAGATGAGGAGGGTTTCAGGGCCAGCTCTGATGCGAAGGCGGAGGGCAGCCACGTTCCCTTTCCTGGAAAGCAGGACATGGAGCTACGAGGGAAGCTGGAAAATCTTTGCTACCACACACAATGGTGAAGAGCACTGCTTGCTATAAGAGAAAGGAAAAAGTGATTGTGGAAGACCGCTGTTAAAAGGGGCTGAGACAAAAACGGGGGGGTGGCATCTTTAGGAAGTAGGAGAGGAGAACAGCATTTTCACTCGGATGTACGGATGCTGGTTAATGAAAAAAACCGCTTTTGGGATTGGAGCTAGAGATAACAACCAGTACTAAAGGATACTGAATTATTAGTTTCCATTTCCTGTAAAGCAATTTAAGTTCTCCAAATAACAGGCACAGAATATCAGAAAAATGAATCCCACAATTAAAAAGAAAAAATCCTTCAGACTTGCACTATTAAAAGGTATCTCCTGCCAATGATGATATACTCCTGCAGCAAGCACATCAAGTAACAATGAAGAAAAATAATCACTGAAGTAGAATCGGAAAGCTATCTTGAATTCACAAAACTAAGGACTAATTTAGATTTCAAGATTTCAGCAGAGACAAAGCAATGATCTGGAAGATGCCATCGCTGTGCTATAAAGCTGCATTAGGAAACACAGTAAAGAGTCAGAACTGCAGTGCTGCATGGGCTGCTGAAGCACAAAGGGAAGCTGCAGCTCAAAATGGATGGCATGGAAAAAAAAAGAAGAAATACCAGAACTAAAAAATGTCTTAGAAAAGGGAAATCCTACTCAAAACACACAAAACTGATTAAACTGATTAAAGTACAGCAGAAGCGCTTCAAATGAACCAGGAACAGAGCTTTATTTCCCTCGACTTGAAGGAAAAAGAGAAAGCTACAAGAACAGAAATAAATTGTTAGTTTTGACACGGAACGGTTTGTCAGCCAAAATGTCTAAGGTTCTATGCAGACACCCAGGCCATTCAAGTGTATTCCTAACACATCTCCAAATGGGGGTGAACCATAAGGTGACAACACTTGCAAACTTTGCAAAATTAGCCAGGGTAGTCAAATCTCATACCGATGGTAGAGAGCTGCAGAAAGATCTCCCAGTGCTGGGTATCTGTATGGTAAAATGGAGATGAAACTTACATGTTGATAAGTGCAAAGTGATACACATGGGGAAAAATATTTTCACCTATACATATACATGATGATAGACTCTAAATTAGCTCTTACTACTCATGAGAAGGTATTAGGAGTCATCCTAGACAGGAGAATCACGCAGTCCTTGCAACCACAAAAAATGACAGTCAGAATATACTGTTATTAGGAATAGAAATCAATAATGAAACCAAAATTTTCACTATGTTTATGCATTACTCTTGTAGTATCCTAACATCCTGAATATTGTGTGTTCTTCTGGTCACCCTATCAATAAAGAAATACAACAGATCGGGAAAAAAAATGACAGGAAGACCACAGAGATAACTAGGAACATCGAGAGCTTCCATATGAGAAGAGACTAAGTACTTCAGAGAAGAGTTAATAGAAAGGGGATTGAGATCCACATATCAAATATGGGATAACAGGGGGAAAATACCTAAGTATCACCCTGCGCACACCTGCTTTGCTACACACCTCTGAAGATAACCGCTCCTGCCCACTGCTGGCGATGGGATACCACAACAAAACATACTTTTGTACTTGCCCAGAATGGCAGTTCTTTTGCAGACCAAGGGATTTGATTGTGAAATTCCACAAGGAACAACAACAAAAAAGATGCGATTATTAAAGGGAATGCTGGCACCCAGAAGCATGCAGTGAGGTTACAAGCTTTTAAGACTTCAGTCTTACCTCCAGAGCAGGAAGGCCGAGCTAAACTGTAACACTATATAAAAGGCTTGAAATTTGATCTAAGCAATGAATTCATGTTCAGCACTCCATACAAGCCTAAGTGTTTCATTCACTTGGTAGAGTGATCAAAGGCTTAAATGTGCGTGAATACACTCCAGGAGATGAGACTGGTGAAAGGCTGAGAAATCATGGAAGATGATGAACCCTCTCCGCCTCTCAAACAATGAGAAGAGAAAAACAAACAAACAAAATGAGGACAAAGCATAACTGAACGAGAACAGAGTTCAGATACTTCAAGAATAAACTGAAGGTTAACTTGAACAGATTCAGCAAAATTAACAAAAACTGGTAACTTAAGATGGTAATGGAAAAGCGTGTTTAACTTTAAATTAAGCAGGCTAAGTATACCCCTTTGTCGCCAACACATTTCATATTTTAAAAGGAATATTAATAGACAGACCAGCAGGTCCAAGAAGACCAGAAATGTGTAAGGCTTGTATCCTTTGACGACAAAGAGCCACCCTGAACAAGAGAAACATTTCAGACAACCACTTACAAGTACAGGGATTTGAATTTGCTAAAGCATGCAAGTCTGTCTAAAAAAATTATACAGTTTATGTTATCTTGGCTATTCATTTGGGGATTTAAATGTGCAACAATAAGTGCAATTTAGCTAAGAAAAGGTCTGAAAGATAGAAGAGGAGACTTAAAAGAGGAAAAAGAAATTCAAATGTTGAAGCAGTGATTATGTGATAAGGAGACACACAGTTGCAGGAACAGCATACTCAGCAAGAGAGAGCATTTACTCCATTTGGCTTTTCTGCCAGTACTAGATTTCTTTCCCAACCATCATCCTGGGTACTGATTACGGGAAATATCTAAATATGTGGTCAATCTCTATTTAGCACAAGGTCTGACGAGTGCAAGCTAAAACAGCAGCACACAGCTGCCTTAAAACAAAGCTATGTCACCACCATAAAGGAAGAGGTTTTGGATAAATCAAATAATTACCCAAAATCCTCCCCAATAAAGCAATACATTTGAATAAAATGGCTGGAATGACATAAAAATAAATAATAAAAAACCTGACATGATCAAGAAAACCCAACAAGCTCAACTGTTAAGTTCATATTATTTGAAGAATTTGCTTTCAAGAGGCAATTGGCATGATGGAACCGGTTTTTCTCCAGTCAAACAAAAACCAGATGCTTACTATTTATGAAAAATAGAATAGTTCAGTTGGAAGGGACCTACAAAGATCATCAAGTCCAACTGCCTGACCACTTCAGGGCTAACCAAAAGCTAAAGCCTGTTACTGAGGGCATTGTCCAAATGCCTCTGGAACAGCGACAGGCACGGGGCATCAAGCACCTCTCTAGGAAGCCCGTGCCGGTGTTTGACCAACCTCATGGTAAAGAAAAGGCTCAAAAGAAAAAAGAAAAGGTCTAATTCACTAAGTTAGTGGCAGTGGACTCACTGGAAACAAAAGTAAAGGCTTAACAAATAATAAAATGCTTTTGAGCAAGGCAAACTGTAAATGGAAAAGATTTTGACAAGATAGTAAATACCTGTGCAACCTGGCAGGAAAAAGGGTGCAGAACAAGTCCACCCCTGCTAACAATTCAAAGGCTTGCAACATCGCACAGAAATAAAGCAATTGCCATTATTTGTAATAATCTCTGCAAGCCTTCGTCATAAACAAAGCCCTACTGTGCAAGACACTTCTGCAATACGGAGCAAAATGTTGGTGGCTGCAAAGGGATGAAACGGGAATGATGAGACAGACAGCAGCGCTGGGCAGAGTCTGTCACAGCAGCAGGCAAAGCGCATCCAATTGATCAGCAGAAATCCCTGATGGGGAGGGCTTTGAAGGAATGTCTGAAGGAAAACAAAGGTAAGCATGGAGGTTTTTGAAAGTCAGGTACTTCATTTAGGAAATTATAAAATTAAATAGGATGCACTGACTGGAAGTAGATCATAAATTCTTGAAACTGAAAGAAGACAAAGAGCAGGATGCAGGCAGCTACGATAACGACGAGCGACTTGTTTGAGGCATAAGAAAAGAGGAAGTCTGCAGCAAATAAAACTACTATGCTGTGGTTAAAGAGAGAAGGACGAGAAGACGACAGCCCCTCCAGAAGGCTGCTGGAGCGGCAGCTGTCGGCAGCGCTGCCCTGAGGAGCAGGTGAGCAGAACGCAAAGCGCACGCCAACGTCCCCGAGGTCTGCTGGTGGCCCAGGAAAAGCAGCTGAAGATGAGCGGCAGCAGCGGGGGAGACGAGCCCAAGGAAGTGGAAGAGGTGGAAGGAGAAGTGCCTGGGAGTCCAGACATCTCTCGTTAGGGATGTGCTGTCGAGTAACACATCAGGGTTAAAAAAAAAAGAAAAAAGAAAAAAAGTTGAAAACAGCTAAAATACAAGCTCATGAACTTAAGCAATAGACAACCAGCCACAGTTCAGGAAAACCAAACAAATCAGTAACACGCACTGATGAAAAGACCTTAGATACGGAGGAGGTGTTCTTATTAAAAAAAAAAAAAAAAGACCACTGGCCAAAAATCTGAATGGGTTTAAAGAGGAATATGTTATTTCACTATTCAATAATCAACAGCAAAAAACCTACAAACCATAATGATATATGTGCTGCTTAAACTGCCCATTACAATAACAACCACTTTTCATGAATTCTGAAGTGAATTCATTCTAAAACATCTAGGAGCAGCAGGCTTGCCAAAGACACGCAAGACAGAAAAGCTTCCTATGAACCAGCAGCAGTTAGAAGAGCAGCAAATACAAATAGCAGCACAAGTCCAAGGCCGGACGGCATTCCAGCTGGATGTTACAAAGCAGCTGAGGTGGTATCAGTCAGTAGTTTCCTTAAAGGACAGGCGCAATGTTCTGCTGGGGAAAGGACTTCCTCTGGCTAAGGATTAAGGAGCTACGCAGTTCTCCCCAGTTTTGAGAGAGGAAAAAAAAGTTAATGATCTTTTGGGCTCAGGACACCACTGAATCATAACAAAGCCAGTAATTTGCAAGCTTCGTCTTCAGTTTTTATAAATTTAGATCAATCTACACTAAGATAAAAAGCACTGGTATGAACCAGAGTACTAGAAATAAGTCACTGTGCAAGCTCAAGAAGAAATTTCATTTTCATCTGAGGCAGAAATAGAAGGATATGGGCATTTTTGTTTTTAGTTTATTTTACGCAGGCACACCCTCTTCTCACTTCTTATTCCTCCATCTTCTGAAGGCTCTTGCCAAAAAGCAGAAGTGTAAGTCAGCAGCAAAGTCTTCATTGTTGGACAGCTTCAGAGACTCAGAATGGAAAATTCTTCTTCTGGCATTCCTCTTCAAGCTGTTTGTCCAGAAAACTGAATTTATTGGTAACTCAGCTGAAACTCCTGTACCCCAGGAACTGCCTCTGCATATTTCTGCTTGGAGGAATAGTACCATGTGGCATCACTAAAGAATCCTTATTCTCCCCAATCGCAATGTGTGACACTTCAAAGGAAGAGTAATTAAATTTAAGCACAGGAGTAAAGACTTCATAAAAAGCTCACAGAATAACTTTACATACCTATAGCATGGGTATTAGAATTATTCTAATCTAATGTAAACAATTTCCTAAAATTAACATCTAAAAAAATTGTCAGTTTTCTGGAAAGCATTGGTTATGCATTGTGCCAACCCTGAAATTTTAGTGATAAATTTAACTTGGAGTCCTTCCTCCAGAAAACATTTAACAATTAAATAATGAATATATGTATGGTACCAGTACATACAAGCTAGGATTTTCAGCATTTTAATTTCCTACAAGAAAAGAGAAAAATAACAAAACATTTTTATTATCTTCTGTGGACCTGAATCTAAATGATACATGAACAAATTTTAAAGTGACTTAACTTCCTCTCATTACATCTGTGCAACTAAAACATACAACCTTGTATCACAGAATCACAGAACAGTTTGGGTTGGAAGGGACCTTAAAGACCATCTGGTTCCAACCCCCTGCCATGGGCAGGGACAGCTCCCACCAGCCCAGGTTGCCCAAAGCCCCATCCAGCCTGGCCTTGAGCACTTCCAGGGAGGGAGCATCCACAACTTCTCTGGACAACCTGTTCCAGTGCCTCACCACCCTCAGAGTAAAGAATTTCTTCCTTATATCTAATCTAAACCTACCCTCTTTTAGTTTAAAGCCATTACCCCTTGTCCTATCACTACCCGCCCTGACAAAGAGTCCCTCTCCAGCCTTCCTGTAGGCCCCCTTTAGGGACTGGAAGACCACAATGAGGTCTTCCCGGAGCCTTCTCTTCTCCAGGCTGAACAACCCCAACTCCCTCAGCGTCCATCAGCTCCCTAATCTTGCAATTTAATTATGAACATCTAACAATTTAGAAACATATCATACTTTAAATTTTCAAAGCACCCTACAAGTCTGTCTTGATGGTCATAAAATGAACGTTTTAAAGCCTATTTTACACAGTAATTAACTGACTTGTCAAAGGCCACAGAGGGAATTTTTGACAGCATAGGCATGGGGTTTGAAAAGACCATAGCTCTCAAAACTGAACTCAAGTACATGAAGTTGCCTTCCTCCCATTTCTTAAGTTTCACATTGAGCAGCAGTATCCTTTGGAGGAAGTCCCCATTTCTGAGATTCATGCCAAGACACCCTCCTTTCTCTCTCTAGGTCTTCTATGAAGCTGCACATTCTCCTTTCATCACCAATAACTTTCTCAAACTTAGCAAGTTTGAGTCCTCAGTAAGCATAAAGTAAGGAAGGTGCAAGAAATGTTGCAGTTACCGAGGGAATAGTGAGAAGTACCAACAGAACCATATTTTGCCAAGGGATAAGCCATGAGAACAAGACAAATATGTGCCTGAGTTCTACCTAAGGGATTTAATTGCAAATCAGAAGAAAACATGCAAGGAGCAAGAAACAGAAAAGAAATGTCACTAGTAAGTGATGACTGAGCAACTGTTTTTTAACATCAACCTTTAATTTTTTCTTAAACAGAAGGAAAGCTTAGGACACGGACAAGAGGTAGGTGATTGAGGTGAGACATACGCATCCATGCTGTGATCAGTCGTGCGACTAGACCTCAGGAAGAGGTACACGCTCTGCTTGTACCATTACCAGCTCAGGTACGGGCAAACAGCAGGGCTGTGGCACGCGGAGCTCTGGGCGAGCTTTGCTACTCTGGTATTAGCCTTGGGTGGGGTTGCTGCTGTATGCTAGGTCCTACACTGTTACCTCTGCTCTTACTAAGAGCTCAGCAAGGCTGAAGACAACTTAAGTCAATCTACATGATCTAGTCACAGCCTCAATGCTGCTAGGAGAGTTTCTCATAAGAAACTGCAGCTGTTTTAGCCCTTTTAACTCCAGACAAATGCCTGCTGTAGGTTACTCTGGCTAGCGAATGAGGCTTTTCCTTGTCTCAACACCGACAGTAAGAGCCAAGAAAGCTAGTCCAGCCCATAAAAATTTGCTTGATAAAAATGTATGTGTGTGTGTGGTGGGGTTGCTGGCCAGCTCAGTTACCTGCATTAGTTCAGGCAGAGAGCAGCAGTGCCGGTAGAAGGGAAGGTGGGGGGAGAGGAACGGCTCCTAACACCTGGAACGGAGACCAGGCTTCAGTTACCAGCGTCCTTCATCTTCACAACTGCTCCACGGAGGGGTCTGAGGTGGTTCATCAAGGATGCTCTTCTCTCTTTTGTACCTCCAGGAGTACAAAGCAGCCTTGACCTTTTGCTGCATTCCCACCATCCCTCTACCCTCATTTTTACAACCTCATCTTTCCCCTAACTTACCACACTGTGGCACGAAGCATCAAGGACTACCGCTGCAGTAAAAACGGGAATTTCATCGAGGTTAGCAAGGGATTTTGAAAAAGTTTTTAGTTGTGGCAAGGAACGGGCTGAGACTATCTGTGAAGCTGTAGGAGGAGAAGCCAGCGTTACCGGAACCTCGACAGCCTCTCTGAGGAAGACAATTATTTTGAGAGCTCCCTAGATGAGGGCAAACCTGCAGCCAGCCTCTGTGTCTGCGGGCCAGGCCATAGCATCTGGGCAACGTGCTCCACCTCCTGCTCCTACCTCCCGTCCCGGCTCACCACCGCAGCAGGAAGGAGCTGTTGAGGGAAACCAACGCCAGAATTCACATCCCCCTATTCCCCAGGCAACTCTGTGCCCATATCTCCAGCTACATGCCTCCTCAACATGGCTCAATCCACTTGGGCTCAAGCATACACACCACCAAACAAGACTGCTGTTAAATGCTAATTGCTTACTAATGAAAACTAATCATCATGCAATTAAACTTTAATCACTAAGCAGCTGGCTGAGATCCAATCCATAACAATGAAGGTTCATTAATAACTTTTTCAAAGTGCTCTATCCAGTAAGACTATCCTGTACTTCACACAAAGTCCATGGATGTGTATGAAATTCTGGTGGAAAAATATTTCTTCTGTTAAGAAAGAAAAAAAAAAAAACACACCACCAAAATAAACCGCTCCGATCACAGTTTAAGAACAGCATTATTTAGGTGAAAAGTATGGCTCTAAGATGTAGGGAACCCTGACTCCATGCCTGGCTTCCTCATTAATAACCTCAGGCAAGATTTGTGGTATAGACAGAAGCTCTTCTCCCCGATGCTTGTCTCTTCAGAGCAACGTTCTTCAAGGCAAAAAACGTCTTCTGAGTTTTAATTCTGCTACAGTTTCTAAAATTATTACATGAATCCTCATCACAGTTCAGTTTTATTTTTACTCATCTTTCTACATCAAGAGAAATTAATCTAACCTCTTTTCTCTAATTAAAAAAATATTGGTGTTAGATATCTAGATTTATAATGGACAGAGATGAAAATTATTCTTTTCAAACAAAGTTTAAAAATTGCTGTCTGTATTGTATTAAAAAAAAATCACACCACTTTCCAAAAGTTTCTCAGTTTTGACCTACCCCATTCCCAACCCAGTCTGGCTACTGCACAAAGCATTATGCTTCTATAGCCATTTAAGAGTTTGGGTTGTTTTGTAGTGTTTGAAGAGCTTTCCTTTATTTTGAATAGTAGAACAGTAGCATAGTTGAAGCATTGTTTTTTGCTTACTCAGTGATCAAAGGAGTGAGGATAGCATTTATTTTAAAAATAAAATTGAGAGACTAAAATATTTTATTTAAAAATAAAGATTACAAATGATAGAATATAATTCTAATAATTCATACACTATTTTACAAAGTAATGAATTTTTACCTTCAAAAACTAACTTTTTATCAAACTGACCAGAGATTGAAAAATATTTTTCAAAATCAGGAAAAATATTTTAAGAAATTTGCATTTTTGCCTAGTTATAATCAGATATAGGCTACTGTAAACATGGAGGTGTTGAACAGAATAAGCTTCTGAAGTTCCTGCATGTCCTTCAACACCTATTTCTTAGGTAGCATTCTTCTAACGATGGTAAGGGGATACAGCTCAAGTGGCTACCATCTGGAACCAGTCAAGTTAAAAAAGTTAGCGAACTAAGTTAAAAACAAAAACACCAACAGCACAACAACCCTCCTCCCCAGCTTTTGGAAATCTTGCAACCTTTTTGCCAGCACAGCTTAAGAAGATTCAAGCTAAAAAGACATATAAATGGACTGCATTCAGTCACTGCTGAGAATTTAACAAGAGTTTGGCAACTTAAATCACACAAAAGGGATTGTGTGAGCTTGTGGATAGCCAAAGAGCGCTGAAGCTTTGTTTAGAAATCTCCTGCACAGCGAAGGCCCCATTCACATTTGGAAGAGCTTCTTAGAAGTCGAAGTTAAATGCATTTTTAGGTGAAAACTGTACATACAGTTCAAGGATCCCTGATGCTTTATAGAAAGGCCACAACTGTGGAATAAGCAAGCTGCGTTTTACATACAAAAGTTTGCAGTGCTCCTGGCTACAACTAACGAAAATAGTTAAACATCCCATTCTTTCCCAATGCTCTATTGTCAGCAAATCTATTCCCCGCTTTCTTCACTCCACATGCTAGACAAAACCACGTGTAAGCACAGACATAACGCCCATACCACGGGATAAACTAATGGCAAAGGAGTCAGCTAAACACACGCAGAAGTGACTTCCCTGTACTTACCCTTTATCTTCTCTCTGCCCCCATACAAAAGGCTGATAATGGAGAAGTCTTTCCTCTCTTCCCAATATCATCGTTACATTCGAGACCCCAAGTAAACTGCATTCCTGCCATCTACAATCCACAATCACCAATATGCTGCGTCAATTTTACCTGATTTCTGCTCACAGTAAACCCAAGGAAAGCAAGCTTTATCTCCCCAACGTAATTAACGGCTTTCAATCACTCGAGATACTGAAATACATGCATTAGAAATGTAAATGTGGATTCTGTCTGCTCACCTCTTTGGCAGCTGAGGATTGTGCTACCAACACAGAGAGCTGCTGTGAGCTCCAAAGCACCGTAGCACTAGTTGTTCACACTTCTGGGTCCCTACCAGAGGTAGGCAGTGAACTGAGATACAACAGGGGCCCCTACCAGGTTCTCATCTCTGTGGTGGCACACTCTCACAGACCAGGAGTCATGACAGCACAGACAGTTTCAGTAGCGCAGCAGATGGCAATGCTTTTCTGAGAAAACCGAATCAGAAATTCATTATTCAGCCTGTCTTTCAGAATTTCTTCTCTACCAGAAATTTTATGCTTCCTTATTTTTATAACACTGCAGAAGAAGAATACTCAGGATGCTGCCATTTTTGAGGAATGAAAAGAAACGTTAGACTAATTGTGCTAAGGACTGTCTTCAAGAAAGAAAGAGCACATTTTCAGTTCAGGCAAAGGGGTGTTCAGACAGGGGCCGTCAGCAAAAACCAAGAACTCAATCACTTTAAGGGGGATTGTAGAAGGTGCCTCAAGATTCTGTGGTTCTCCTCACTTGTGGGGTTGACAGAGAAAAATAGGCAATGTTCTCAGTCCACTCTTTTTTTCTACCACTGCTAACAGGCAGATTTTAAATTTGTTGGTTTTCCTCTTTTCACAATGGAAAATTAACAAGCTCCAGTGTCACTTCTTCCTACTCTGGAAATTTCTCCTTACCATTGCAAGTCTGGGTATAAGAAACACAGGTTTTCCTTCCTGTGTTTGTCAGGCATGTGGTCTTTGAAGCAGCAGATTATTATTTCAGCTGAACCCTGACCTGATGCCAAACTTCACTTGATAGGGTTTCGGCAAGGAAAAATTAAGAAAAAAAAAACTTGTCAGGTTCTGCACATTTTTCTTCTCTAAAAAGAGGGATAATGAGTAAGAGGTCAACATTCATCTCCCAGCACTCAAAAACAGTAGCAGTGTGGGACTAAAACACTTCTTGGCAGCGGTATCAGTTTTGTGTTATGGCTTAAAGGAGATGTAATGGTTACAGCTCACCAGTCAGATAGAGCAAAGACGGTCCAGAGAGTAAGCGGATGGAGATGGCCGATCCGGCAGAAGAGACAGGGGTGTGGGATCGGTCTTCTGATGGATTAGCTAGCTGAAGAACCAGCCCGCTGTGTAAACGTGTAATTGGTAGATCTAGCACAAGGGAAATGGTGGGAGTGAGCAGCTTTCAAAGAAGACGGAGCAGGATCACCCCTCTTGGCAGCAGCTCTCCTCTAGCGTGCCTCGGGGATAACAAAGCACACCTGTGCCCAATGAGACATTCGAAATAAAACTGACACCTTCAGACGCTTGGCACTACGCTATTTAGGTTTCTGGAACTAGGAACCGTGTTGCTTTGTTTTGCCAGAAGTAGCTAACCTCCCACAATTTTCTCAGTTCATACTGATTCCCTAGCTTAGGCATCTGATTAGCCATGCAGTTAGGAACCTTTTAAAAGCAATTACAGCACGCAAGAGCATTTTTGGCAGGCTTTGGTTTCCCAAATCTGAGAATATACATAGCTTAATGCCCGGTGATCTCTCTAGGGACCTTTCTTTACCCAACTTACAACTAGGGTCCCAAAAGGCAGAGGCAAACAAAAGAAAATGGTTCTATGAAAGCAACAGAGTAAACAAAGATATTATCCATAGGCAATCCTTAGTTCCTTTATGGCACAGATTTCCACAGACAGATGCTGTGGGAGATCAGCTAGCAGGAGTTTGAAGTGATCAAGAACAACTTTTCTGTGCAAAACCAGAAGCTGTTCTCCAGGAAATCTGGAAAGCATATATAAACCTACCTCTAGCCCTACAGACTAACAAAGGCACACTGAACGTGAGCCAGAAGGTTCAAGGACTTCCTTCCATGTATGAGGATTGAAAGATTCCTCAAGCTGGGAACGAAGCAGAGGTTGATGAGAAAAGCATCGGATTCATCAGACTTTTTAAAATGGGGATAAACAAGTTTTCCTTTCACAGAGCACTGTCAGCAGAACCAAGAGCTAGATCTACCTTCATCAAGGTCAATTCTGACAATGATGGGGGGGACACCCGGAAATAATACCTGTGCTAGGTCAGAGCCTCTACCTTAGAAAACAAAAAAAGTGTTGTATAAAAAAAATTCCAAGCAACAGCACACCACCTCCTGGTGAACAGCTTTTTAGAAAGCAACAGTAAAACTCGCTCTGTCCTTGGGCTCTGCAATTCAACACGTAACACAAAGAAGGTTCTTTGGATTATTCTCCTCTTTACCTACAGCTTCTTAAATTTAATACTGAGAACAAAGACCATCAATTCTTATGAACATTAAATCTGCTGAGGGCTACAAAGTGGCTCCATAACTTTGCCAGTTTCAAAGGTAACCAAGATTTCATCTTGCAACAGTTGCTCATGAGTAGGAAAACAAAGAGAAGATGAACAAGGCAAGCAACTGTTTTCTTAAAGGTATTTATAGCAAGGTGCATGCCACTGTTAGATTTCCAAATCTATACATGCAAAGAGATAGATTGACGTGACTGTAAGAGACACAAAAAAATCCTCATAGGAAAAATACGGATATACTTCCACAGGTAGAGCCAGGAATCGTTAAATACTCTCAATGCTGCTGCAGGAACACCAGCCTTAAGGTTCCCTATAACCCTAAGGCAAAGATCTCACCCCAAATCTCTAATTGTGGACTTTACCTAGTCTGAACCATGGTGTCTGACCACCTTCACTACTTGAAAGCAAGCATTCTATAGGCAGCAGGTCTATCCAGCACTAGGGAAATGCAATTTCTCAGTGAAAGATTTCATTCGCCTCGGAACCCAAAATGTCTAATGGCAAGAAGGCCAGTTAGCACCCTTACTGTGGTCTAATGACCCGTATTAAGAGAGAAACGCAGACTGCTTGTCAGGTAGGTCCCATCTGCTGGGGTATCTGATTTAAAACTCAAAATAAGGAGAAGGCTTAAGACATTCTGCCTCTAAAGCAGCCCCATTCATCTGACCAGCTCTTCATGTTCTCAGAAACAAGAAGCCCTCTAGAGCTGGCAGAGCAAAGAAGTGCCTTTTTTGGGCTTCGAGAAAGATTCTGCCACTTGGAAAACCAGCTGGATTAGAAGATAATGCATTCACATCATTTTCAGTCTAGGGTGAAATCAGGCTTTAAGGAAAGCTAAAAGCTCAAGAAAGTCACTTCAGTTTGACAAAAACTTTTTTTTTTCTTTTAAAGAAAATACTTTCTCATCTCAAATTCTCCTACAGCACCTGGTACAACTAGATCTTCAAGCAACCACACATACATTTTAAGCCTCCGTTGAGGCTGACTATGGGGCCATTCTCCAAAAGCAGCCGTAGGAGATATTTACTTGTACAAGGAACAGAAAATTTAACATAGCAAGATAAACACTTCAAATTCTTTGCTGATTCTGGAAGGCAAAGAAGAATCAGAGGTGTTTGAAAAAAAAAAATCTGTAATAAGCTTCCATATAAGTGAGGGAAAAAACAAAAACACAGGTGGGTTGGTGTGAGAAGAAGAAACACAGGGTGGGTTACTTATGCCACTACCATGGTTTATGGCATTAGACCAGAAGTTTCTTATTTCTACACTAGGATGCTGCACAAGAAACAGCAAGAGAGCCAGATGTCTGAAGAAAATATTTCAGCTCATCTAATGGTATGGATTCAGCTTAAATTTAGCATGTGTTTGCCCTTTGTGGCTATTCCAAACAGTTTACACAAATTTGGAATGATGGCAGACTGTGTTACATATATGAATCGTTCACTTCCAGGCTCCTGATCCTTTCATACGCCACAAACCAACGTCTTCCCTTTCCCTAGACCAAATCTAAGACCTGGATTACCAAATGCTTGTGCACACATTTACCTCCTCTCTCCTGCCAGCAAGCAGCTATGTGGTTTGCACGTCTGCTTTTCCAGGACACTCTAACACTGATGAACTGCATGTCAGCTGGAAGAAAAAGAAAATGCACTTGCAAAGCAAGGGAGAGGTATAGAAAGAGCATATGCAATGAGCATAGGAAGTCAGCTGTCGGAGCTAGAAGGCTGTCCTCAGGCAGCAGGGCAAAAGAGAGTCTAGTTCGACACAGGCTTTCCACTGCCCGAGGATGGCTTGTGGCAGGTACACCTCTTGATGCCCTGACTGCCATCTTCATGCTCCGTGTAACCTTCTCCTAAATCAGGGGGGGAGGATACACAGCTTCCAGAGAAGAACACAGCACTACGATTTGCTGCAGTGGAATAAAAAGGTTAAGAAAAAGAGACACTGCTAGGAAGGAAAAAAACCACCCTATTCCATTATTTGTGACAGAGGTGAAGGAGAAAGACGGATTACTTTTACCAACATAATGAAGAAGAACCCAGCATTCAGCTAGGACATCTGTTACTGTGTTTGTATAAGTCGTAGCATAACAAGACATGCACACACAAATGGTCCCTGTCTAAAAGTTCATGGCCCCAGCCAGAACAGTGGTAAGCACTGAAAGGATATAGGCTGCATCTCATACACAAAGAGTAAGCAGTGCTTCTTACAGCATTAAATGGAAAGAGTTAGGAAGAAATAATTTTAAAAATCAAATGAGAAGATTCTTGTCGCTCAGATTTAAAGTCAGAACAAGATGGCAGAGGATGGATTAAGGATGATGTAGATTAAAAGCCACATTTCAAATGAGAGTCTGAGACCTCACCATGAACTCAAGAACAATATTTAAGCTTGTAACAGAAAAACATGGATCTGGAGCAAAAAGGAGGCTCTATGAGACAAGAATAAAGCAAGTGGGTTACCAAAAGTTACCCAAAGACATGGCACTCCAGGATAAGGGGGAGGAAAGCACAGGCAGGACCTCAGCAAACCACACAAAAAGCTGGGAGTAATGAACAACAGCTTCTGCAAAACCAGCGGAGAGAAAAGAGGTAATCAAAAGAGGACACAGACAGGAAACGAGGTGGAACAACGCTTCAAGAGCAGCACAGCTGATAGTGACAAATGTAGCTGACAGAGAAAGGAAAATGAAGAACTGGATCTGAACTTTAGCTAGGAAGAGATCACAGTAAACACTGATTACAATTGTAGTAGAGCACAATTGAAGCCGCAGTGGAGGACAAGAGCACCAGACAATGCACTCAAAGAATTTTGAGATGAAAAAAAGGAAAGGAAATGAAGAGGTAGTTGCAAAGGCAAGAGAGGCCACAGGCATTTTGTACACCTCTTTTAAAAATGTGAAACACTTGTGTCTATAGGTTACTATGAGGGAAAAAAAAGCTAAGAGTTGAGTGAGTGATTAAAGGAAAAAGGCAGAGAGAAAGGACAGCAGGTTCAAGAGAGATAAGGGGATATTATTGTACGGTGCCATAAGGGCAGAAGAAAGGGTTAAGAAGAGGAGCAAGAAATTCTATTTGTGACAAGGAGATGATCATAACGGTTGGAAGAAAGTGATAAAGAGTAGGCCAAAGTATTCAGTCAGAAAGTCACCAAGATCCCACACAGAGAAAGAAGTACATGTCAGACAGAACATGCAAGAACCATGGAACGATGCTGTGGATAATGGGCTTTAGACAAGTTTGATTAGAGCCTATTGGCACAGCCATGATCTTCTGATGGGCACACACCCTTTGCAGGAACAGGAACACAAGAATGATCACTGAAGGACAACTCTTCAAGCGGTTCAAGAACTTGTGGAGAAGACACTTGCTGTTGGGAAAACAAGAATCATAAATGAAGGACGCATCCTGAGAGCAGGAAAAAGGGAAAAAAGCAGGCTGGTGAGATCCAAACTGAAAACATTAGTGAACTACAAGAGACACAAAAGCCTGGTCCCATTGCAAGCAAAATCCAAATGACAGTGAAGATCCTGAAAGAAACCTTGCAATTATCAGAGATAAGAAATTCAGCACACAGGTACTACTTGGTGAAAACCAAATGAAATTAACTGACTTTGGTTAATGAGAAGCTAGAAACAAGAATGCAGGCCAAATCAAGTTAGGGCAAAGAAGCATGTAATTACTGTCAGAGAACAGTGAGTGAAAATGCAGAACAAGCCAGGAACCAAACTTGTCAAGGAAAGCTCATGGGGAGGAAATGAGCTGCATGTAACAATGCAGAGGGAAGAGAATATAAAAACCGGATCCCAGCACTGTTCAGAAAAAGAAGAAGCTGAAGGTAACAGGAGAAGTAATCTAGCATCTCTTCCGTGGCCTGGCCCGCGACAGAAAGTGTAATGCAAAAGGTAGCAATAAATAAAGGGATGTAACATACTGATAATGGCAAGGAAAGCCAAATAGCTGTGGTTTTAAAGTGTCAGCCAGCTTCTGTCTCAGGTAATCAATAGTGATTGTCCCCATCCACAACCAGGTGATGGTGAATAAGGCTCGCCCTTTGTCCCTGCTTTGATTTTACATTTCTCCTCACTCATTGCGTACTCGCACTTTGGAGAAAGTCACTTATCAGTATGACTTGTGGTGTAACTCATATGGAACTCATCAATAGTCAAGCCACCCAAGTTTCACTCAGTTCACAGACCTCTCTATGCCATTCCACTTTATCGACCCTATTTTGCAGGGACTGCGAGTTCTCCTCAAGTTGTGTAATATGCATCACAGTCAGAATAATTTAGGTTGGAAGGGGCCTCTGTACACGGCTGGTCTAAACCCCTGCTCAAAGCAGAGCCACCTTTGAAGCTAGATCCAACTTCAGAGGTGGAGCGGGTTGCTTAGGGCCTTGTCCAGTCATATTTGTGCATCTCCAAGACCAGATACTCCACAACTTCTGTCATTCCCTCTCCCTCAGTCCGATCTTTGACCACCCTCACTGTGAATTTTTTGCCCATTATTGAATTGGAATTTCACTTGCTGCAACTTGTGTCTGCTGCCACTTGTCCTCTCACTGTACAACTCCAAGAGCAGCCCTGGAGAGTATTAATATCTAATAGGACAGAGTAAAGAAAGAAAGATCACTAGAGTCATGAGAAAGCTTTTGGACATCCAGAACTTTTAGTAGGTAATGTGCACGCAGCTTTTTGATGCCTGAAAGATCCGTCTGATCAGGCGTGGCAGAGATCTAAACACAGCCATCAAAAGGGCATCAGTAGAGATTCATTTACAGGTGAAAGATGATTTTTAAGACATGAGAGAAGAACAAGAAAAAACAGTATTTCAACTGATACACTTATTGCAAACAAAAACAAAAATTGCGTAGTAAGTTTCGGTACTCACCATCTCTCTTGCAATCTCCACAGCTTCCTGCAGCCCATAGAGCCTGCCACAGACCAGGTAGATCCCATTGGCCCAGAGAATACAACCCTCATGGACCCAAAATTCATTGCTGTCAAGAGGTAGTTCAGGAATTTGTAACTCCAGCTCAGTGCCACCTTCTGAAGTGGGCATAGAGGGTTTTGAGTCCAAAGGAGTCTTTTCACCACCACTGCCACCTTCAGTGGTTGCTTTTTTACAAGAAGCTCCCCTTGAAAGTGACCGAGAGGCTCCACTACAGTCCTCAGAGCGGTGCCGCCTCTTAAAGCGGGGATGAGCAGCTAGGCTTCTTTGTTCCTTCTGTTGTTGCTGTTCCTCCTCCTCTTCCGTATCTGTCTTGGAACCATTAGAAGCACTTTTGTGCCGTACCTTGACCTTGCTCTGCATTTCTGTGGCCCTCTTTGGAGGCGGGTTCTTGGGCAAGGTGGCTGCGTAATCCTGGGGGTAGAAAGGACCAAAGAGGTCACCCATGTTACGATAGCTGGCCCATTTGCCACACAGGCAGCAAACCAGATGCCCTAAGACAGAAGACTCTGTTACTACAGGGCCCTGCAGCATGAAAGTTGAGGTGGGCAGCACTTTGCTCTCCACATTGCTAGGAGGGGGTGTTGAAGACCTCTGTCCTTTCCGACCTCTCACCAGTTTGTTCTGCTCCTCTTCCTCCGCATTAATGATTGTGCACACAGCGCCTAATTCACACTTGTTTACCACATGAATGTAAGGGAAAAAGGACTTATTCTTGGAGTCAGTTTTATCTACAGACTGGGTAGCATATTTAAGCTTGATCTCCGGTTCTTGCGGCTCCACGATCGGAGCAGCCCGTCTAGTCTTCCGTTTCCGTGGCTGTGCTGCAGGTTTTCGCCTCTCCCTCCTTTGCCTCTTGGGTTTTGGCTCACCACCACCCACCCCTTCTGCAGACTGGGAAGGTACAGGTGGGGGCGGCGGGGGCGGGGGCAGTTGTTGCTGCTGTTGCTGCTGCTGCTGCTGTTGTTGTTGTTGCTGCTGCTGCTGTTGTTGCTGCTGCTGCTGCTTCTTCTGCTTGTTCACGCTCCCAATCGGCCTCCCCTTTTTCTTTCCAGAGGGAAAATACCCCTTTGGAGGGAAACCATCTGGCTTGGGCGAAATGTTTGTCACATCTCCATCTTTTTCCTCAGCCTTTGGGTTTGGTTCAGAAGTAAACACACCAGAAGGGGAAATTGTTTTCGAGTCTGGAAAGGCCAGAGCTCCAGCTCCGCTTACGGATCCATCAGACCTTCCCTGACCACCCGACTTCTGAGGAGGTGGTGGTGCTGCACTGGATGCTGTTCCTTCTTTACTAACACTGGCAGCGTCAGGGGCCTCTTTCTTGGTTTTATCATCCTCGTTGCCTTGCCACTCTTCTGAGGATCGTGGGAGAGTTATTTCACTGGTTGCATCCTGGCTTGCTGACCCCACTTGATCTGACAGCATCTCTCCTTTTCTCTTTTCAGCCTCCGGCCCGTGTCCAGCCACACCTCCTCCTTCGGGTCCACTCTTAAGGGACAGGATGTCATCAAGAGTGACAGTATCTGCACCACTTTCAGCACTGTTGGTGGAAACACTTCTCCTAATATTGGGAGATGTAATTTTTTGAACAATAGCTTCCAGTTTTAATCCTCGCCCCTTTCTTGGGGGCAATATTTTGGTCTTAGCCGGGCTTGTGAGGGAAACAGCAGGGCAATTCCTACTATCAGGACTTGGCAGGTCCTTGAAGGAATCTCCCTTTGCAACTGGCTTGCCAACTTCTTGGCTTTGAGATGAATGGGCGTAGGAGTTGTACGTTTTATCAGCTCCTTCTTTTGTAGAAGTCATCATTCGCCCTTTATCTTCACTGCCACTGTTCTTCATGTCCTGTGGCTGTCTTTTGGTAGGGATAGGCGAGATGAAAGAACGGACTCTCCTCCTCATAATTAAAGGATTTTGAGGAGATTGGTCTTCCTGGCCAGGGAGCCTGAGCATGGCGTTACTAGGCTTGGGCAAATCTGCAGAGTCCTCTCGTCTATGCCCATCGCTTTCTTGAGGGCAAAATCTTTTTTGGTTGGCTGCTCCAAGAGGGCCACTGCTTTTGGCGGGAGAAGTTTGCCGAGAGAGGTCCCAGCCAGATTCGTGTTGCTGCAACTTCTGGTTACCGTGCTTCAGGTCGGTGCATTTGCTCTGAGTGCTGTCACTCCCCATAATGCAGCGCCCAGGTTCCTGGCTTCCAGTATCGTGATAAGAGCTACCTTGGAGGTACATCATTCCATCCTTGTCATTTTTCAAGGGACTCCTTACTCTTTCCAGAAACTGTTGTTGTCTTGGGCTCTTCCTTGCTCCTTCCTGTCTGTGCTGAGCTGCAGCAATCACACCCTGAGCAGCGCTGCTTGCCCAATCTTTGTACTCTTCTTGCTGTTGCTGGTATAACTGTCTCTTATAATGATACTGGGAATTTAAACTCTGGTTAGGGTCACCGAAAGCATGAGACCTAGCATTTGTGTGATACGCTGCAGCCAAAGACGAGCCTTCTGAATTCTGAGGGTAACCAGAATGCAAGGAACCCCTGTTAACTCTTTCAGATAGTGTCATGTGTGGGTTCATGTGGTGCAGATCTGCTCCTGGGCCTCTGCTTCTGCCTGGTGACATTTTCAGCTTATCAGCAAGATCCTGAAATTGAGAAGGTGATTTACCCCTGCTGCTTCCAGTTCTGCCAGGTGCTCGTCTCAGCTGCGTCGATCTGCTCTCCTGCTGGGGAATGTAGTCTGGAGCAGAATCGGAGACTGCAGCTCCAGGGCTAGCATTGCCTCGGAAAGATTCATGCTTGATGCCAGCAGGATGACAATGGTCTCCTGTCTTTTTATTATTAAGACTAGCTGAGCTCTTTGACTGTTCAAAATCTTCTTCTTTTATTTGCCCACTGTGAGCTTTCATCTTTGTTTCCATGGATACTAAGCCACCAGGGAGTATTACCGACTGGCTTAAGCCAGGGGCAAGACGCTCGCTCCTTCCACTTCTGGCCTCAGGACCCATGTGCCCCATTGGGTGAGGACCAGGATCTCTGACAAGTTGCCTTAATGGAGATATGTCACAGATCACTGACCTCCTCTCTGAGAGCGCTCCCCCTTCATGGGCAGAAGACTGAGACTCCACCTCAAACTTTCTAGCAATAGGGTAATCAGCTAGATTTATCTGCTTCATGTCAGGAGCTGAGCTGCTAGACTTCCTATCCCAGGGACCCCAGTGAGGGCCTTCCAGGAGAGACCCCATGCTTTTATTTAAGAGGCCTCTGTTGGTCAATTCATTGGTTTGACTAATTAAGATATTGGGCCTCATGGCTCCCTCCAAACTCCCGGCCATCCCAGAATGCTCTTGTGCATTCCTAGAATACCTTCTGTCTGGATGGTGGTGGTAACCCTGTAAGACCTCCTGTAGGAGGCTAGGAAACTTCTCATTCCGGCCTTTGCGCTCACTGTGCCCTGGGAAATCCCCTTTTTCTTGACCAGAAGGATACTGTGGAAAGCCACCAATATTTCTCTGTATGCCAGCCGCTATATTATCCTTGTAACTGTATCTCAAACTGCCAGGAGATTTGGAAGGCTCTGTTCTCGCAGGAAAATTTGACCCAACAACTGCATGGCCAGGCTGGCTGTTCCCCTCTCCATTATGGTTAGTGTTATCTCCACTTTTGCTCCCTTTACTTCCTCCTTGAGCTTCTGGCTGTGGCCCTGCATGCCCAGATTCTTTCGCACCACTAGCACTAGCTGGCGCCTGCGTGGCTGTGGAAACATCATCTTGGGCAGGTTTCTCTTGTCCACCTGACTTTTCTACTCTTCCTGTCATGGCTTCCCGGGAGACAATCACTCCTACTGCCTTTTCGTTCACTTTTGGGGCATTTTCCACTGCCACCACAGCTTCCTTCCCATCAGGGGAGGCCACGTCTTCCCTAGCTGCAGGGCTGGTGCTGAGTTTTGACGGCTCAGTCTGAGAGCCTTGTGCTGGTGAGGAGTTGGATCTCTCTAAGTTAGCCCCTTTGTAGGTGGTGTCCGAGCTCGTGCTCTGGCCACTCAGCTGTCTCACCCTTTCCCCATGATCCTCTGAACTACTGGAACAGCCACCATCAAGGGACTCTGCCAGGGGAGACTTGAGCTGCTCCTCTGCCTGGGAGGAGCCTTCTGAGTTTGTGCAGCTATCAGCCTTCTTTGAAGAGGATGACCTTTTGGAACTTTTTTTCTGAGGTGCCAAGGCATCCGAAAGCAACATGTGCTGGACTGTGTTGGGCAGATTGGCCACTTGAGAACTTAGAGCACTCAGGCTACTCAGCCCTGGATCTGTGAGCCTTTTCTCCTGCAGTCCTTCCAGCCCAAACCCCTTGAACCCCCCTGCATGAGCATTGGGGCTCGGCATCATAGATGGTGTAGGACTAAGCTGAGGCATCATCTGCAGGATTCGGTTTCTAGAACCCATGGACATGTTGCCTTGCCCACACTGGAGATTTTCTCCACCTGGCATGAGAGGAGAAGGGGTGGAGCTGCAGCTTGGAGACTGAACCACAGATGCAGCAGGAGATGGATTAGAGATTGGACTGAAGTTCTGGTGGAACTGCATCGGTGACCTTACAGGAACTTCAGTCTGGCTGTACTGTCCCACTTGACTTTGAAGAGAGAGCTTGGAGGCAGCATTTGAATACTGCATTACGTGCTGAGGTGGGTGCTGTTGCTGCTGCCCCTGCTGCCCGCTTTGGGGCAGCTTAGACTGCTCAAAGCTTTTCATCGGTTGAGTCTGAAAGCTGTAGTTTGACTGGGTCCCATACGCCTGTGCGTTGGAACCCACGGCATGGCCTTCATACTGCGACCCAGAATTCACACTGTAGCTTCCATCGTAATTCTGTCCTGACTGGCCAAAACGCTGCGGGGAGGGGAAAGAGGAGGAGGAGGACGACGAAGGTGGCTGGTAGTGTTGGCTGAACTGACCCACTCGCAACTGGTACCCAGAAGCGGAGGAAGGCAGGGTAGACGGACGCTGCATTGGCTGCAAGTGCGAGGTGCTAGAAGCAGACTGGCTGGAAGCCTGGGGTAAGGGCTGATGAGACTGATAGATCTGCTGTCTCAGCTGCTGCACCTGCTGCTGCTGACTAGAAGCCTGCTGCTGATACTGGGCACTCCCTGGAGAGAAAGGACCAGTATAATCCTGCTGATAGTGGGATACGCCCCCAAGGGTTGAATGCTGTGTTTGGAACTGGCCCACGTGTCCCTCGCTCCCATACTGACTCCCAAAGCTACTCCCTTGAGGGGGCCCATAGCTCTGTACCGGTCCAGAAGGCCTGCGCTGAGGCGGCTGCTGCCCTCCTGACGCCACTGGATCTTTGTTGGCAGCCATATAGTAAAACTCTCCTGCTTCTTTCCTGAAACCTTGGTAGCTCTGATGGCCAGAGCTCTCACCAGGCATTGCTGTAGAGGCTCCTGCTGCTCCCCGACGTCCACTGCCGGCGCCTCCTCCAAAGCTCTGGAACATCTGGGCCTGCTGGCGGGGGCTGAACTCCTCCAGGCGGGATGAGCCGTGCACTTCCTGCGGGTAGCTCTGCTGGTTTCCGTGGTAACTACTTTGCTCCCGAAAGGACTGCATGCTGTTCAGCAGCAGAGCGGCAGCTCGAAAGCCCTCCTAAAGGGGGGAGACAAAGAAAGAAAGAAGGTGTAGCATCCACCTCTCCCAGTCACATCCACGCCACCGCCCAACTTCACTGTTCGGACAGCAGCTAACGTTTAGTACGTCTCCCACCTTCGGGCAGGACACCAATTTCTACCCCTGTGCTCGCACCTTGCAGACATTCTAGGCAGCAAAAGCAGGAGGAGGCACCACTTCCAAGCAAACACAAGTCTGGAGCCCGCTACCAGCTGGAGCACATTTTCAGCATCAGTATTTCCCCGCAGTCAGTCACTAACTGGGTCTGTTTGCGTGAAGAAAAACTTCCAGCACTATTTTGCTAAGCGAAGGAGGAGAGCAATCCTCATCCTCCAGCTATTCTCTGACTAATACCGGGAGTAATCAAGTATTTTGCTACCATGTGGAAAGATTTAACAGTAAGAACCACGCAACAGTCTCGAACCACCCTCGGAATGACATCCAAAGGCCTCCCCTCCCCTTGAAGATCTCGATTACCATACGCTCAAGATACAACTGACCAGAGCTCCAACCACAACATCCCAGTGAAAAGGGCCTACAGGAACCTGTGAAAAAACTGGCACCAGCATGCTCAAAGGCATCTGCCCCACACCCTGCTCCCGACTACTCCAGAGACACTTTGGGGTGAAAACCAACACAGCAAGGCAACAAATGGGGGTTCCCCCCCCCACAACATCTGCTTTGTTCTAAAAGATGGAAAGTCAGCACCACTCCACTCTACTTGACCAAAGGTGTCTACAACTTCATCCTCATGTCTTTAATATTACCTTCAATGAAACTTGGCTGAAAACATCTGTCAAAAAAGCCAGAATATATATTTTGGAATACCATGTATGATTATCTATATCTACATAATCAACTCCTAAGTAAATGCACTTCTGTTGAGGAGGGAAGGCCCTCCTGTGTGCTTCCATTTATTATTCAGTACGTGGAATCATGATTCACCCCGCAAGGACTGGACCACAGCTGCAGAATTGTACGGGTACCCTGGCTAGTCCCTCAGTAAAAGCTCGACACATCACTAGACACATTAAGAAAGTAAGGTAATGAACAACTATGTGTATGCAGTGTCCTTTTTTTTGTATTTACAAAGAAAAAAATACAATAAAAATCCAACACAACAAACAAATGACAAGAGCATGTTGTTTCCAAGAGACCTCACAGCTTTCCCTTCCCGAAAAGGAACCAGTTAAAGCCACCTGGAAAGACTAAGTAAATGTTAAGACAACGCGCTCACTTCTCCAGGAGACAGAACCCCAACTCCTCAGATGGGAAGCTTCCTAGAATATATGCCTCCATTATGTCTTCTTGTTTCATCACTTTTTGTGCTTGTCACAGTCAACTGAACCCACCTGGAATTCAAGCCTGGTTTTGCACCTGAAGTTTTGTTCAAGTAGAAGATCACTAAAGAGGCATACAAATAAGAAGATGCAGGCTCTGCATGGCATCACGCTCTTTTTCCATCTGCGTGGAAATCCCAGGATTTTATTATTAAGATGTACTTTATGTATCTTATATGGAAGCATCTAACTCCACCATTAGGGAGTTTCAGAAAGGCAACCTGGTTACATCTGGATTTCTACTACTCATTTTATGTGCGGGCTATGGAACACGCACGAAAACCCAAACCACTACAAAACACATCTCCGCAATCCCTTTCTGCTAACTCAGAAAGGCATCTTTGTGTCGTGGCCTTGTTTTGGTAACGCTCTTCTGGACATCAAGCTGCACGAACCATTTACTAGAATCAGAAGGGAACTATCAAACTGCTGATACTTCTGATTCCGTCTGCCACCTTCTATGAAGTCAACTACATTGCTGTTTTAATCTTATACTCTAATACTTTTAAGTGTTATACTGTAAGAGAGGTCTGGTGTTCTGCTAAACTTCCTTTTTTTTTTTTTTTAAAAAGAATATTAAAGACTACATGCACCACTTTAATAACACTTTTATTAGTGCCACACTGTGGTGATCTGTCCAGCTTGGGTTTCTTCTGGAAAAAGCCCACTTTTCCAAATTATTTCCTTTAATTTTTGTCAGTTTGAAGCTCCTGTCCCAAAGGTTGGAATAGCTAATACAAGCTTCTTTCTCCCTTTTTGTATGACGTGCTCTTAAGGTGAGCAATGGGACAAAAAATAAAAGCAGGAAAGAAAATCTATGCAGAAATAGAAGGAAGTTATCAAACTGCAGTAAGCAAACATCTACTGTAAGTGGCAGATGTTAGAAGGCAGCTTCTCTAGATAAGCAGTTTGGGGCTCTGCAATCAGCAACACTCATGTGGCACGGAGACTGCGTGCGGCCGCTGGCACTCACGTGCTTTGTGTCCTCCTCCTAAAAACAACGACATTCCCATCGTTGTCACAGGCTCTGTCTCTCACAGAATCTCACGCTAGTTTTTAAATGTGACTTCAACAAAGCTCCCTCTGCACAGCCTGGACAAGGTCTCGGGCAGCCTCTTCGCACCGCATCATACAAAAGCTTTCACCTTAGCTGATACTCATTCTCCTGCACTAACACTAATGAGGGCTTGGGAACCGCTAGCATACCAATGTTAGCAAAGCTAGGAAACATTCTTAAAGCTTCCTCACTATTCAAAAAGTATAATAATTTTAATTACATTACGGAAAGGAATCAGCACAAGGAACCTTTAAGAACAGTGATCCAGCAAGGATCAACGTGAGGCACAAATGTGTATCCTCCATAATCTCACATTATCATAGCATATAATATTTATTTTGTTCAGAAGATGCATAACTCAAAACAGTGAGAATGTTTTTCTTTTTTCTTTTTTAAATCTAGGACTTTTACCCTGACAAATCTGTTTTCAGTTCTCCTTCAGCACAACATTTCTTCTGAATATCTCACAAGGAGCTTAACTTCAGCAACACAACCAGCAGAATAGCAGGAAAAAAAAAAAGGGGCATTTCATTAATAACAGGAATAAAAAAAGATAGGAGGTGCTTCACTCCATTACATCATTGGTAACTTAAGACCTATAGCACATTTCCTGTCATTAATGTACTATAAATACAGGACTATTACAATTACTATTGTAACAATCTTTCTTAATAACAACAGCACTGCAAAGTGCTTAGATCTAAGTGCTGTGTTCTCAGCAAAACCACCAAGGATAATACCATAGGCAAGCCCTGTTAATAAAACACATTCAGACAGATGAGGAGGTCTTCAAAGCCTACCTAGATCCACAGGAAAAAAAAAATTATTTGATTAAAATGTTACCAGAAGCATAACAGAAAACATTTTCAGCTGATACATCCTCCTCCACATGTAGGAACTCCAAAGAATGCCCCACCAGCTGCTGGCTAGAGGCTACAACACGGCCATTCGAGTCCGGAATGGTGGTACACGTCCGTAATTCCATCCCCAGCAGAAGGGGTGAAGTCCCACCTCCAAAAAAGTGCTCTGCTCACAGCCACAAATTATGCACATTTACACCATTTACCAACACACACAAAAACATCCAAAGCCTTCTTCCTTTATTCAAAGGAAAGAAAAGGTTCTAGCACAGCTTTCACCACTCCAGTGTTGCACCTACGCTCTCCCTACAGGTGCATCCAGCTTACCAATAAAGCTTCATCCTTCTCCTCCAGCATTTATAGCCTGTGGCTTTACAGCCACCTGAGCATATCCATCTAGAGACTACAGACCACGTTCACTAGGCTAAGCTGTTTCACTCTGCTCCAATGCTTTTGTTTCTTCCCAAATACCCCAGCAACCAAAATTTCTCTTCAATCTGGTAGGCACAAAGGAAGCGTGTTACAAGCTCGTGTGGCCGATAAAGAAATGGCTGCGGTTCTGAAAGCACTGCACGTAACTCAAAGAGAGAAGCAGTCGGTCTTCTTATCCATATCACATAAATACTCGTGCAGCATCTGAAATTATGTCAGGCAGTCTTTCGACCTCCCTTCTCCGTGTGAACTTATTTCTAAGCACATCTACAGTGCAGCTTTTGTTTCTTGTTTTATCATCTGAAACACCCTTGCAGAACAACTTTGTTAATGCAGGAGTTCCCCAAAATACAGAGCTACTGTATTCTGACCCTACTGCGAGCAGGATTATCAAATGGTAGGCAACAGCATGTGAACATCTTCCAATGGTTCCTGCATGTATATGAGACTGTCCCGCCACGGCAGGTTAAGTGTCCGTCAGTCCTCCCATACCAAGATTACTGTGTGAAATTGTTTTCTGCAACATACTGTGCTAGGTTTTTTAAATCTATATAAATCTTCAAACTTTTTTGTCCCAATTATCAAAGACTGGGTAAATACAGGACAGCTGCCCAGATTTGCCCTTGTAACACCGACACCAGCATAGTTGTGCAGCACTACAGACAGACAGCTCAAAATGAGTGAGCTAAATGGCAAAATACTGTGGGGCTATGCTTAATTCTTAACGATAAGCCTATAAAAGAACAAACCAAACGAGCATCGCTTCATGCCGTAGGAGGTAAGCGAGGGCTTTCTGCTTCGTTAAATTTTCTTCAGATTTGGGTTGACTACTGCAACCCATCTGTGCAGAGAAGTCTCAGGAAGCAGTCAAATGCAACGTATTTTGGTTGATCTGTCAAAGACCTCTCACTTCCTAGCATGCTGATCAGAAAAGAAAGTGTAGTTACAGACAGGTGACAAACATTAAGATAGCATTTTCCATAGTCCAAAAGTGTACGCAAACAATTGGTGTTTTGTTTAAATGGGATGCATCCAGGCTTCTGATTAAAAAAGACTTATTTGTTAAATGCCGTGCCAGTAAGAGAGACATACATACATCTCCACAACCATTTCTAGTCACCACCTGTACAAAACAAGCCACGATTTTCGTCCTTCCTTCCTCACTCCATCTTCTTAAAGTTGCAGTGTGCCCTTAACCAAAAACCCCAACCATTCCAGACCTTCAGCACAAGCAACTCAGCAGCATAATTTGCAACTAAAAATCCCCAGGATCTGAATTAAGCCTAAAATAAAATTAAAAAACGATGTCTATGGACTGAGTATCACTTCTGTGATCAAGGCCGAGTTGCTAAGCCTCATTTCTGCAGGTACTCAGTTACAGCCTGCACACCCGAGCAATGACTGATCTTGTTCCACCGGGGGGAAAAGACTACCTCGTCTGCTGCCTTTCAGAGAAGGCAACTCAGCTCTGACACAAGGAATTGAAGTGAAGGGTCAAACCTAAGCCTGCATTTAACAAATTAACAGACTCAACTTATTTCTCTTATGTTTGATGCCTTTTTAAAAGGGAAAAAAAATAGTTTTAGTTTTCAGCCTTAGCTGTGACATGCAAGTAAACTGAGATAGCCAGCACTTCAAGAGGTCGCCAGCTTGTCCAAGCGGTAATATTCACAGCTCACGTCTTTCAAAGAGTTGTGGTCAACCTGAACTGCAAGGCAGATTTTCTTCATACCTTTCTATAAATCTGTTTCGGATCCTGCTCCATTAAAAAGCTATTTTTGTATACTACAAATAAACAGAATGATCTAACACATAGGAAACTCATGTATTGTCTCTTTCACCAGTGCACTTCTGGAGAGAACTGCAGTCAGACCTGGCCCTAACCAAGACATCACAATTACTCTATCAAAGCAGCTTTACTGCACCACTCAAGGTTTAAACAGTACACAATTAATTTTCATAGAGTCGCAGAACGTAGTGAAGCAGCTGAAGTATCTACTTCAAGTAATCTTTGAAAGTCTGTAAAGATGGAAGTTTAAACCAGAATATTTAGTTAGGTTATTGAAAACTGAATTTTACATTCTAAAAAAACCATGACAATGTCTTAAATGCACCCATATGTAGTTATTATACGTGCTTAAGCTTCTAATAAGAACACGTATTAGCAATGTCTTGCAAATCAGTGCCAATACTGGCGACATAAAAAGTGAATTTTGTTCCGCCCAATGAAAACTTCATCAAAAGATTCCTCAAATGAGTTAACGTTTGGACAAGTGGATTCTAACTACTTTCCATCATCTCACAGAGACACTATGCTTTCTTTATAAAAATGTCTGTACAGACTTTTTTTTTTTAAGTCAGTAGATCTGAGTTTAAATCCAAACAATTTAGCAAATGTTTCTCACAGAACGGGTGAAGAACAGCTGAGCGTGGCAGAAGGAGCGCAGTGAGCTCTGTCAGTCGAGAGAGGGGAATGCTCTGGGGATTATTGTGCTAGATAGGATCTAGATTCACTTCTTATTTCATATATTTCCCTAAGTGGCCACAAAAAAAAAAAAAACTGCTAAGCCCGAGTCATTGCATCTTCCTATCTCA
>VXAA01006487.1:146776-194399 GCA_013399115.1 Anseranas semipalmata
TGACGGGGCGACACGCGCGCACACGCGGGCACGCGCCCGCGCGCGTGGCCTGCCGGATCCGGCCTCCGCCGGGCGATTTTACACTCTAAACTTTCGAGAAGGAGAGAGACATAAAGCCCATTTACTGTACCTTTCTGGCATCTTTCTCAGCTTTCCCTGCTGCTTCTCCCCACCCCCTTCCGATTTATCTCAGCTACTGGTTTTATAAACCAAGAGGGTGGAGGGGGGGAGGGAAGAGGAGGGGGCTTTTTTCTCCTCTCTCAGCCCCGTCTGCACCTTCTGCCTGAGCCCGCGAGTGAAGTCACAAGGCTGAGGCTCTGACATCACACCGAGCCCACAAACACTGGATTGTGACTTCACTGCAGGGTAGAACAGGGAGGACGAGGAGAGGGGAGGGGAAAAGGCTCTTATTCAAACACATATCTGCAGTAGTAACAAAGGGAACTCAGGAAATGGCTGGCCAAGAAAATGGCTTTTTTTTCCATAAAAAACATATCTTCTTTTCTTATCCCCCCCCACCCCAAATAAAGTTTGTGACCACAATGGAAATACCTTTTAAAAGTGGTTTGGGCAGCACAGGCAGCAGGCGCTAGACAAGCCACTGTCCTCCAGCACTGCCCACGCTCCCGCAGCCCTTTTGGGACTGGGACGGAGCTGCTCGGGTTACCCGCTCCAGCTGCAGAAAAGGTGCTGGGGCTAAGAGCCAGGAGCACCGCAGGGGACAGAGAGGCTTTCGGGGATGGCAGGGGCGGGGGAAAGGGCTGAGATAACCGGAGGCTGCAGGTCACACCCGAGATGCGCTGAGAAAGCCAGCTGGGATAAGCGGCAGCGCGCCAGCAGTGACGCTCCGCAGCAGAGGTCTGGTAGTCGCGGGTTGGGTTGAGGTAACGCTAATTAGCATGCACTCAATTTTTTTTTTTTCCACCTGAGAATCTGAAACCACTTTTAAACTATAATTGGAATAAAAGAAGCATTAAAGCTCAGGCTTAAGGTAACGGTGTTGTATGTGAGGCCTAAGCAAGGCAATAGAGTTAAACAGCGAGGTTTTCAGTTTTTAGGTGCCCTGGGGAGGGGCAGGGAGGCTGGGACAGGTAAAAGAAAGACCTGAAGGCTTCAATGTACTCCCAATGCTTGCCTGTTGCTTTGGGAGCAAAAGGACATGATATAAACTTCTATGGTCATTTCTGAAGTAACCCCCCCAAAGGGGGATATTAAGTATTGGCTTAATTTGCCCTGGATAGTTGCAGGATTTGGTTTTCTTCGTTTATTGAGTTGGAGGGTTTTTAATAGCAATTTATCAAAATTTAACACAACCTCAAATATGTTGGTAAATAGGCAAAAAAAAACCAACAACTGTTATTTGTGTTTAAAATGGAATTTTCTTCCTCCTTTTGAAGCAAGGCAACTCAAACACTCGCACTGTGCTCATAATGCCTGAAGGCCAGGAATTCAGAGGGATAAGCCAAGGGCACAGCTACAGCCAAGCGAAACGCAAAAAAAAAAAAAAAAATTAAAGCGTGCTAATTGCAGATGATGTTATATTTACAAAGTTATCCCAATTGCAGAGCTGAAGGGGAGGCAGCCCGTGCTCCTTGCAGCGCGCCCACCCCTCTCTCCAGCCGCCACTCCTGCCCTCGCCAAGGCCAGCCTGGAGGCAGGCTGCCCTTCCCGCAGCCTGCCGTGCCGCAGGAGGGAAAGCTGCACATGGAGCGAGCAAGAAGCACGAGGGAAGCGATCCAGATCCCCGCCACGAGCCGGCTGGCAGGTAAGGCCAGGAGGAGCGGGAGCCCCGTGGGCCGGCGAGGCGTGCTGGCAGGCTCGCAGAGAGGCTCAGACGGTCTCATCCGTGCCGGAGCTGCTCCATCCCAGACGGGCTCTGAACACCAGTGCCTCGGGCACCGTGAGGGTTTTCCTCCCAGCCCTGGCACGGTCTCGGCACCTGGGAAGGTTTTCCCTGGCTGCCTGTGTCATTTTACAGCTTCCAGTGCCAGCACAGCGATAAAACGTGGTGCAACAGAAGGGATAACCTCTCCTTCTGAGAGGGAGGGGAGAAGGTACGCTACAGGCGCCCACCTGACCTCGTGCCCACCGCACTCCTCAGAAAGCCTTGCTCCTTGCTTGGCCACAACTTTGCCACAGGTTTAATACAGACTGAATCCCCTTGGATTATGTTCTCCCCTCCTGCCTGCGTGAGAGAGACCTCCATGTTTATCCCACTCCTTCTCCCGGGGATCTCCCTTGGCCCGCCCGCAGCCGGGCAGACAACATGGCCGCCACGGCGCCAGGGTGCCCGCAGCCGGCGGGGAGAGCGGCACGCGCTGGTGGGGAGGCGCAGCAAAGGAGCGGGGAAAAGGGAGAAACCCAACACGTGCGCGCAAACGAGAACGGGCCTGCTCCGGCTCGGCCCACAGCACAATTACCTGCCTTGGAAAGCGGCCAGGACGCCCAGGCCGAGTCCCTCTGCACTCGTGCAAAGTGCCGTCGGCGCTGCCGGCACCGCGAGCAGCCCGGGCTTTGGCAGTGCGTCTCACCCAAAAACACAAAAACAGAGACAGGGCAGGGGCTGAACGGGGCTAATTTTCACACAACTGCGATTGTTTTGTTGATGCGGAAAGGTAATTAAAAAAAGTTCTGATTTCAAACGTGCCACAGAATTCCCAGAGCCCGGAGGCTGCTGCTTAGAGGCAGATTAATCACACTGAATTCTCCATCTAGATATTGCATGCACTCCAAACTCCCACCGCTAATAGCTCTAATATTCTCCTCAGCGTGTGCATGCTGCTGGTGTTATGTTCCAGGAATATTAATTCCCCAACTCCAGCTTCTTTCACTTGCGCATGTACCCTAAAGGCTTGCTGCCGGGCACCGGGAGATTATGGAGGAGAGAAAATGGGGCTGGAGGAGAGCCGGGGTGCAAAGGTGCTGGCTAGAGCTCCTTGAGGAAAGTCATTAATGTTCTTTGGATAAGCAAGCAGTCCAAATAACATCTACCTGAAGGCCAAGTTCTTTAAACAAAGACAGACAACTACACAGGCACAAGATGGTTGAAATTAAAATGAGTTCCCAACACTGGCTTCGTCTTACCCTCTCCTGCTACCCTGAGACTTGCCCAAAATTTTGATCCTATTGTGAGCTCTGAGTTACGGGTTTCATTTGTGTCTTCTGCTGGTGTCTTCCCCAGTCCCTTTCACCCCCAGGTGAGGCTACACGCGTCTGAGCTCCACTGCCACACATCAGTAACACAGAAAATACAGCGGGTTGTCGTGCAATCACCCAAGGAGCAGGTAGCGCTTTACATTGGTGAGCCCCTTCTAGCTCTAGCAAAACCAACAGGCAAATAGCTCAGGAGTCCAGCTTGAGGTCTCTCTGCCCATCGGGGAACCGAAGGTACACCCTGGCATCCTCATCCTGCACAGAAGAGGGGAGGAAGAAGGCAGAAGGGAAGTATGTAGTTTTTCTTTGGACTGAAATAACTGCTGTTCCTAGTAAGCAGTTCAGTGTTTGTGTGATCTATATATATGGCCGAAAGGCCGGCTGCTAAGATTTTAAATGAATGCACACTTGAAAAGTACCATTTAAGATGCCTATGATGTAATTTTCAAAGCTGCTGAATGCTCACAGCTCCTAGCGCTGTTCAGAGAAGACCGTGAGCAGTCACCAGTTTAAAACCCAGGTCTCAGTTCTCTGAAACCGGCCACAGCAGGACTCTGGAAAACACCGCCTAGAAGATGCCTCAAAACGGATGGCTATGGTCATGTCGCCATTTAGTAGGATTACTTGCCTGACAAGAAGCTGTCGTGGATACGATTTTTCTTTGTCAAGAAGTCAAAATACGTATTGCCATGTAATATAAATCAGCATGCCTATGTCAGCACTGGAAAAATAAAAGGGTGTTTGCCCCTTTTGTTGCAGCCATTTCCAATAAGCATACCAGCACAGTATCTGAGCCATAGGTTGATTCCACTGTACAGAGCAGCCTGCCAACTGTTTTCACAGCTCAGAACATCTTATATAGTCTCTGGACTAAAACCTGTAAGACCACAGATGCACGGACATAGGTGGTGGTCCACTCCACAGTCATGACAGATCAAAGAGAAAAGGCAACATTTTTATTGCTAAATACTTTACAGTGGTCTGGTGGTGGTTGCAGGGAGATGCAGCAGAACAGAGACATTTTTCTGAGCTTCCCGTTTCCTATAGATCCCACAGGTCTACAATCACACGTGTGCCTTGAACTCTCAGCCCCAACTCCTTAAACTTGATTCCTGCTGCAGGGAGGGGGAGATCGGGGCTTCAACCCCGGCACTGGCTGCGTAAGGCCCTTGGGGCTGAACTCTGCTGTAGTGCAAGGGGAGAGGCACTGTTTTCCTTCCCCATGGTAAACCAAGGCATCACTCTGTGTAGCTTAGGTGCAAATCTGTGATCCTCTTTCTCTCTTTGTACACAAAGAATGAAGCTGATAGCGAGGCTGACATCTAAATCCTCACTATTGGACATCTGAGATAACCCCGCTTGTTTTTGTTTTTAAAGCTCAAACATATGAGAAGGGAGAAAGACAGAAGGATTTCAACCCCTGCCAAACCCTGTCGCCAGCCCCCTGAGTTACAGATCTATGAACTCTTATGGGACGAGGGCTCTTTGCTTTTATCTCCCTGTGCAGCTCATGTCCTCAGCCCTTTGCAAACAGATGTTTTGCCCTCCGAAAGGGAAAAGAGAAAAAAGAGAGAGAGAGAGGCAGAGAGAGTATGAGAGAGAGAGAAAGCAGGAGCAGGAATGCTGTCTGCAGATGTCAATCAGGACTTCAGTCTAGGTCTTACCTGCCAGTCCTGCAGAAGGAGGATACATGAATTTTCTAGTTGGATAGTCAGTATCATCAAACAAGAAAATTGTGAGGTTTAGATTGTAATGCAGTCTCACGTTCAGTAAAAAGGCCTTGTTACACGGAGAAGATGTGGGACTGAGGATCCTATTCCTAGCACCTTAAAAATTAAAATTTCACTACAAATATTCTAAAGAAATGGTCAAAAATAGCACAGCATTTCAGACCATTTTTGTAGAACATGGTAATATTGGCAAGGGGGAAGTGATTGTAGGTAGAATACTGTCAGGTTTGGGGAAAGCTTTCTCTGCATTTTTAAAAATTATATGAAGGGAAAATATTCTTGGGAATGAAAAGTCTAATGATTACATGTATATAGAGAGTGTCATCTCCATCTCGGCGCTGAGCAGAAATCAGCTCCCCCACGCCAACACCCTCCCCTCCAGCCACCCACCCTGATATTCTTCTTCACCACTTCCCACCCATTAACCCAGTACCTGCAGTGCAGCGTTCAAGTGGGACTGGCGGAGCTGCTGCCGCTGTCATCTCGTCGGAGCTGGCAGTCACCTGCCAATCTCGCCCCCACTTCCTCCTCCCTCCCGCTCCCCCCACCCCTCGTCAGTGCCGCTTTCCCTGGGGATAGATCACTCTCCCCCCCCCCAGCAGCCTCACAAATAACTACCGTTAACTCAATAATATCCCCCTCAAAGGTTTTTAATTACCAGCCGCGCACAGCGCTCCAGACTGGCAGAAACGGGACGGAGAGGGAGGCTAGCAACAGGGGGTAGGAGAGTTTGGACCGCTGCGGGCTTCACGCCGGGGGAAAGGCTCCTTCCCCTGCACATGGCAGCTCTGGCACGGGCGGCCCGCGACCCCCGTGGGATGCTGCGGCCCTGGCAGCGGGCAGGTGCAGAGCGGGTAACGTGCCGCGTATTTGGGGAGGGGGCCAGGTCCCGCAAGCGCTGACGCCGACAGCTGTGCCCGCAGGATGAGGGGAGGTTCTGGTGCGCCGGCCCCGAGAGCACGGCCCAGGGCAGCGGTGTGCACGGGAACCAGAAACGGAGGGGCCGAAAAAATCAGGTGCATTCCCTTTTGTGCATCTGTACAAAATACGTATATATCTCAACATTTTTGGTGGTGGTGGTGTTTTTCCTTTGCGAGAGAACAGTCTTATTAAGCCTTTTTTTTTTTTTTCCCTGAAAATTCATGGGTTTGTGGTCTGGGAGGCTTTTTCTTAGCCTTGAATTAAATGGACATGGCTTACTGAACTTTCAAACAAGCTCTCCACCTAATATTTGTTTGTTCGCACCCATTTAAACTCCCTTAATTTTTAACAGGTCTGAAGAAGGGTTATTTTTTTAAAAATAATCAGTCAATGAAGTTTGATCTGAATAGCCGTAAGCCTATTAGTGCTGGGGTTGTCCATGGAGCCCCCTCCCCCCGAGGTTAAACAAGCCCACAATTCCTTTTGTACTCTAAATAACACGCTGGGAAGAAAAGAGGCAAAGAGGGATAAAAAAGCCCAAGCCCCACACTCGGTCCTTTTTAAAACATGAAGAGACACTGGAAAGGGGCATAAATGCAAGGCCTCTTTTAATCCCCCCTTTGTAGGTCACCTTTACTATGAAGACATCGATGCTTCGAGTCTTCATTTGCTTAAACCAAGAGAGTAAGCGCAGGTAATCGCTTCTCCGGGGGTGCGTGCTGGGGAGAGGACGAGGGCGAGGGAAGGGGCGCGCGACCCGGAGGGGCAGGGACCGGGCGCGCCCGGGGTGCCCGCGGGGCAGGCGCGAACCGCTGGGGGCAGCCACCCGTCGGCCCCCGGGGGAGCCCCCGCGCCCCTGAAATCACCAGCAGCCTTGCCAATGCTTCATTAAACTAACACAGCTTCCCGCCATCGCCCCGGCAACCGACACAGGCCTCCTGTTTGCCAGCTGGGGGAATTAAAGGCAGCCTGGCAGCCAGCCCCCGGCTCCGCTCCCTCCGAAAGCTCGCCTCACGCTGTGAGAAAGCATCCCCGGGCAGGGAGCGGGGCTGGACAGCCCCGGAGGAGATAGAGGTGGGGAGAAGGGGTTCCCCCAGAGAACCGGGACGCCCCAGCACCACGGCACTCGGCATCCGGCCCACCGCAGCAGCGAAGGGCTGCTTCCTGCCTTCACCACGGCACCCGCGCTCCACCTGGGATCCCTAGGGCTGCAGAAGGACTGCGCAATGCCCCAAACGCCCCAGCAGTCCAAAGGGGGAAGTTACTCCCCATCACAACATCATCCCCGTCCAAACACGACCGCAGTTCCCATTAGTTACCAACGCACTCCTCTCGGTGAGGTGAGGCAGCAGATTATGTCCTCTTTCACCCAGTTGTCTTCCCTTTTCTTAAATCATGTATGTTGTGATGTATGCCTTAGCATGAGCTCCCTGCTTCCGTCGCCTCCTCGATGACTGAAAGGAGAGAAGACAGGACGAGCTGCCCCTTCCCTCACTGCTCTCCCTTAGCAAAAACATCCTCAGGAAGAACTGAATGAAAAACGGCAATTTTGTGCAGGCCTCAAGTGCACAGACACCCTCCCGTCCCTCTGCTTGCTCTCGATCCTTCTGTTCAAAATGGGTGGATAGTGCCTTCAGCCAAGGCAGGAAAGTCCCTCAGCACAGCCTCACTAGAGGAGCTCAGTGCTTTGCCCAAATCCTCGTACACACCCAAAATTAGATGAGCTGGGCTGGTGTCAGAGGGGGTGAGGAGAACAAACCCTACTCCCACTTACTCCAATGGCTCCACACTCCAGAAGACACAACCAGCAACAAAGGGCGAAACTTGCAGGGCTATCTGCTACCTTCAGCGCATATCCCGCGGCACAGCCCTGCAATAACCCGACCGCTTCCAGCACCTCCTTACCATCACCACCACGGGCTACACACACCACAGAGGAGGTCTGCCAAGCTGGTGAGGAGAGGAAAACACCTCGCTCCACAACAGCAATGAATAAAGGAGCACTATTCACAAACTCGGGAATCCAAATCTGTTTTGTCCTGTTTTCCATGACTACTGACTGCGAGTAGAGGTCTCACAGGGAGGAGCATTAAGTATTTATTCCAGCTCTCGGTTTTGTCAGATTCTGATGCCACTAACATGTTTCAATTCTGCTTGGAAAACAACATGTCTTTTTTTAATCCAGGGATCCCAAAACAACACTGCACAGGTACCTCTGACCTCATCTGTAGCACCCTAGCACACACAGCTCTGCAGCACGCATTTCCCAACAGCAACAAACACTGTCCTGAGAAATCTGCTCCAGTCCAGAGCCTGAACAATTTGTATGCCCTACTCCTCTCTTCTTCATGAGAGTACTTAGCCTTGTCAAATATTTCTTAGCTGCACGTTAAATACCAGAATTAAGGAAGAAAAAGAGGGGAAGAAAGAAATTAGGACCTTCCAGATTCTGGCCACTACTCTGAATTGCACAAGGAAGTGGCACATGGAAAATGTGGAGCTGTTTATAAGCATGAAATAACTCGCTAGCAATCTTGTGGGAACAAACATAAAGGCAACATGTCCAAGCAACCCTACAAAAATTATCTGAGAGATCCCACCTCAATGACAGGGGACAGCATTGTAGTTAAGGCTTTCTGAACAAATCTAGAGCAGAGGTAAATAAGGGGCAGGAAAATATAATCAGACACTCCAGTACAACGCTCCCAAAAAGAACTGTTACAGACCATAAAAGGGATGTCTGAGATGAAGGGAAAACAGTACGAACACGTTGACATCATCCACTGGAAACAACAGTGGTGGTGGGAAGAATATTGCCTTACCTCTGGGGGGGGATGCAGAGAAAAGGGGAAGCTTTCAGCTACATGCAGGAGAAATGGAGAGGGGAAACTGAGGGGAAGGTGTGTGTGCAGACCTCTGCAGGTAATGGCCAGTGGACTGGGGAAACTTGGTTAGAAGTTGCAGGCCTGCCAGCACTCCCGGTTTAATCATGTGTCTCCTACTTTGAAGGTTTCCAGTGTTCCCATCTTCTGGTTCTCTCCTTGTGCAGGACCCTGACTTCTCCAAAAAATGGTGCAGGCAAAAAAAGCAGGCTTCTAGTTCTTAAGCTTTTCTTCCAGGCAATAAGAAGTTGAATCAAGGAGGCTTAAAACCAAACCAACTCCCTCCCCGAAACAGAAACCAATCTGTTTAAATCTCAGGTTTTTCAGGTAGCGCCAGGGTGCGGAGGCAGAGGAGACTGGCAAGTCCTGAAGCCCGGGGACATCTGCCCCGACCTGGACTGCTCTGCGCCCTGTCCCCACCTCCCCAACCGCGAAGCGCTCGCCGCCTGCTGCTGCCAAACCCACTTTTATTTTTTCCACGCTCCTCGCTAATTAAACCTCCAGCCCGGCCCGCCTCTCCTCCCACCTGGCCTAGCTCAACTCCCCGCTTTCACATTTTTTTCATTATTCCCTGCGCCCGAGAGATTGGAGTTTCTGGAGCCTCAAAGGCCGGGGCGGACAAGGAGCCTCCTCCAGGGCCACATTTCGGAGCAGCAGGGACCGCTGCCGGCGAGCCAGCAGCACGCAGGGGCAGGGGCAGCACTGGCCTCGGCGTGCGCCCCGCGCTCGTTTTCCCCGGTGCTGCCATACGCAATTAATCATCCCCGGGACGCGCCTGCCGCTCCCCCCGGTTCCCCAGCAGCCACGGCAGCAGTGAGAGCAGAGGAACCTCCCCGGGTGCCCGGCCCCGGCCTAGCCGGCATCTCCCGGCGGAGACCTCCGATCCTCCACACGCCTGCCCCTCGCTCACCCGCCCGCCTCGCGGCCTCGTTATTAATCTCTACCCTCCCCCCATGTTCAAGCTGGCCTCGCCTCCCCCCTCCCCCAGCCCCCGTCCATCTGTGTCTAATTGCGTTTCATCTGCAGCCGTTCTCTGCAAGACTCACCGGGAAGGTGTCCAGAAGACGCGCGCGAGCCCAAGCACGCGCTCGACGCGGGGCGGTGGCAGCTTGGGGACACCGAGTTGGGTCCCCCAGGCCCACCGTCCCCTCCCCGGGCAGGGGACGAGGGACCAGGAAGGACAAATGTCCACGCAAAGCAGAGCGGGACAGGCGGGGAGCCGCGAGCTCGCCCCCCTCGGCCTCCCGCACACCAGCTCCCCTGCACAAACAACGCGCGTGCACAGCGGCTCTGCGCGGCACGCAGGGCTCCCTCCTGCAGGGCCGAGGCCCGAGCTGGGGCCGCTGGAGGTGTCAGACCTCGGGTGGGACATCTGCAGCCCAAGGGCTGAATCCACGGCCCCGTGGTTTCACGCGCTGCTGCAGGATAACGCGAAGGTACGGGTTAACGTGTGGCAGCTGGGAAGGCCAGCCTGGCTCTCGGCAAGGGAAGAGTTCTCCACCTTTTCTTCAGAGAGTCAACCTCACAGCTGCCGGAGGTTAGGGACTGAGCTACTAACCCGTATAACACCACCTTAAGCCTTGCCCATGTGCTGCCAAAACTTTAAATGTACGAATTCCCAGCTCTGGTGGGGGTGACACATTCCCTGTAGCAGGACAGCCACTTGGACCCAGACAGATCTTCCGTCTTTTGGCTCTGCACACAGACTTGCTTCTATCCACACTACTGGTGAGCAACATGATTATAACATATATCCAGCAACTCCCAACCCTTTTCTTCCACTTGCCTTCCCTTTACAATGGCTACCCATCACAGCCAGCCCAAGATATGCAAATGCGGGAGTAAGCAATTGAGTTACTGTGACTAACGAGTTGCCATTTGTCAGCTGAGTCACAGTAACACTAAACCAACCAGCCTCCTGATGGTTTAAGCCAACGTTTTACTTCTTGTTGCAATGAAGAAGGACTGCAAACAGAGTCAATTACTATAGCCCAGATGACGACTTATAATCTGATCATGCTAAATCAACTCGCTGGCAATCATCTGTTCATACATTTTGCTCTGCCAATATCAGATTTAGTCAAACGTTTTGGTTCCACCGAATGCCATAAGCTGACTGCATTTCTGCAGTACAACTGTAATGCTGTTTGTGGTGAAGATGCAGAAAGCTACCACCCCATTTTTATCCTTTTAAGCCCCTCCTCAAGACACTTACTCTAATGAAAAGTGCCACATTTGAAGATGTCCATCTACAGAAGCAGATGTGGCCCAAACATATATAGAGATCTTTAAGTAAGCACAAAAATCATCCTTCCTTCTCCTTCGTCCTTCTTGGGTATTGGACACCGACCTGAGAGTCCCCGAAGTCTGGGTTCAGTCCCAAGTTACGATGCAGACCTTCTGCCTCATCTTGAACCACAATGCAGTTTTTCATGAAGCTATAAAATGGGGACACAACTAGTTTTCACAAAAAGCAAGGAGGAATACATGCATTAATGCTCCTAAAAAGCTGTGTAAAAAAGGCAAAGTTTGTATAAATAACTAAATATAAATATACACAACAGATTTATCACTGCCCCAGAACTCTGACTTTGTGAGGCATTCTACAGAGAAGGGTACTTTCCTGACGCTCACCGATTTAAGGAAAACAAGTACCTGTGAGAGAACAGACAGCACTCCATCTGCAGATGAATTTCATCTGCTTTCAATGCTAGTTCAGAGCCAGCACATGCTCGGAGTAAACAAAATTCCTTAGGAGACAACGGTATGTGACAAATGAGAGCAACACATGGACTAAGGACCATTGAACAAGTCCCCATGCACATCAAGATGATGGCTACTACCACTACCCTTCTGAACTCTTACAGAGGGAAAGACACAGAAGCTCACCTCTCCTCCCACGGCTAGCGGCACTCTGCTCCATCTCAACGTGCATCCTCCACGCTGGCAGAGGAAGTTTTTACTGGCATTGCCTAAACTGTATTGTCACGGTGCAAGGACTGTCAACCCTGTATCTTTCATCAGCACAGAGTTCTCCTTATCAGAGAAGGAAAGCACAAAAGGGAGGGAGAAATGCGTACACACAAGCAGTGTTTCTCTGATGCTCAGCATAAAAATCTAATCAAAATTGTACCAGAATGGTGATGTGAAAAGCACCCTGCCAAGTCAGTAATAAATATAAAATTCATATCTTACATTTCCACAATATATCACCTCTCATCCTGCAGTACTTTCCGCATTGTTAGGACTCAGATGAATCCCCAAATCAGCACAGATTTGCACTGGAATCTAACATTTTTGTTGGCTTCACATTCATTCAAATTACATCCTTAAGCGAGAGTAGGATAACAGACACTTAAAATGGCCCCCTGAATGCGGCAGCAGCCATTTTAAATAGGGCCCAACTCCTTCCAGCCGCCCGACTCATTCCCTGAAGCTTGTCCCCTGTCCACCGTCTGTCCCTCTCGCTCCATGCGGCAAAGGAAAGGCCGCGTGGTATTTTTAGGGTGCGCAAACAGCTGTCTGCCCCAGTAGGCTCCATCGACGACATCCCAGCTCCAAAAGTAAGCCATCTACCTCCAGAGGTCGCAGCCACTAAAATTTCACAAGCCAATAAAACCTCACCTTCTCAGCTTTCACCTTTCCCAGGCAATAGCAGATAATGCCCCGCACAGGTGTTACGCATGGCACCCGCAGGGACCAGGAGCTACGCGCTGCACAGCTAACGGCAGTAACAGCTTCTCCTTTTTGGGAAGACCACGTGGATTGGGAGAAAAGTGGAGGGGGCATGGAGTAAAAAGTGATCTCAGCTTGCTTTCCATTAGTCATAGCCTACCGCCCTGTGGCCTGTTAATCTGAATACTCATCACCGAATCCTTCCCAACGGATGCATTTGCCAGTGATTCTGATGGGAATAATCAGCTGTGCCATTCTTTCTCATCCTATCAATACACTTAAACGACAAAACAGCGTCCATTTTTGGCCTAAAGATTTCATGTTCTGAAAGACAGGTATATAAAAGACAGGGGGCGTTAGAAAACCCTGAGGAACTCTGCGAGTGTTAATAGCGGAGGGTACCTTAAGATAGAAGGGCTGATTTTAGTCCTTCACGCATCATGCCGTATCTGAGCACAGCAGGTCTAAATAGGGAAGCATCTTCTCAAAGCTCAGCTCGCACTAAGGTACCTAAACAAAGACCAGGTTTTCATGACTGCTCAGCAACCACAAGTGGTAGGTGTTCAGTTCTTCAAAATTCTGACATTGCATCTAATGAGCCACAGACAATCTCAAATTACTCCGCCATATGAATAGTGGTAGCACAGCTAACTAGGGTTGGCAGCAGTGAGACATGCACTGCAAGGTTTCTCTGTTGTCAGTAAGGTTTCAGAGATCCTTCATATTTTTCATGCTCATATCTATTCACTTCTTGGTGGCACTGCCTGCAGACCAAATATTTGGGGAAAAAAGCCCTTGGAAGCCACAACAATATGAATTATTTAAAGTAGTCCATCCAAAGGAGGAAAAAGGAGATAGTAATGCTTGAAGATGCTCCCAAAAGGTGGTACATGATAAAGGTAGGAGTCTTCTGTAGTTCCATTTACATTTATCTGCATCTACACTGATGAAATCAGGACAGTTATTTCACCTCTAGCAGCAACACAGCTGCAGCACAGTCAGAATCAACTCTTGATAAAAAAAAAAAACAACACACAATGTCACTTAGCTTCACAATGCGACGATAAACTATGCATCATTTATCTTCCTTTTCATAGTATAGATAAGGCCCTAGAACAGCATCACCTGAACTGTGGTCCACAGGTCACTGCTGGTCTGTGAAGCATGATAGGCGGTCCATGCAGCACACTATCTGCAACCACCACTCAGCGAGCCACGGCACCTAATACAACTCCCCGTCCATTGCCCAGTGTCATTTTTCTCATTATAAACACTGAATGTTTTATACCTATATGCCAGATAAGCATTTACATCTAAATGTAAAATATCAGCCAGAGTGCAACTATTTTGACCAAGGGAAAGCGATGGTATAAGACCCTTCCTGAGCGAGCCAGCTATGTCATTGCAACTGCAGCATCAGCACTTTATACTCACGGTCACTGCAATGATGCAGGCACAGGAGATGCAGGACACATCAGCGGAGAGTCTACTGGAGAAGACTGTTGCAACAGAGCTACTTCTATGTGCATGTGGGCACTGTTGCAAGCAAATAGCTGCACTTGCTGCATGTGCTTGCAATATAGGCAGTTTCTAGAGATGACAAGCCTCAAATTGTTTTAGTTGCAACCATACGTGAAAGATGGTATTTAATTTTGTGCTAAAATAGAAGGTTGCAGAAGTGGAACCAAGAAAGGAAAAACATAGTCTTGTTACTGCATGGTACAATAAGTGAAAAAGAGGACAAATCACCTTAACAGGGAGGCATATGGTCTCGTCTTCTCAAGAAAATGATGGAAATGCAATCATTCGGGACAGTTACAGCTAAATTGGACACAAACACCAGAAAACACATGGAAGGAAGTATCACATCTACTGTGTTTTGATCATGCATGGAGCTAGGTAATGAGATCAGTGGTTTTTGTCATTGTTGGCTTTTGTGTTTTTTTTTTTTTTTTGTGCTCGCAAAAGGATATTTAATTCCTCAGCTGAAAGGAGATTTATTCTTTACGTTCACCTTTCCACTGTTTACTGAGGTTCCAGTGTGGGACAGTTCCCCTGTCACACAGGAATGTGACAAATGTGTACGTACAGGTCGGAACAGGAAGGCGTCAGGCAATGCCTCCATTCTTGACTCCATGAGGATAATCAAGTAATCGTGCTGAATCAGACGGGTTGTTTGTTTTGCTTAAAATGTATTTACTTCAACAAGTAATTAATATTTTGAGTAGAGAAGGCCTTTGTTAAAGATTCACCACATTCACCCCTTCAATTAAGGTTTTAAATGTTCACATTCATAGATTCATTTACACCTCCCACTTGTCCTTCAGCAATGCCAGGAAAGACCAGAGTTTACATTCCTGGCATCTCAAAGATAAAAGAGAAATAAAACCAAATCATCCCCAAAACAAAACACAATCAAAAAGAAAAAAGAAATACACCAACCAAATTAAAAAGCAAAAAACAAACAAAAATAAAAAATAAACAAAAAACCCACCCCAGACCTACCAGGTCTTTTATCCATCACCAGCAAGAAGAAATGGTGTCCAAGATGAGCTGCGTGGGCAGCTGTCCCCTCTCGTGTGCAGCACGAGTGGTGACATGAACCAAGGAGCCACGTGGGCAACCGGGCCACCACCGGGCACGCCAGGAGGACACGCCAGCTCCCCCCGGGCCGAGCCTGGGGCTGCGGAGCCGGGCTCAGTGTGGGGCGCGCGGGGCGGCCATCTTCCTCAGCACCTGCGAGGGGGCTCCCGGTTCTCTCCCCTACATGCAACGCGCTCGGTGCGCTTCAGCGACAGGCGCGTGGCCCCAGTACCCCAGGTTGCTAAGGTATTTGCATATGTTAATTGCAATGTCAGGATATTTGCATGCGCTGATCACCGGAGCAATGTTTGGACCCAGCGCCTTCGCTTATTTAGGGGAAAACGGCTGGATCTGACTATACCTGTGCCGTGCTGATGTCACCGGCTGCTATTTCCAGCCCGGTTGCCATGGAAACAACCAGGCCTCAGCACCAGTTAGCAGTTCAATATATAATTTACTTATTCTTTTTCACCTAAGTGATTAGGACTCAAAATACAGAAGCATCTCACATATATAAAATCTTCTGATCATTTCACAGGAATTTCTTGAAGACAAAAAATCAGCCAGAAATACCATGCTGCGCTTTTCTCCAGGGAAAGAAGAGACAAATAAAAGCCTAAAAGAAGAAAAAAACAATCCTCTCCCCCTCTGTCCCCTGCCCTTCCAAGGTGCACGGGAGGCAAATGCTAACATAACACACCTGCCTCATCCCGCACAGCCGTAAACCCTTGCAGATGGATGGCAGCATGACCCCCAAAAAGACCTTTTTTGGCTTCTACAGATGACCGTCATACGTTAAGCAAAAACTCTCTCTCCTCCTCATTAATCTTAGAGGAAACAGCTATTCACGCTCCCAGCCGTCGTACTGCTAACCAGAGCCTTCGGGAAGGCCGCCGCTCCATCTCCGCCGCCTACTGCAACACACAATTCCAGCAGTTGCCTATGCTTTCCATAACTTTTTTAACTAATGCTGTGGTCCAAGGCGAGGTGATTTCTCTGGTTTTCCACCGCCTAATCAGTCACCGCAAGAGCGGTGAGAGACCCAAAGGTTATGCTTCAAAGTACTGGTCCAGCAAGAAACAATACAAATATTTTTACAGGGAAAATTTTCAAGTGATTGCTCCATGTTCAGGTAAAGTAATGGCCTTAATGTTTCACATTGTTTTTTGTTATTTTCAAAACGGGAAGTTTTAAACATTAATTTTGAAAAACAACAGCTTTGTGACTAAGCCATGCGGTCTGGCAGAACAATAGCAAGAGCAACCCCCCAGAGTTTCCACCCAGCGCTGGCCACCCCCTCCTACTTGCCAAAATAAAACAAGCCACCACAAACCATCTAAACTTGTACTCCTTTTCCTGGCCGCTTATTCCCCCATGAACAGCTGGGTGGCAACCACCGATGAGACCCAAACAGACAAAAGCAGAGCAGTATCTCAGGCAAAGCTTTAAGTCGGGCACACTGCTTACTGAAGAGTAAAAGAAAACAAAAATGCACAAATATCCTTCTGTAGTTGCTTTTCATTGATCTTCTTCAACACTTTACATGCTAGGACGTTTTCATCTGCAGAACAGAACAACGCTGGACAACAATTTGAAAGCCACCAGAGCAAGTTAGCAGGGGACCTTGCCAAGCCATCAACACTTTGAAGAATTTGAGGGGCTACTTGCTGGAGAAAGGAGGGTGCAATCAGGCACCTGGGCCAGTGTGACCTTAGGAGCAAATTTTAGAGGTCTTCCTATGCAAAATCATTAACAAGGTAATTTGGAGTGGTCAGATGCTTCAAACAAAACAAAAAGAAACCACCATCTTCCCCAAGTTTAGAAACATAGGGTAATGCCTCAAAAGTAAAAATTAAATAAATGTAATCCATAAACCTAATTGACCTGAACGAACCTTTGTCCTTATCTCCTCCCTTTTCTTCCTTTTTCTTCCTTCCAACTCCTTGGCTACCTTTCTCCAAACCACTGCTTTTGTTTGTGCTCCGTTTCCTTTTCTTCTTTGATCTGCAGCGTCTCCTTCCCTCCCACCCTTTTGCATAATCCTCTACATTCCCCACAGCTCAGCCCCAGCTTCCCCCCGGCACCACTCCGCCTGAGCTTCCTCTTCGCTCTTTTCCGTCACTTGTCCCCTTCTGTCCCTTCATGCCCTCGCTCTAATTCTGTTGGGTCACAGTGTGCTTCTCTGATGTTAGCATCTGGTGCATGCTCAACCAATATCAATCGAATTAAACAGCCACAAAACCTCTGAGAGTTTACCAGGAGCTACCCTGATTTCAAAGCTAATGGAAATAAAAGATAAATTTAAGTGACTTGGCAAAGACCACATGGGAAGTCAGGAGTAGTGCCGGAATAGAAGGCAGTGTCCAGAATCACTAGGATCTGTCCTCGGGTCGTTTCATGGTCAAAAAACAGATCGCACAATCGACAAACCAAAACAGATTTATGCCGAGTCCAAACCAGAAACAGCCACTGAAAAAATAATGTCTGTTGGCTGCAGGTTGAGAAGCATGATTAAAAAGCTGATTAAATGTTTCTATTTTCGGGAAGAAAAAAAAAAGAATCTCTTTAAAACCCCTTTGCTACAGCAGCTCGTTTCACACAGGGAACGAGGCTAGAAAAACATGTTGTAGTGAGTTTAGCTATGGGAAAATGACTGATGCTTTGGATAGAGCTGACAGCTGACTCGAGAGTCATCACTGGGGCTAACATCTTCCTTCTCCATGCAGCCTACAGTGGTCTGGCATGTCTCAAAACTTGAAAGAAAAAAAAAGCTGCTGATTTCATAAGGAAGTAGCCTAGGAGGCTGTTTGGAGGATGAAGTCAACTACATATGGTTCTATTTATTTGTTTGTTTTGGGGTGGGGAGAGGGAGTCAGTGGCAAATTCTCAGCCCTAACAACCAGCTCACAATAAAAGCTTATGAAGTCAAGGGTTCCTCAAGGAAAAAAGAAGAAACACTCTTGAAGTTTATATTTATTAAAGAAATGCCAACATATTTGCAGGATTCCAAAACTTCAGCATCCAGCTCTAATGATTAAAGAGTGTTTCTCCTTGAGGCCACCATTTGAATCTAGCCCAGATAAGCTGTAATCCAAAACTGCCTTTGGATAGCAGGTCAATATGGTTTACACAAAAAAAGCCTTCTGTGTTTGGAGGTGATGCAAAACAGGTACACTAGGCAGGTCATGTCCTAACACACAGCTAGACCTCTACACCACAAACCAAACACAGCTGCATCTGAACGCATGACCAAAGTTTTCTGCCTTTTCTTTTAGTAAAAAAAAAAAAAAAAATCCCCCTAGGAAACACTGTACAAAAATATCCCTTCTCTGTGCTTTATGAATGAGAATTCACATACAAAAAGGCAGGAAATGAGGTAAGGTTGCTTTTTCCCTCATTCTCTATATTGTGACCACAACACACACATACATTTGTAAGTTTAAGAATATAGCTGCATACACATATAGATCCGTATCTCATCCAAGCACTGGTCACTTGGGAAAACTTTGAAATTCAAGAATTCTGTGACTCTGATACTACAACCATTACCAGTTGGGAGCTAACATACATTTCTTTTTTTGTTCATCCTGAAGCTTTGAATTATAATTTGCTCATTAGCCTAATAAATATCTCATCGTTGTGTGGCCCATAACAGCAGAAACAGCAGTTATTATAACAGTTCCCCACTGCACCAGAGGAAGCTCTTCTGACCTCAGCATCCCAGAGCACCTTAAGCAAACACGGATCCAGTATAGCCACAGTCCTCCTGGAGCTTTCCTGCTAACCCAGGCATATGCAAAGCAAGAGGTGTTGCTCTCCTTCCTCCAGAGCACACACAGGCTCTTCTCCAGCCACAGGAGAAATATCTCATCCCCAGAGATTTTCTCCATCTGCTCTCTGTAAAAAAAATTAACAATCTATGGCACAGGGGCAACATGTGCTGTAAAAAAGGTTCCCTCGCTCAAGAGCTTTGGCTGTGCTGAGCATTTGGTTTTGACCAACATAATTTCCTGCCATTCCACTTTTCCCAGGTTGCCTCTATATCTGTCCTGAACCTGTGTGAGACTCCTGCTTATACTTGATCCAGTGCCTGGCAAGAATTCCCTCTCAGAATGTAAGGGTAAGAAATCTTAGACTGGAACGGTAAGAAAACCGAGTAATTTAACAGTTAACAGATTAAAAACAACAACAACAACTTTTCAATGCATATAAAAATGACCCCAAAATAATGAGTCTGGTTTTGTTTGGGTTTTTATTTTTTCAAGTTGAGATTGTGATTCTGATTCTGTTGAGACCTCCCCTGGCCCGTTCCCAAAACATATGCGTGATGAGAGGAGCGATGACTCTCCCAAACGTACTAAATAGGGCAATTTTGGGAGCTCCTCCAAGATTTCTCTCCATCTGCCCACCTCCTGCCCAGCAATTCGTTCTGTCCCCCAAATCTCCAGCTCCATTGTGTTCTGCAGCCCCGCTATCGGCTCTCGTCTCCGTGCCACATTACTGCTGTCACATCCCACCCCTCAGCAACATCTTCGCTCCCGCTGGAGCTCTCTGCCTCCTTTCTCAGACTTGCACTGGGAAATTCTCTGTTTTTCTGTGCCCAAAGCCAGGTGTTCCCTGGGGCACAAAGGGGCAGAGCCCACTGCTTGCAGAGCAATCCCACGCTACATCTCTTTGTCTTCTGCTGTAAAAGCAGGCATCATTCCCAGAAGCAGAGGCAGCAAGTTGTGCCTCCTTTCTACACCAGCTCAGACGAGCTCTTGTGCCCCTGGCAGCTCGCTTGTCCCATTTCTCTTCAGGGTTACTTTTCAAGCAAGGTTGAAATTTCTAGCATCGTTATCAGACCAAATTCAGCCCTGCTGAAACCCCATCATTTGCCCATATAAAAAATGGGAAGAATTAGCACTGATCTTAGCGCCTGTACTGCCCATTGTCCCTGTACACAGAAAATGTAAGTACTGATGTCATGAGCGTCCGGAGGAGGTGGCAGCAAGACTCTTCTGCCTGCAGCAGGTGGGAGACGGACTTCAACTTTCCTGAGAATCAGACTTTTTTCCTTAGCACCCTGATTTACGGCACAATCGATAGGTTTCTGCCACTGCTGCCGTCCCCTTTAGTTTCAGGATTGATGGGCGGCAGCAACCCAGCGCTGCTGCGTTTTCCAGGCTGGGAAATGCCACCGAGGTGAGCACGGGGGGCCCTCGCCGCCGCGGCCAGCTCCCTTCCACCAGCAGCCCCGGCCAAGGCAGAGATGCTTATCTCGGGTCACACACACGTGTCTGATCACCTCATGGGCTGCGACACCCCCAGCACACCCTCGTGAAGCTGGGAAATGCTATTAAGTGGGGGTAACAGGAGAGGGCAAAGGGTAGAGGCTGACAAGTTATCTAAATAAACTGAAAACAAGTTGTGTGATAATACATTGAGACGATCCAAGTCCTTAATTCGGCTGAAAGGGGCAGTCAAGCCCTCCTGCCTCTTCCCTAGCTCCCCCAGCACATTTCCCTAGCTAGATCTGGATGGAAAAATACCTTTTTCTACGTTAGTTTCAGCAGGGCACTTGCAGTGGTAGCCAAATTCCCTCGCCGACAGCAGCCAGAGGCAGGCAAGCCCCTGGTATCCTTTCTCAGCTTGCAGCAGCTGAGGCTGTCCTCAGCCAGAGGACAAATCCTGCATTTGGCACTCACCGTCCTGAACACTTCTACGCATTTGGGCAGCGCAAACTCTGGTGGTGGTGAGTTGCACAGTGACGAAAAGAGCAGATGAAAGGGAACTTTGCTTCAAGCCCATTTCTGGACCATTTCACTGGGGTTTGTCCCACAAATTCGTGCTGGCCTTGGGGACAAGCCACTGTCCCACCCTGACTGTCCCACAGTTACAGTGCCTACATGCCTCCACCTCTCCTCCCTTCAAAGGGGGCTCATGCCTAATTCCTGGCCTTCTTTGTCAGATGCCCAGGGCCAGAGCTTCCAGAGGAAAGCCCTCCGGCGCATCCTCGTCTGGAGGTGCAGAGAAGCCAAACACCTCCGCCCACACAGGCAGGCTAGGGTTTGATCCTGGCGTGCCAAACCCCCGCCCAGCACACTGTGCCTTCCCTTCCTCCCTTCAGCTGCTCGTGTTGTAAATGATACCGCAGCCACAGCGCTGCAGGTACAACTTAATACTGACCTGCAGCTTTGTGATTACTTAGTGCATCCTGCCAACAAGGGCTTGTATCACGGTTTGCCACTCAGTCTGTCCTTCCACCCTCCAGTGCCTTTTGAGGGCATTTTCAAGGAAAAACTTCACACACGCAGACTTCCAAAGCTAAGCAGATGTAAGAACGTCTTAATTACGCCGCAGTAGATCACAGGTATTTTCAAAGCTTTAAGGAAACAAAAGCCAAAACAAAACAACACAAGCCTTTCCTCCCCCTCCTCCTTGCAGAAGGGCCCTGAGGCACAGCTGGATTAGCTGGCTGCCGGTGACAAAGCAGGTCACGCTGCTGCTCAGCCTTCCCCTCGCACTGTCCCCAGCTGCGCAGCCACCGGGCAGCAGGATCTGCTTCAGCGAGGACAACCACCAGGAAAGGGCTCCAGCCACCGCCTCGGGTTCAAAGCCTTGCTGCAGACCAGAGGGCTGGACAACGCAGCGTTCCTTCCCCTGTGAAACTTCACAAAACGCTGCGTTTCAGACAGGCACTTATTACTGTTTAACACTTTCCGAAGGAAAAAAAAAAATTAATCAATATTCCCAACTGGCTCAAGTGCTCATATCTACAATGGAAGGAGAAGAGAAATGCTAACAGGGACAAGAGAGGGGAAGAGAGAGTGTTTTCAGATGAAATGAGACACATGAGAGAGAACCAACAAAACAGGAGATGGTCAGGACCCACAGCTGTACAGGAGCTTTTTGCAGCTGAGGACAGATTTTGCAGCAAGCCAGAGAAGAGGAGAGCTGCTCTACAGGAGTGCAAGGTAGGGGATTAAAGAGAAAGGAAAGCAAAGGAAAAGGGAAGCTCAAACAGCTCGAGCAGCTGTGATGCTGAGACTGGAGCCAGTGGACAGTAAGCTATAAAACACGTCGTCTGGATGTAAGGAGAAGTGGGAACAGAGGCGTCCCTCGTTTTCATCTCCGGTGCCTGCAGCTCTGGCAGGAGGCTCCCTGGATACTTGGACATCGAGGCCAAGGGCAGGTTATTAAATGCAGGCGCTGATCAGGCCACCTGAGAGGAGGCCTGGCAAAATCACAGCCCCTGCATCCACAGGCCAGATGCACATGGAGTGATACGGTTCCCTAGTCCAGAAGAAAACCGGCCAGTATCTTAATTCAGCCGGACTTTTCTAAGGACACTGAAAACATCCACAGTGGTATCAGCCAGGAAATCGGTTCTGAACTCATATAGACCCTCACATGTCAAAGCACAAGCGAGCCAGCTCACAGACATAAAGCAGCAGCTTCTCTCTCAGGTCTGTTGCTCCAAACTACCCACAACGGAGTTGTTCTTCACTTTCCAGTGAACACTTGGTCTCAGCTCCAGTATCGCAGCCAGCTCCTACGTCAAAGACAGCTTATCAGACTGAACGGATCGGCGGTCCAAGCAGCGTGGCGGCGTTCCTCCGGCACCTTCTGCTACCACACGCATGAAGCAAAGACCGTGCTTCTTCAGGTCCGCTGCGATAACCAAACACCTCATCGCAGGAAAGGTTTGGGTGATGAACTACCCTGTTAAAACAGATGTTTTGCCACTGGCAAGAACCCCAAATAGCTCCTTTGAACAAGAGACTTCATCACTAACCTGCCTTTTTTACTCTAGCCATAGAGGAGAGTATTAGATTAGGCCTGGAGGCAGAAAAGGTAAGACTCTGCTAATTGCTCATCTGTTTTTGACAGCTAATGAAAGTCATGCATCTCTGCCAGCTCTTTTGTATTGGTCATCTGCCTGCAATTAGTCAACATCAGTGGACCACAGAAACAAAAGAGAGACTGCTCTTGAGGGCGTCAAGTCACCGTCATCACGCACGGGATCCTAGATGGCAAAACCAACTATTGTCTCTACATCCCAGGACACAGCTTACATTACAGGTTTTGATAAGCAGCTCAATGCCTGCCTTCAGATCTCAGGTAGGCTGGAGAAGAACCACGGGGTACAGTGTCTTCTGGCACCCAGTTTTGTAACTCCACCTCAGGCCACCCAATTGTGCTCATTCTCAGGCCAGGTCAGAAAGGAGAACCAGCAGCACCTCATCACTGACAGAGCAGCAACACACAAACCGTGATTCCCAGTCCTCCAGCAAGATGCCACGGTAAGAGGCTTGGAAGAACTGCTGACAGTAGACGTGACTCATACAGCAAGCATCTCACTCAATTTTGCCCATCATTCATGTTTATCCTATGTAACCAAGATCATCATGGAAAATCCAGTTCTGTGGGACATGACATTGAAGTCTGGGCTACCCCACTGCACCTGCCTGCAACCTAGGTCTCAGACACAGAAGAGTCCTATGAGAAGTAAGAATAACCTGCAAATACCAGGGGAGCCAATGCCCCTTCCCGGTAAGGCTTGCGGATCACAGTCCTTCCAGGCAGAAACATGGTTACAACAAAAACCTGGGGGAGGGGACCACAAAGAAGGATTGAAACGTAAGGCTACATCTAAGACAGAGCTCTCCTAGGGAAACAAGGCAGGCAGCAGAAAGACATTGCTGTGCAATCTCCACCATCTCCACCCCAGCTGCCCACCCACGGGGTCTGATCAACAAAAGCACGTGTTCCGCCGGCCAGGGACCGGCTGGACAGGCAGGTGACAGAGGACCTCTTCCAGCTCTCTGTGACCTCCACTCTCCCAAGGCAAGAGCTGAAAGCCAGCACTCGAAAAAGCTAAGGGTAAAAAGGGAGAAGGCTGGGGCAGGGGGAAGAGATCAGGCTCTGTATTGCAGATTCTGGGAGCTGAACAAGAATAAAAGGATAGTTTAAGACTAGCAACCCGTTCTGCTCAAAACAGTATGTACAGGCACAGAACGATGCTGATTTTTCACTAGAAACAGTAAATGAGGTGGAGGGAGAATGCAGGACAGCACTGTGTTTCTACATTAGGATTTTTAAGTACACTGCAGGATTTCTGTCTCAGAGTACTCATTGAGTTACATCAGACTGTAATGGCCTGTTGATTTTGAGAGATTATGGCAGCGCTGTTGATGCAGGGGAAGACGAGATGGAAGGAAAGAGAAGATGTGATGTATCAGCCAGCGTGCGCACACATTTCGGATGATTACCTACGCTCCTGAGAGAGAGAGGCACCGCGGATTCACAGTGGGACCAGGACGGGGAGGAGACTGTGCACAGGACTCAGTTAGCAGCGAGGCCGGCACTGCGGGTGGTTTCGGTCCATCCCTGATCCCCGTGTCATTCCCCCAGGGCAGCAGATGCCACAGGCGACATCCTGCAGGGGAGTCCCCTCCGGGGCTGGCGTCCCATCGCGTCCCGCGGCCGGGCCACAGAGGAGGCGAATCCCCTGTGCTCAGCAAGACGCGCTGCGCGCTCCTGCGATGGATTCAGCCTCGCTCCGCCAGGCTGACAACTTTGCCTGCCTGCATTTCTCTCTCTCCTGTATTTCACAGAGAGATGGTATCCTTTCCTTCTCCTTTCTTTGCTCCCGGGCACAAGCAATCAAGAACAAAGGATGAAAGAAAAATGCAGTGGGGGGGAGTGAGGCGGGGGAGGGACATTTGAGAGTTAGGAGCAATCTTCAGCAGAGAGAAGAGAATTAAAAAAAAAAAAGAGGAGGAAGAAAGGAGATGCAGAGGCTTGGAAAAAAAAAAAAAAAATCAAATCACACCAAACAAACCCACCTCTCCGCAAGCTCTCTGTCTCTCTCAGGTAGGGGGCTGACACTGGGGCGAGGGGCTCCCGGTGCCTTCTGCCACCCGCCGTCCCCAGCAGGCACCCGCGGCTCACGGCAGGCAGGCAAGCTGCCCTCTGGGGCATAGCGAGGCAAGGCAAGAAGGAAGAGTGAAGCGATTCTGGAGCCGTGAAAATCCTTGTTTTCTCTCTGAGGTAGGGAGCTGTGGGGCAAACAGAAGCAGCCAGGTGCTTCTAACATGATGTTTGTCAAACAATCTGATTTCAAGCTTCACTGGAGTAGCCCCTCAGCAGCTGCTTTAATCTACCGCAGCACTTCTCCCCCGCAGCAGGCTGCCTTCCCCTCGTCCCTCCTCTGTGCTTCCACCGGGACGGCGATCCCCCGGGAGCAGAGGCCTGCACCCTGGCCAGCAGCAGCTCACCTCTGAGGCCACATCAGAAGCTGAGCAGGACCAGGCTGGAACTGGAGGCTTCCAAGAGAAATCCAGAGGAAAAGGGCGGTTTTGCCTCTGCAGGTGACAGTACTGCCCTCGATGCGGAGCCCTCGCGCTGCTGGGAGGTGGGTGTCAGCCAAGGTGGCCTCTTCCCTCCGGGCTGTGGGGGGAATAACTCATCCATCAGCTCGTTCATTAGTGACACCATTGCTGGTGTTGTGTTATGACACCGTAACACAGTTACCCTTCTACTCATCATCACTTATTTCTTCTCCTTCCGAGGTGATGAAAAACATCAGTGCGTGCTCCTCCGCTAGGAACGGTAACAGGTGTAAATGGGAACCAGGAAGCAGGATTCCTGGCTTTCAGACCAACCCTGGGGTCGACTTACCTGAAATGCCACTTTGCAGTACCAGTAATGCCCTGTTTTCCCCAGCCTTCTGTTCTCCTTCCTGCCCACATTTCCACTCCAAGTATTGTTAATTGTTTGTCCAGTTCTGCCTGTAAACTCCTGACGTTAGGGACCTAACAGCTATGAGTTGGTCTTTACAGAAGAAAACGTTAAAAAAACCTTCTATTGTGTCAGAAAAAATGATTATTACTCTTACTTATTACCAAGGAGCATCAATTAACTGAGTAACTGCTAAATGCCTAGAACCAGGAGCCACAACCGTGTTGCAAGTGCCAGTCAGAAAGCGGTGTGAAGAAGCTGCCAAATGGCACAGCAGAGGCGGCTGCACGCCAGTGGGGCACGGGAGGGCCGAGGCAAAGCCTCGCACCGGGGCTGGCAAAGGGCTGCGGATATCAAGGTGCGTGGGGCGTGGGAAGCTGGACGTTTAGTGAGGGCAGCGAGCTGCCCAAGGGGGAAAGAGCAGCAGAACCCAACCGCGGCGGTGAGGAGGCTGCGTTTCCCCGGGGCAACCTCACCCTCAAGCGCGGCTCCCCCGCCCCTGAGACCTGCGGGGAGGCAGCGCAGAAGACATGGGATGTCTCAGCTCACATCTTAGCCAGGTCTGCGTCCCCATCAGCGAGAGCCGCCGCCACAGCTGACGCTAATTGGCTCTCTCGCTGCCGTGCTGCAGAGGTGACAAGGACCACACGGGCGCAGACGAGAGGCCTCCCCCTCCCCGGTCCCCTCGGGTCACGCCGAGGTACCCTGGCAGGAGCGGTGCGTGCGCGGAGCTGGTACTGCCACGAGGCGCGCGATGCTCGCTCCGCGAATAAAGAGCATCCCTATCTGGAGCTGTCGAGCCTGCGTCACTCACTGCAAGAAGCAGGGGGGGGAAGACGACTACCAGCTTAAACCAGATTTTACTGGTAGGAGCACCACCACAATCAAGGCTCTCAGGGACTTTACAAGGGAACCTGAAACGGTACCAGCTGCAGTTGCCATCTCCATACCCTTGTTCAGCTTGGAAAAACAACAATTAGCACAAAACAACAATTAGCACACGTGTGTGTCAGTGCACGCATGTGTTTGCATGAGCCTCCGGTACAAACATATACAATGAACAGTGTGAGGAAGAAAGATTGTAGTTTGAAGCTCAAAGCAGCAGCTAATTGCAAAAATCGGTGTGCAAGTGAGAATAAAGCATAGGAAAGAATTACTTTCTTCTTTCTGGGAGGGAGAGGGGGGCAGGGAATTAAGCACACACACACCCTGAGCAATGCCCAGGAAGAATTATGCTGCTTGTGATAAATGCACTTTTGTGGTTCTGTGAAAAATCTGACATAATGAAAGTACCTTGAATGCAATTACTGGCACTTGTTTAGCGTGGCAGGGCATTGCACTGCCACTGGGCTCGCTCCTCTCTGCTCCCAATTAGCATGCCAAGTACTCCAGCCACACACATGGGCTCACGGGTCAGGGATTGGCGCGGAGGAGCAGCAACCAGCTACCTGCCCTCCAATGAGGGAGCGAGCGACGTGCTGGAAAGCGCCGGCTTCCTTCATTTTACATCCTCCCATCCCTATCACGCTCTTTTCCTCCACTCCTCCAGGGTCTCTGGAGGCAGTGATAAAAACCGCAAACTCCCCCTCTCTCTCTCAGCTGGTCTCATTCACGGCTCATGGCAGACCCAGTTTCCTCTGGGGACTCACTAATGAAGACGGCCAACGTTAATCTCTTTCCCCCTCCCTGACGGGTCGATTTATAGTTCCACGGAGAGTCCTGGATTGCAGCCAGAGGGCTTGACACATTCTTCTTGTTCCAAGACGGAAGGGGGAGAGAGACCGGCTTGCATACACACACACACACACACAGAAGACACACATGCATTTATGATTTGGACGGAGCTGGAAGATGCAGCAGGAAAGCCTGTTTACCTGTTCCGAAACAGCAACCGAAGGGAACAGTAACCAACTGTGCTTTTGTGCCTATGTGGATACTCCAAACATCTCCGTGTTTCCATAGCACCTCTCTCAGCCCAAAGACCCCAAATCGCAGGGATCGCTCCCTCATCACTGGGATGAAATAAAGCATCAGTTGTGTGCCAGCAGCATTACCCGTGAGTCATTAGGAGAGGAAGCGAGCGATAACTTCTCCAGGATAAGCAGCAGGGGGAAGGGAAGGGGAAATTTTAGATGGGCAGAAAGTAATGAACTGGAAGCAGGCCAGGACACTGAGGTTATTTTCCCCTAATCTCGTGAAAAGTGCAGGGGGATCTTCAACAATCGATGGATCAAGGCCTCGGCTTTGCATCCCGTCTGTAAGAGGTTCCAGCGGTAGCGCAGCTTCTCCAAGAGTGATGCTGGTGCGCCAGCCCGGGAGCCACCCGGAGACACACGCATGCGCCGGGTCCCCCACCTGCCCCTCTGCAGCGCTGCGTCGGAGTCCCTCGGACCCGCAATTCCCACACCTGCCCCTTCAAAGGGAATGAGAGAGAAGGAAAGACTCGGATTTTTTTTTTTTTTTACCACCATCTATTCTCCCCCGCCGCTGTTTTATTTTTGCCACCGCTGCACGCCCGCCGCATCCCCTAACTTCACGTTATTTGTGTGGTTGCCTTGCCCGGCCGCACACCTGACTCGCCGGTGATGACAGAACAGCTCTGCTAACAGGGTCAGGCAGTGAGCTACTGCTGCAGAGCCGCGGGGGAGCACGAAACGCTGCCTTTATTCCTGTAAGACCCATACATCACCTCCTCGCCCCCGCCCCTCAGGCACCGAGCGGCAGATTTAAAAGGGGCACTGTCAAGTCATTTAGGCCCATTATTTTGCACTGGGAGAAATGGCCTTTACAAAGCTCGATGGAAGCACGCTCTCATTCCATCTTTAAGTAATCTTGAAGGTTTCAATTGCTGAGCTGTAAACCACAATGCAAAAAAGCACAGACAAATAGATCAGATCAGATATGAGACTGCCCAGACACAGAGTTCCACTTGCCAAGCTGACTGCAGAGCAAAAATAGAAATGAACGCTGCACGTAATTATAGTATTTTACATTTCCACTGCACTTTCCATCCTGAAAGATCCCAAACTGCACACACATGTGCATGCATGTGCATACAGAGAGGCAGGACACCGCGAAAATTCACTTGCTTGTGAAAGAGACCAAGAAATCATGGTCCAGTAATAACAGCTTGTACTGAACCAAAGCTTTCATTAACACACACACACACACACTCTCTCTCTCATGTAGAAAATGATTATAATGTGAAATGAGACTAAGCCAAGCCACAGCAAACTGTAGATCAGCAGCTCCAGCACTTCTGCTGCAGCTCAGAGTTTCCCCCAACACAGAAGATTAGAAACTGAGCTTTTATTAGCTCTCGCCCTCTGTTTCCCAGCAAAGCCCAAGGTGCCAATTCCACTTTGCCACTACAGGGCAGGGGCAGCTCCGCAGCCGTCAGTCCCCAGCCTTCCCCCCTCCTGGTGCCGAGCGCTTTGCAGCCCATACACACACACGTCCTCCAGCCCCACAGGCTGCGGCAGCCCTGTTTTACAGATGGCAGAGCATCCGAACAGGAGCAGCAAAGCCAGGGCTGGTGCCCTGACCGCTCTGCTGCTCCTCCTCCCTGACAAAAGAGCCGAATTCAGGTACAAAGACCTGTTCTCCACTTGTACACCACCCAAGATGCTCTGAGCATGGATGAAAAGGGCCAGGAAAAAAAAGAGCACGGGTAGGCAAGCAGGAGCAGAGACGTGACACTGGCAGAAACCTCCAACTTTATCAGGAGGCAGAGAAGCAGGGCAGAGGAGAGCTGGCTCCAACTTCAGCCTCTTCCTAGGACACTGGGTCACTCCCTTCTCTTTCCCACATGTCTGTGGCAAGTCAGTTTTGTCCTCCACACATTAAAGATTTCAGAGCCGATTTAAACTCCCATCTGAGTACATAGGCATTTTGATGTTCACTTGTGGCCAAGCACATAAAGAACAGGGGTAGGAAGCTAAAGAGGAGACAGAGGAGAAGGCTGCTCTGAAGGCAACACAAAAAAAGATGAATGGGGCAGAAAGAGGGAAGGAAAAGTCTGAGGTTATGAAATGATACAACAGCTGGCGAGAGAGAGCCAAGATTATTCGTGTGTGCACGCGCGTGTGTGTAAAACAGGAATTTCACCAACAGTGCAATGTAACCATGCATAGCACACAACTACCTGTTCAGGAAAGAGCTTGCTTGCCAGTAGCCTTACGCTAGCATGAGGCTCTTGATGTCCCTCACAGAAGAATCCATTCGCGCAAGATTCTGCTGCAGCCATGGATGAGGCTCAGTAAACGACCAGCACGTGCCCCTCTCAGCAGCGATTTTGGGGAAGAAAGAGATTTTGTCAAGGACACTGCAGCAACGCCCTCCTCTATACTTAGGGAAACATCTACGGGATTGTTAATGTCCAGAGAGGACTCTAGGTTTTAATAAGGTCACATCTGAAAGAGCCCCACATAATAAGCTGCATGGAAGTCAATTTATCGACCACAGCACACAGGGCTAAGCAAGGCCTGCCGGGATTCAAAGTTGTGGTTGCAGGGCACATAGGTAATTCATACCTGATGCTCGAGGCCATCCCCTCTGGCTACAAACGGGAGACCAGGGTGATTTCTTAAATTTCATTTAGTTTAATAGTCCGGTACGTTATTCAGGAATGCAAGGAAGAGCCTGCTTAAAATCTGATCTTTATTTTGACAATGTCACTCTAACAGCAGCTCTGTGAGCCGGTGCTCAGCTGGCTGAGCAGCAGCAGCAGCTGCAGCCGCCCCCACGAGCTGGGGGACGCAGTGCACAGGCTGCCGTCCCCACCGCCCTCAGCGGGGCTGCAGGGTCCCAAAGAGGGGGCAGAGAGAGCGGGAGCAAGGGAAGAGGTGCAGGGGCAAGCTTGGGATGAAGAATTAAGTTAATGAAGAAAGCTCCCTGCTAATCCATTGGGACACCCTTGATGGACCCCAGTGGACACACATCAGCTGCCTTCCCCCACTCGTGTCTGCTCCCCTTCCCGTGTAAGGGAAATGAGCACAGTGGTCAGGAGACTCCTTTTCCCTCCCAGAAATAGCATGCCCATCTTAACCTGTGTGCAACACCAGCAAGATACTCCGGGGTCTTCTGAGACCCTCCCCAGTGACTTCCTCTTGTGAAACCAAATCAGTGTCTTCAGCTCTGCCCTAGCAAACAACTAGAAAGCAAAAAAACCATGTTGCACAGCCCAGTGCCTGTAAGGCCTACATAAAAGGAGGGTTATGACAACATACCTTAGCAGAGGGGATGCTGCAGTGTCATGAGATTGCTGGAGGTGATCTTAAAATAATCTTAAAAATTAAAAATAGGTAAAGAGTACACATGACTTTGTGGTTTGATTTTTTTTGTTTTGTTTTGGGGATTTTGTTTTTAAAAACACTATATAAAGAACTTCAAAAAAAAATGGCCATTTCCTTTACCTCCCCTGTCTTTCCCATCTAGGGATGCAAGTTTTTTCTAGGCTGAAAAACTATGACAATCAGAGGACCAAGAAAACGATGTCTTAAACATTAAGAAAATGAAAGCTGTGATGTTAAAAGAAAATGGGATTTTATTCAGCCCATGTCAAATTCTGGTTGGTCTTCACCTGTTTTTACTAGTGTCTATATAAAGACTTTTATTTATTCAGTTGTTTTAATCTGAAGACAGCCAGTAGACTGAAAACTCTCTTACCTACAATTAAAGTATTAGAGCTCAAAGAAACATCCGTTATACCTCAGCAGCAGTTCTCTAACTAAGCCAAAAAAAAAAATTAAAACACAGAGTACACATTACTCTTTATTGTAGGCTTAGATATATCAGGCTTGATGACAGTACCATTTTTTAAATCCATCATGGCAGGGTTGTGGGGGGGAGATAAATTGGTACGAGCCCAGTGTAAAAACAAACTCTCTTTGGGTCATCTTTAAAACTAATCTGGACACAACACTAGAAAGCATGCTTAAGGAGACAAACAAAAAATCCCAATTGTTTTATAACCATACTATCAGTCCAAGAGGCCTAAGTAAAAATAATACTATGTGACCGTATTAGCTGCCTGTTATTGTTGGCTACTCAAGGAAAGTAGGGCTTCAGCAATCCAGAATTTACAGCACTGGAAGCCTGGTGGGTCTCTGGTTTTGATTTTGTGCCAATTCACATTCACTCATGCTCTTGGATAAGTCACGATGCCGTCAGCAACTTCAGCCCAGCTGGAAAACTGGGTTAAGAAAGCAGTGGACGCTCACAGAAAACTAGGGCTTGCCTGCACGAGGACACACAGGAAAGTCACGCTGAAGTACTTTAAGTGGGTGGGTAAAATGGCATTAAAGCCCTGCATGGACAGACTCACACAGAATGCAAATGCGTCCCTGATACGACTACTTCATCACGAACGCGGTTTTCACTAAATGGGCTGAAAGTTAATTTAAATCTAAATAAGGGTATGGTCAGATCAGCAAAGCACTCCAGTCAGCACAGGCTAACAAGTTGCTGTCCTCTCCGTTAGATATTGGTGACTCACCATATGTGCTTCCAGTCTTCTGTAATGCACAGGAACTGTCGGTATCCTCAGAAAAATCTCCCACAAACTGTTTTTGCGCTACTTTCCATCAGAGGGGACAGTTTGGCTCGGAGTCAGCAATCTGGTACATTGGCAGGGGCAGGCTACAAAGGATGTCCCTAGAGTTGCCAGTCTAGCACCATCCCCTGGCACCAAAATTAAATAGACAGTCAATTTTTTAATCCCCCCCCCAAAAAAATAAAGACAGAAATACAGCTTTGACCCTGCTGGGATCCTGCCTCAGGAACACCTGCAGATGTGGCCACCAGGAAGGGGCAATTCATCGACAGCGGGACGTTTTCCAGCACCACAGACACTTGAAGGAGACGAGAAACCAGGCAGGGGCTGCTGGAAACTCTCACACACCCAACCCGGGGCTGGGCAGGGACTCGAGAGCACAACTTCTCCGACAGCCCCTGGCTGGGGGGGCTCAGCCGGTCTCCCCGACCTGTGTCACAGCCCCTTCCAGCCGACCCCCAGCTGGGGGCTGCCCCTCCTGGCGGTTCCATCCCACCACCACACGCTAGCACCAGGCTCGCAAGTTGCTCCCGGGCGGGTTACGCAGCGTTAATCCCCTGCTAGCAGCTCTCCTGCTCCTCCAGCACGGCTCTGCCCTGACCAGGCCCACCGGCCCTGAGGCCTGGACCGGGAAGGTGCCCATAGCCCAACCCACGCCCTGGGGGGAGCGCCCGCCGGCCCAGTCCCTCCCCAGCCTCCGCCCCCAGTATAAACCCTTTTGTTTCTCATCAGAAAGGCGGCAATTATTGCAGAAAAATCTCTCTCCTGCACCACCGCTGGAGGTACCACTGCCTGAGACAGTCACTCTCCTGATGACGGCAGGCGGTGGAATATTCTGGAACGGGAGAAAGATTTGGGAAGGGGCTGGAGAGAAGGTACCCGGGATTCAATCTTCTCCGTCCCCGGCTTGCCCCCCTCCCTCTCTAGCTGGTCTCATCTGTACCATCAGGATTTCGGTGACATTTTCCTCCAGCTCCCCCTCCCGCTGCCTCTCTGGGCTGAGCACAGCTGAAGGTGCAGGAGAATACCGCGCTGCTCCGCTTCCCTCGCGGGCTGGACAAATAAGTCTTCAGCTAGCCACATGCAAGCCATTAAAAATATATTAACATACCCAGCAGGGGCTGTCACTTTTTCTCTTCCCCCCCCCCCTTTCTTAAACGCAGAGAAGGAAGAAATCTTGCCACAGTAACAAGAGGTTTTCATCAAGTCTCATTACCTCGAGCACAGCCGCGCACCACAGCCCCCACAGAGAACAGCCCTCGGCTCCCGCTGTCATTAAAGGAACGAAGATCTTAAACAAAAATTAAACCCAGGACAGCATGAAGCTGGGAGCGCACGGACGGGTAAGGCAGGGAAGGGTGCGTGAAGGCTGAGCAAAGGAGCCGGAGATGAGGGATGGGGAGGCCCTCAAGGCAGCGGGGCGAGGTGGGAGGGACGGTATGGGACAAAGGCATCCCGCGAAGCCGGGCAGGGACGCGCAGGGTTTCATGCTGGCACCCAGGGCCATGCTGCATTTCCCACAAACAGCGATGCAGCAACATCCCCTCACTCTAAGAAGGTTCAGGGCTAAACGAGAGCGGCAATTAGGATTAGGGAAGAGGCTTTTTCCAAGCGTGGGATGCTGCCCAACGGGGATGACTTCGCACACCCTGACACACATGCACGTCTGCTCCAGCTGGAGCAGGGCCCAGTGCTTTAACCGGCAGCGGCAGCTCTGCGCCTGAGGCAAGCCGGGTGCTGCTCTGGGAGGAGGGCTTGAAGGGCAGGAGGCATTAAAACAAGGGATTTCTAAACCAGGGGGGTGTTAGTCAGGGGGCTTTCAAGTCAAAGCATCCTTACCCTTAAACTGTCATTTCTCCAGTATCTCTCTGGGGTAAGCAGCTTTCCTCACTGCCCAACCACTTTAATCCAGACCAACCCCCTGCTCCAGGCCGGTGTGCGGCAGCACGTTCATCCGGCTGCAGGGGCACCACCAAATGAGTGGCTCAGGAGCAGCAGCAGCGGCTGCCGAGAGAAACACGTGTAAAAGTACACCCTCAGGGCCACCAGGTGTGTCACCTCGCCCCGGGAGAGCAAGGCACGGCGTGCAGACCCCTGGGAATGGAGGGAAGGGAAGAGGGATGCTTCACAAGTGGCTAACTGGAAAGAGGTGACCTGAGCCAAAGAGGATGTAAAAATAAAGCCTGGTGACAGCATGGCCACGTTTTATGCACCTCTAGTTGAGACACAAGTTTATTTCCCCCTTGGGAATGGGGAAGGCAAAACGCTCTCTCCTGAGAAGGGAGCAGTAGAGCGAGGAAAGGCAGAGCTGTGCAGAAGAGCCAAATGATGGTGAAGCGCTGATGAAAGGTGCTTGCTCTGAGGAGCCAGGAGGAGGATGAGGACCCAAGGCAGCTGAGGAGTGGGGACTGTACATGGGCACCATAGAAATAACTCGTGACAGAGCAGTGAGGAGCAGAAGGGAGCCAGGACACGAACTGGGTGACGCAGAGACAGGATGGGGATGCAGAGGGTCCAGCCTGTTGGCAGAGGAAGACACCAGGGGAAGCAGTGAGGAAGCTGCTCCAGATCTCTGGTGTTCATAACTGTTCCAGCTGTGAACGGTTTAACAGGTCATCATCTGCACAGTTCATGCACCCTCAAGCTCTGGAGTAATTACATCCATTCTGTACAAAGACATACACATCACATAATGAGGTCTACTGATATCACAGAGTCAGATAGAAGAGTAAGCAAAATGTCTGACCATACTAGGAACAGACCAGAAAATAGCTCTGATTTGATAACGATGTGATACAAATCAGATATATTTGCCTCTGCAGCACTGAAACCTGCTCTACTCATCCTGTCTTGGAAAGGGCATATGAGGAACTGAGGGAGTTCAGGAAGTGGCAACAAAGAAAGAGAAGAGGCTTTGGAAGACAGCAAGTGAAGTCCACACATGCAAAACAACATCTATGTGTGAGGAGGGGGGGGTAAAAAAAAAAATCTAGTGCAACCAGACTATTACTGCATAGCATGGATAGCATGGCTGTGACACTGCGGGCGCACGCTCCTCTCCCCAGGAAACCCATCCATCCTCTCACAGCCAACCGCCACAACCTGACGGTAGCTGCCATCAGCCACGGGAGAGAACCACCACTCGAACAGAGAGCACGGCAGACTCTTGTCCTACTCATGCCAAAGCCGATGCACTTCACCGCAGAGCCTCACGGTTGGCATTTCCACAGCCTTGCAGTGGAACAGCTTGGCTGGGTTGCTCTCCCGACCTGCTTCAACACAGACGGCACAAACATCGTGGTGTAAAAGAAATGTAGAGCCCTGCTTTAAAATGATTGCAGGGATATGCTGGACTCCCAGCCGTGCTCTGGAGCTTGACAGCAATGTAATTAGGTCAGGGGATAGCTGTGTTGTAACAGATTCCTTGGACTTGGCTCCATCCAAGGTAGACACGCACATGAATGCTGCATCAGCTTGTACTTGCTGGCTCACCAGCAGCCTGGATTCCTGAAATCCTGCTCCAAGTGACTGGCATGCCTTGCATCGTGACCCAGGCCCTTGATGCGGGCTCCCAGCTCCACGCTTCTGCGACTGCCTCTGGGAGTGGTGCTCGGGCGGCGGGGACGGAGCCGAGGTGCCGCTGCCTGCTGAGGGAACAGGCGGCAACGCCTGTGAGAGGAGAAGGCAGTGGGGCAGGCCGCAGGCAGCGCGGGCCGGAACGGTGCTCGTATTTGTGCAGGCTAAGGTCATCCCAGGGACCGGGGGCTTTATGCCCATGATTAAAGCACAATCAAGAAATGTTTCCTGACAGTGAAGTCTATTAGAGTGTGGAACTGGCTCCCGGGGGAAGCAGGGCAAGCCTCGTCCCGCCACCTCTGCGAAGAGTGACGAGGCAGGCAGCAGAGCGCAGCGCCCTGGGGCTGGCGGGACGGCCTTGGCGGGGGCAGCCCTGTCAGACGCCTCGCTCAGGAGCAAACCCGCTTAAACCCCTCCACCGCTCCTGTAGCATCCCCCTGGGCTCTGCCAGCACCGCTGCCTGCAAGGCTGCGCCACAAACCGCATCGTTTGAACCTGGGCGGCTTCACGTATTGGGAAGGACGGGTCTTTTGAGCCCACATCAGGTCACTGAGGTGTTTTACACCACCGTCCTACCGACAGTCGCATCAGTGCAACCGACGGGATGACAGCGGTGGGAGAGGACAGGAATGTGAGGTGGGAGGTGAGGAAATAGGAATTTCTTAGGTCATGCTATCAGTATCTTTATACTAACCCTCTGCGCATGAATTCATGCAAAGAAAGACAGCAAAGGATGCGACTCAGGTGGAGGGGGTTAACTAAACCATGATTTGGCATGGTCACACTTGTGAAACTGAACATGACCTAACACACATGGAAGTGATCTTCATTTACAGCAGAGAACGTCCCTGTTAATAATGTAACTGGTATCGAATAAGTTTCTGACACACGAGGCTGGCATTAGTGTTTTAGATCTGAAAGACTGTCTTGGTGCTGATGTTAAGTTCAATTGCCTCCCCTTAACATTTTGGTTTTTATATTTTTTATAATAGGGGAAAGATCAGCTTGGTTTTGAACTGCACAGTTTCACAGGAACCCATACTATGCCCATGTTTAAGCCATGTTTAAGCAGAAGCCTACCTCTTTTTTTTTTCCTTTTTTTCTTTCTTTTCTTTTTTTTTTTGGTTTGGTGAAAGGGCAGGGAAGGAGGTGTTAAGAACATCACAAAGTTCAAAATTAATGTCTCAACTTGTAACACACTTCCCCCTCTCCCACAACACTGGTTGCAGAAGCTACCCACGGGCTGACACTACTCATGAAGCTCCATATGGTTCTGCTTCCCTTGATTTTTCCTCAGCCTGACACACTCTGGCACTGCTCAGGTTTTCCTGGTCCTTAGGAGAGATTCCAACAATTCCAGTTTCTCCTTCCTTTGTTTTGACAAAGCTCCCACTGCGCCATCTATGAAAAACCTATTGTTACGGCAAAGCATAAAGGTGAATTTGTTTGAACATCACTGGTGCTGTGGAATTTTTCATACTGCGCTTAGTATTTATTGTTAACAATTATTTATATTGCATTAGTGTTAAAGGACCTCAGTAATATCAGGGTCCCTCGTACTCAGCACAACATACATATACAGCAACGAATGCCTGCGCCTGACTAACATGATATAGCAAAGTTATTTTATTTGAGATGGAAAGGCTTCAAAATGGAGTGGCATTTTAAAGCATCCATAAGTTGACAACAGTTTGTACAATTATCACAAACCACTCAAAGAAAGGTTCTGGTATACCCAGGGAGTACCATGTACTCACCGTAACTCAGTAAGTGCTTTTTGCAGCTCCCTTCTACACTCAGTCATGAAGGATATAGATCATTACAGCCTCCAGCTATAGAGCTTTAGCTCATGGAGTAGCAGCTCACACTTTTAGCTCTGGAGATCCCCAGTTCAATCTGCTGCATGTCAGCCAAGAGGGCAGCTGTCATATAATTACAGCCACAACTTTGCATGTGAAAAAGTAGGGAGAGTGAACGGAGATCTTATTATAGAATTCTGGTTGCAACCTGCTGAACAGCTCCCTATTTAAAGTAACTTCTTGTAAAGAGGAGAGAGAAAAAGGGGAAAAAAAAGAAAAAAAAAAGAGAGTCTTCCACTCAGCTTCCCAATTTTCTCTGTTTTGCAGAAGAAATCGGTGCTGCTTTGCAAAAAGTCCTTTCTTACAAATGCATAGGTATATTAGATGAAGTACACAAGTGAGGAGCCAGGAGTAAGGCTCTACCCCCTTATCAGCTGGAAACAAGAAAAAAAAAATTCTCATTGCTGCAGCCCAGCAATCTGAAGTCCAAGACAGCATCTTAGTTTCTTTCTGAGCTATAACCATTCACCAGCAGCCGAGCCAATTGGATTTGCAATTTAAGTATTATAATTTAGGTTCAAGAAATCTTAACTTAGTTACATCTTGTTTTCTTCAAACTGTACATGCAAGCTCTCAGGAAGACTTAACAATACAGAGAATCTGGGAGGACGGTATTTTTGAACTACAAAGGTACAAACCATGGCAAAAAATTCAAACCTCAAATGAAAAGATATTTTAATGAGTGCAACACAAAACAATTAGACCAAGTTTCTTCTTATCCATTAATCTTTCTGCAGATCCTTCTGCACACACACAGCAATTTTTGAGCCAAACTTTTTTCCCAGCCAAGATGTTCAAAAACAGAATTTGAAACAATGCAATCCAGTTTTAAAGAAACATTCATTTCCCCCCAGCAACTATTCTAGAAATCTGCGTTTCCCCAGCCAAACTACTTCAGGTTTAAGATACAGCTCAAATTCTTTGCAGAACATTCTCCTCTGCTAGAAAGTCCCATCCATCCATCCACAGCCCAACAGCACAGAACCCGAGTCTCCCTTTCCTTGCAGTGAATCAACCATCTTGGACCACCAGCAGAAGACCAGAGCTAACTCTCCCACTTCTTGCAAACTACTCATCTGCTTGCTACATACCACTCCAAGTAGACTGCTCTGATTCAAACTGTTCGGTACCTACAAGAACACTTACTGAAACACTAGTCAACTAGTTCAGGCATGCTACACCTTCAAAACTCCCCAAAATGTAGTGCTGCACTTCCAACGGGATGTGAAGAAGTGCCCAGCAGACCATCAAGCTGAAATATGTTCAGGCAACAGCTAACACAAAGCAAAAGCCTGCAACACCAAACTTCAGAATTCAGTAGAAGCATGGACGCGCTAGGAGTTTGTATGTAAACCAGCTGAATCCTCTGGTGACATCCTCTCATCAGCCTTGTTTCTGAAGGCCTGTTTTCATTGTGCTCTGAGTCCTCTGCTCCTCGCCTCAAGCAAGACCTGCTCAGGAAACGCACACACCCTCTGACCATCTCCCTCCCTTTGAAAAAAGGTGAGAATCAAGGACACAAAGCCTAGCTTTGAAGAAAGCTATGCGCAGCATATAAACATTTAGCACTGACTGCACACACTCACTGCAACCCCCTGGCTGGGTTCATCACACAGGAGGGACCCATAAAGGGGTCACCTCTCCCTTACCGTCTGCAAGCTGGCAAAGCTCACGAACATCTGAACCACCCTTGCTGCAGAGTCCAATGTAAGCAGTACAACTGTTCGCAGAGATCACTGAAACGAGACACCGCTAGGCTATTTTCTGGTATTATTTCTGTAAATTTAGCACTGCTAAAAGGTTCCAGATAGACGCTCTCTGGAGACTGAAAGCCTTTGCCTACCCTGAGAAGATATGCAGAGAGAATCGCAGCAAAGCACAGACACGCTTTTCTCATCTCTCCCAGCCTGCCGAGGCTGAAATGACTGACAATGGTCCAAAATGAGGGACACACATAAATTATTAATATTGCACTAGTAGTCTCACTGTTGCTGTGACAGTCTAAAGACTTAAGAGAGGCAGGCCCTGCAGGGAAATATTACTTTACTTCAAAATCATTCATTCAGGAAGCTTACATACTGAGGAGGAAAGAATCATTCTGCAGCGAGCTCTATCGAAACCCTCAGTTTTAAGACCCTTCCTTTCTGAGGCATAAGCAATTTCAACAAGAATGGGAAAGCAACATGAAATATCAGGAACTCTGGATTTCAAGTGAGCACCGCGGGAGCAGCGTTATTTCTGGACACAAACCCTAACACGCTTCTCCATCCCGACCTGGGAAGCCCACCCTGCTTCTGAGAGCTGGAGAAGTGTTTTGCCTCTGCAGCCACTCTGCTGAGACAGCCAAGCGTTGTGCCAGCCGGGGATAATGGGCACCGCACGCTACCACAGGGAAGGGAGCCAAACAGCCACTTCGGTTTGCCGCTCAGGCTGGACCCTGTGCTGCAAGAGTGCGAGGCTCCAGCTTCACGTTCTCTCAGAACTTTTATCTCCTTCCAGGTCTCATGCTATACCTGCTGCCACAGTAGCCAAGAACCTGTAAAGCAGTCTATAAAAAGACGTGGCTTCCTAGTGATCATTTTTTTCTTCCTCTCCCCTGTTGCAAGGGGAATGGTCTATGCAGGGGTATTGGTCCATTTTACATTGATTTCTAGAACTGGGACAAATGAACTGAACTTTGACATTTCTGAAAAAAGGTTAAAATAAATTATTTTTGTCTTTCTTAGCAATCAGAATAGATTTACTTTTCATGTAAAACACAAAAATTTCCTCCCAAAATATTTGAAATGTTTTCTTTTACCAAAACCCCACAAAGACTCAAGCTTATTGATAACATTTTGAATATGAGGCACAACATTGCTCCATACTAAAAAAGAAAAGAAACCAGACAATTTTTCAAACAATAAAGTAATCCATTTTGAAAGCTAATATTTTCTAGTAAAAATTCTTGCATTAAAAAAAATAAGAAGGTTTTCAGTAACTCTAGACACTGATGGGGGGAAAGAAAAAACAGACCCTACCCCCAGCTGGATGGCATTCCTCTCTTTGGGTGCAATGTGGTAGCATTTGACTGACGCATCCGATCCATTCCAAAACTCCAGGCGATGTTTTAATCATCAATGGGCAGAATCCTATTAATTTTCAGGGAAAAAAAAGAAAAAGAAAAACAGAGTAGAATATGGAGACAGAACACAGAGCACCTGGCATTTGTCTAGCAGACCCAGCTGATTTAGCTAGGTCCGTAATTATCAACAGATTAAAGAATTAGTTGGTGGCAGAAACTGCCATCTAACAGCGTAAGCCCCTTCCTCCCCTCCGCCCCCCTTCTGCCACCTCAGCCCAACCCGTTCTCCCAGCAGGGCTTGAAACATTAGTCCCATACCAAAGGAAACGAAATAGGAAGGGGGAAAGGAGTGGGAAGAGACAAAACAGGGTGAATAGGGATAGCGCAGAGAGCCCATTGGTGTGCAACCAAGAGTGCGCACTGGCCCTTGCGGTGACAGAAATCCGGAGATGGGGCAGGAGGAGGTGGCAGGAGAGCAGATGTGGGAAGGTGAAGGTTCGAGTGGTCCCTGAGCTCAGGGGTAAGAAACGGCAGCAGCCAGCACAGAAGCGAGCCCCAGCACGCACGACGAGCTCAGCCTTCAGAAGCAGCAGCACGCCAGGCAATCCTCTCCCCTGGTGTCTGCTGCAATTGGCGTTTCCTTCGTTGGTGGGCATGGTAAAGGAAACGTAGTGTGAGCCCTCCACGTTACACAAGGCTTCCCAGCCTGCCCATAAATTCATTTTGCTACCAGCCAAACCTCGGTCCACCAATATCAACCGCTTGTGCTCTGAAACAAGCCTCCGCTTACAGCCTTGCACCAACCAGCTGCAGTGGTTTCATTTCAGCGCTGATGAGCACTGCAAGCCCTCGGGACCAGCCAACGTACGGGACGGCACAACCCCAAGGGGAATTTACCTGTTCCAACAGCAGCCAGAAGACCAGCGTGGTCAGCATGACCCTTCCCGCTGGCCATCTGACCCTGTCAGAGCAGCCCACGTCCCACCCCACCAGCCTGGAGTCGGGCACCGTCCCACCACAAGTGGAAGCCTGGCTGAAGGGTCAGCAGGGAACGCTCCTGGTCCAACTGGCCCCCTGCCCATTTGGGAACGGCAGCTGCGCAAAGGTCTCCCCGCACGCCAGTCAGTCGCCTGGTTGTGCCTTGGGTCTGTCCCGTGTCCCCAGGCCTGGGGACAACTGACAGCAGAGACAGGCTGGATGAGGAAGAGCGGGAAACACAGGAACAAGCTGGCGTGCTGCTCAGGGAAGGGAGCATCAGATGCAACAGCACGGAGAGGAGCTGGGGAAAGCAGGAGGGGGCTGTTGGCGGAAAGAAGGCAGGCCCCCGCAGGGAACGCTGATAAATCAGATATCGCTGCCGGAGTCTCACAGCAGCCCCTGACTGCGGGGCTCCAGCATAAGCAACAATCAGGGGCTGCCATCAGGGTGCCCGCCCCGCAGCTCCAGGTCATCGTTTAGGCTGTCTCAGGTCCGGCTCATTACGCACCTTGAAGATAAGGACACTGACCTTGCACTTGAGGCGATACGGTCAGGCGGAGAACGACAGACTGCCGGCCCGACAAGGGCTGTACGGCTGCAGCTCACACGTCCATTAGGATCCCCGGAGCACGCGGCTTCATGCCCAGACTGACTGCATTTGTAACCAGCCCCGCTGGCCTGTCAGCGGGGCCTGAACCCTGGGCCTGCAGCAGGGAGAGCGCAAGCCTCCACCTCACGCGCTAAATAATTAAACTCTGTGGGAGCAGCAGCAGACTCGTAAAACTCGTACACAGACCGAGCCAGCCATTAATGGGGGTCAAAGATGAACGCTCTCTCTCTCTGTCTCTCTCTTTTTTTTATTTAAAGTGTGCTTTGATGCGTGGGGAGAGTGGTGAGAGGAGATGTTCATTACTCCGGTACCCGACGCGTTTTTCCTGACTATCAACACCTCCTCCTCCCACCAGCACCCCGTACTGCTGGCAGCCATCCGGACGGCCAGAGACCACCAGAAGGCATGCCGTGCCGGGGGGACACCCGCGCGAGATGGCCACCCGCCAGTAGGGCAGCAAGGCACCTCGCTGGGGACAGCTCTACCAGACAACCCCGTCCGTGCCGGTGATGACGGGGTCTGGTTTTCATGCAGATGCCGCCAGGTGGATTTCCAGGGGCCAGAGCGGTGCTGGAAGCCACACGCACCACAGCCAGGGGCAGCACCTCCCGCGTGGAGGCCCAGTCACCTCCGCTGGGATCGTCAGCCTGGGCTCGGAGCCAGAGCCGGGAGCTGCCACGGGGAGGTCGCCCGCAGCGCTGCAGGTCGGCGGGAAGGAAATGGAAGTCCCTGGACAGGCAGGGAGAGGCGGCGGCAGGAAAAGCAAGACACAGTCGAGAGAAGGTCGCAGAACCGCTGGCCTGACCGCCCCTCCCGGCCTCAAAATACAAACACACGCACGTGAGTGCCTTACACACTGCTTTGTTCAGACATTTTACGGAGAGCTCTGCTCTGCCCACGTCCCTTGCGTTCCCGCAGGAACAGGTTGTTTTGGGGAAGAGGTCACCCCATCAGCACAGCAAACTCCTCCAGCAGCACGCGGGGGTCCTTGGGTGCTCTGTGGAAGCGGAGCCTCCCGACTCCAGCCTCCACCAGGCAGCCTCCACCAGCTTGCCTCCGCTGCTTTTGCTCCGTGAGAAAGCGAAATGACGCGGTAGAACGGGAAGAGCCCAGAGCCTAAGGAAAAAGTTCAGGCCAAGGCACAAACCCCTGCCTGCGGGGCGAGGCAACACCCACTCCCCAGCCTCCCGGGCTACCGAAGCGCCCGCTGACTCAAACCAGGGCGCAGCGGCCAAGCACCTGCTGGAGAGAAACCTCCAGGTCACGCTGCTAGCGCGCTGAGAAAGCGGCGGGTGTAGCAGCCCTTAGCGGGCACGAAGGCCTGCAGAGTAGCAAAGCCAGCTTGTGTTTATTATTTATAAGTAGTACTGATAGATGCCTGGCTTTTGAGGTCACTAGGAACCTTCTTCCAGCAAATTCTAATGCTTGCGCTTTTGGAGGGAAGTTAAGAGCTCACAGGCAACAGGAGCCCTCATCCCTCCCCACATGGCAAACTCCATGAGACTCCCATTATCCCTGGAAATAAGGGGGAAATAGCTGGGGCTCTCCAGCCTCAGCACCCCTTCCCTTCTGCCCTTTGGATACCAGAGCCAGCACCCAGGGCTGGAGCGCTCCACAGGGCACACATTGCAGGGGCTGAGCTATCCCCTGTGGCCAGGCTCAGAATGGCAGTCAGCACTGAACAGGGCGGTGAGAAAGTACAACAGAAACTGCAACGTGAAAACAAGCGCTTTCTATTACAAGAAATGACTCCGCCGCCTGGTTAGATCCATCACCCCATATGCTGGGTCATGGCGGTGCCGCGCGAGCACGCTGCTATTATCTGTTTGCAATCACATTTCGGTTGGTCTTTCTGCTTAATGCACGAAAAGCAGAGCTAATCAGATTCACTCCTTCTTTCTGCTTAATGTCTTCAGTTCCCAAGCACGCTCTGTGCTGCTTCAACTGATGCTCAACTAACACTAGCCAGCAGCACGCAGTGCAAAAGAAGATGGAACTACCTATTAATTTTAGCCCTTTTTCCACCTATTATGTCTGAAATTCCTTCTACACTTGAAGCTTTGCAAACAAGAGTCAGGAAATTCCCATTTCCCTCTCTACACCACACCCGGCTCGTGAATGAGTTCCCTTGTCCAAGCTGCTCCTCCAGTGGTATCTGGGCAATTAATTACAGCACAGACCTATCAGGCTTTCCTCTCACCCTCAGGGACAGCTTTTTTAGATACTTCCTGGCTGGGAACCACCACAGAAGGATGTCTTCTGCTGGCACCGTAATACCCCCTCTTTGCTAATCTATCCAAAGTGACCGTCACGTGCTCTCCTCCCTCCGTTCCCCACAACGCTATTTGATTACTGCAGTCCTGTAAGTGAACTGTAACGTGCCCTCAGCGTCTCCAGACTGAGGACAAGGCAGCTTCGAACAGGGCCCCGGCACGGCTGCTCCCTTCCCACATTCCTCCGCCCTTTGCAAGGCAGCTGCAGCATTGCTGGAGTCAGCTGCGACGCCTTCGTCTGCACCAGAGCGACCACCGCGACCGCGGAGGAGGCCCCAAAGCGGGCAGGCAGCAGGAAAACCCCACAGAAAGATGCAGGAGAAGGCTGGCTTGCAGAAATGCCCGTGATCACGAGCCAGGTTGAGCAGCGCCGGAGGAGAGCCACCCATTACAAGCACAATGGAAAGATTTGCCAGAACAACAACAAAAATCAGCAAGTATTTACAAGAGATGAGAAAGAGATGTAGGTGGAAGGCAAAAGTGCCAGGATACATATCTCTATCCAGAAGGTACAAAAAAAAACAGAGACTGCAGAGATGAAGCCACAAGCCGCCCCCGCACCTGTACGCAGCCCCCACCTGATACCCACTGCATCAGTCAGAGCAACAGCAGCTCCTGAAAAGACCCTGACTACCCAGCTCCTTCACTAGCATCTTCCCCGAGTCCGCACGCAAGTGCAAGGGGACGGAAGAAAAACATACCTCTCAATGAGATTACTTACAGCATTTTCTCCACTGCCCCTCTCCTATAAACGTGGGGTGGGGCTTTTTTGTTTTTAATAGTGCAGCTGGCTTATAAGCCTGTCAGATTTATAAAAACATATCCTTGAAAACAAAGACACTTTGTGCTCAGCATATCCAGTGGCACCATTATTTAATATCAATACACTGGTTCTTTCCTTTATTCACTCCATCCTTGGAACACAAATCCACTGTAACAGCCACCCAGTGTATAATCTTACCATGTAAAGCAACACAAACCCACAATAAACCTTCTCTTCCCATAATGTCTTCAAACACCAATGAGAAGAATTTAGGCTTAAACGATTAAAAAAAAACACACACACACACACAAGAAAACGGCAGCAGGAAACAAATCTCTAACAACTCTCAAGTTGGAGCAAATTCCCCCATCCCTCCCTATTTTTGTTTGGAAATGGCTGCACAAACATCTCTAATTTGTGGAATGCACCAATTGCCCTGCACCCTGCTGCTTTTGGCAAACATCTCTTTAGCGGCATCATCTTCACCTCCACGCTTTATAAAAGCCAGCAGACAGACACATATCTGCTCCTTTAGTCACAAAGCAATCACCGAAGGCCAACAGACGTCTCCATCTTGTCTCCCGAACGCGCGCTATGACCTGCGCCGTGCCCCTGCTAAGCACACACGTGGGCGTGCATCCCATCAGGCTGCACGTGCCTCTTCCCTGCCTGATGCCGCAGAAACACCAGCCCACAAAAGCAAAGCTGAGGCAGAAACACTGTTCGCACCGTTCAGTGGAAGCAAAGTTCTCCTCGGCCCCTTCCCGAGGAGCTTTACCTACTGCCCCACGCGTACACGTGCAGCTCAGCCCGCCCCTGCTCCTGCCGAAGCAAACACGCCGAGTGAACCCCGCCGAGGCCGTCCAAGCAGGCTGAAGTCTGAGCTTCAGGACACCCCTGGTTTCAGCCCCAGAGCAAGACGGCACCGTTCTGAACAGCCCCAGCAGCATCCCGCAAGGCTTCCCCACCACCTGCTGGTGCCCCGAAAGTATTTCGGCAGTTGCATCTGGGGCAACCGCGATTCACATTTGAAAGACGGAGGGGTATTTTCCCAGCAGCGTGGTGCCCGGCTTCAGACCTGGCTCACCACGGACGTGCAGAAGCTCTCCAGACGTCCCCCTGCCCTTGCCATCCATCCCAGGCCTCAAGGGCTGCCCGGTCCCACCACCTCCACACGTGGTGATGCTCTTCCACAGCCTACGGCTGACCTCTCCCTCTCCTAGGGCAGGGTTACGGCTGCTGTTCTTTACGCCCTTTAATATCCTTAGGCTCTGTCTGTTAGCAAATACCCTAATAGCAATGCGCTCTCTTCCTGAGGAGGTGGTGAAACTCAACCTTTTCCTTTTCCCTTTCGAAAGCACGGCTTGGAAATGGGATCAGCATCTGGAAGCACACAGGAGTTGATCCCAGGGAAAGAATGAGAGGAGCGAGGGGAAGGGAGGGAGCTGAGAATGAAGATTGAGGGCGAGGTTTCACATTACAGCTGAACCAGGCTAATAGTTCACCGCTGCCAAAAGAGGGGGGCCCCATTTCCACCTTTCTTTCACTCCCTACCTTTCACTTCTGGCAACACAGATCTCGCCCCTCCCTCGCAGCAGCTCTGGTGCTAGCCTGAACCTGGTGAGCAGGTTCAGCTCTTTATCCAGGAGAAAACTATTCACTTCTTTTTTTTTTTTTTAATATTTTTGGCCAAGTCAGTTTTCCAAAAGCTGCACAACCCAAACCCGTGTAGCACCAGAGCGGCACAAGGCAAGGCACGACCACCCCTCCTGGATGGAGCCGGTGGCCAGGCTGGTTCAGCCACAGCAACAAAACCCACCCCGGGCTCCGTGAACCCGTGGTGCCACAAGACAACTACACCAGCCAGCACAACAGGAGCAGCCGAGCTGAAAAGCCTGCAATAGATGTGTTTACTAATGATCTTAAAACGTGAATTTTTACCTATTACTAGGCTCTACCTACCAGTAGCGTTCCTGAACTGGATGGTGAAGGCAGCCATGAAGGTAAAGACCGACACTAAAACTGAGCAGACCCAAACCAGACAAAAATATGGGTGGTACTGCAGGATCTCCAATAATAATTCTGCCTCTTTTTAAATTGGACTCTTATTATCAAACAAGATGGCTGCCTTCATCACTATGCTCGGAAATGTCTGTTTCCATTACAAATTTAACAATTAGTTTCAGAGTGCTTGTGGTAAAGCATTTTTCTTTCCCCATCAGCTTCTACATCAGATGAACAAAATAATGCAGTTCTCTTCGATTTAAAAAAAAAAAAA
>VXAA01006489.1:0-80877 GCA_013399115.1 Anseranas semipalmata
CAGACTTCACATTGTCTCATAACATGACTGGCTATAGTACATGAACTTCAGGAAACTAATTTCCCAATCAAGTATTTACAAAAAGGTTTCTATACCCCAGTGGGTCATGCTATACTCCTGTGATCAGTTTCCCATCGGGTGTATAGAACCAACCCTATTCTTCCTTTCCTTCCAAGTCCCGAATCAATCTGTGATCTTACTGCTTGTTCTGCCACCCTTTTGGCTGCCTGGTCGGCTAAATTACTTCCCTGCTCNCGGCTAAATTACTTCCCTGCTCCTGTTCATTGTTACTCCAACAAAGCATGACTGCAATCTCTCGTGGTTCTTTGACTGCTTCCAGTAGCCTCAGAATCTCTGGGGTATGTTTGATTCCTTTACCTTGAGCTGATAATAGTCCTCTTTTCTTCCATATGGCTTCATGGTCATGTACAACACCAAAAACACATTCTGAGTCAGTCCAGATGTTAACCCTTTTGCCTTTAGCCAGCTCAAGCACCCTGATCAGGGCAATGATTTCTGCCTTTTGTGCTGAGGTCCCGGCTGGTAGAGGTCGTGACTCAATATCCTGATGGTTACCGCGTATCCCACTTTGCACTGACCTTGCTGTACCGAGCTACTCCCATCTATGAACGAGGAAACCTCTGCATCTTTCAAGGGTAGGTCCTTTAAGTCTGGTCAGCTTGACTGTACTTCTTCAATCATCTGAAGACAATCATATACTATAGATTCTGTCAGGGTATCACTAAGGAAAGAAGCTGGATTGACAATATTAGCAGTTATCACCACATCATCTTGCTAACCAAGATTGCTTGATAGTTTGGGAATCGGGATTGTGACCACTATCGATGCCCCTTCTGTTCCAGGACACGGTGAGTATCACAGCTGCCACTGATCGGAAGCAGTCCGGCCATCCTTTACCTATGGCCCCAACTTCTGTGCCAGGACTCCCCAAAGCATGCAAGAGGGTTCCACTGGCTGATAGGCGATCCCATTCTTCTAATTCCTTAGCGAGCTGATTTCCAAAGATTGTAGGACTGTTCTTAAATTCTTGGGGTAACACTGTCCAAGCTGATTTTTTTCTTCCCAGAATCTGGGTTCTCCCAAACAGCTTCTAGCTTTCAGTGGCCAGAGGGAGGCAGAAGGCGGCACCCTTTAAATCCACCACAGTGAAAACAGTCCCTCCCATTAGGTTTTTAATGGCTATTATATTCTGATTCACATTATATTAGTAGTCAGTTCTGCATAAATTTATCCATAGTCAATTTCACCCCTCAGAAAAACTCGAAACTTTTTCCTGTACCTTGAATTCTGCTTTACCCTGTTGGAATTTTCTCTCTGCTCCTAGTCACTCAAGTAAATCTCGCCCTAACGATTTTGGGGAATTGGGTAAGTATAAAAATTCATGAATCCCTAACTGTTTAGGAATTACGATCTATCCCGATTTGAATGAAATAATACATTTAGCACCACTGTTTTAAACATTTACAATAAAACAGCTTTCTATGCCAATTATACTTACTCTCTAAGAATGTAAAGTTGCACTGTCAACTGCACAAACCACAATTAGACTTGAAACACTTAAAACCTGAGAGTTAAATCTAAAATTTTGTTTTTGAAAATCCTACAAGCTAATACTCCGTGTTAATTCAAGCACTGATTGGTCAATACAAAAACAGTGCATTATTTCTGCAGCTCCAGAAGAATGTATCATTATAATGCTTTTGCTCTAATTTGATAAATGCCAAGCCTGTCAGCTGCAGTAAGACTTATCTTAAAGTCTCCTTTCCCACACTGTACTCAATCAAATAATAAAAGTCTTTGACCAATTCCTACAGGGTAAGCATGTATTTGCTTAAGCATGCGCCTGGGATCTTTGTTGAGGTTTCCCACCTCAAACATACAGGTAAGAAGTGTCTTAATATCTAGATAAGAACAAAAACCATGAAGAGGCCAGAAAACATCTAAAAATCTTATGAGAAGTTTTGTATCATCCCCAGAGAGCTTTCAAAATTAGCATAGCTCTGGAGCATCATTTACTGTATTACTAAACATCGTGTGCCTTATATTCCCAAAAAGACAAATTTGTTCCCCTAATAGGTACACAGGAAAAGTAGCATCACACACCCAGTTACTTCAGTTTTGTAGTAGCCATTTTACTTCTGCACTTGAAATATTATGCACCCCTTTTCAATTTGAAATTGTTGATTTAACACCGAATACGTGTCCCCTATGTCTATCCAGAATTTTACTTTTTCATCTCTGTCCCCAAGCTCAGGCAGATTCTGCCTTTGCCAACACCCTTCTCTCCTCTGTGCTTTTTCCTTTGCCAAGGCATTCCCTTTTACAGTATCCTCTTGCTTTGCACCTCCCACACTGGTATAAAGCGGGAGCATTACTGGTTCTGCTGGGGCATTCATTGCTCCAATGATCATAGCCTTTACATCTCCTACAATGGTTCTTTCTTAAGGGCTTATCCCTTCCCTCCTGTATTTTGGTAGTCTGTAAAGCAGCTACCGTAGCTGTAACTATTGTTCTGCTCAGCTTCCGAGCCTTCTCGGTCCCTATAATCCCTCCACACTTCTTCCAGCAGCTTCTCCACCAAGGCCAACACTAGAGGGTCTTGTGGGAGCAAGTTAATCGCACAGTTCCCCCCCGCCATTCCGGATGGAAACATAAACTAGAGAAGGGCGTCACAGTTCAAGGTTCCGTTCAAAACCCAGCTCTCTCCGTCTCCCAATTTGTACAATAGCCACCACTGATTACAATAATTTTATAAGGATCTTCCCATTCAGCGTTCCCCTGGCCCACCACTAAAATAATGTAAAACTGACTCCCAGCGTAAAATTTTCCTGGGTTTAGAATATTTCTTTTTCTAAGGCATTGGCATGAACAAGCACAGAGATCCATTTATATGGAAATGAAATCAATGATGTGGCAAACATGCTTGTAAGTACTACTCAATGTAGCACATACTTTCCAAAACAAGAAAAAAAGTTTCCACTATACCAGTTGGGTGTGGTACCATTAAAGAAGTTAATGAAGGTAAACAGCCACAAGCGTGGTCATTCACTGACACAAAGCAGTAGATCCACACCAACTCAAACCGTTTGTAGGATTTGAGTCTAAGGCTTGTTTTATCCCTTCCAAGAGATACAAGTAGACTCCAATAATTTTAAGGAAGACAAAAAACAAGGGTACCCTTTGGGGAAATAAATTCTTACAAACTGAAAAGATCGTGAAACAGTCAAGCCACTACTAAGGTTTTCGTAAGTGATCAATAGGCATTCATTGTTTCCAAGAGCTCCCATATTAACTTTCGTATTTCGGCCGAGTTTTGGACACAAGTCCTCCTTGCGTTGCTGGGTAATGGAGTCCGACTACTTCCCTAGGGCACGGGCGAAGCCGAATGCCCTAGGCAAGACTCATAACCAACGTCCCCCAGCAAGACAGGAAATTTTAATCAAGTATTACTTTCATAACACAGACATTTAACAATCAAGACAATTGCAATAATCAGACCAGTTCCCTTAGACGATCACTGTTACCAGACATTTAACAATCCCCAACATTTAACAATCACCAAGACAATAACCGTAATACTTTTTCAGCAGCAAGACGACTATATGATCGGAGTAGACAGAAACAAACCCAGAATCCCAATAACCAAATTCCGATAACCAGATCAAAATTCAGACACCAAATTGAAACAGCCGTGTACGATATAAGGGATTTTCATCCCATTAGACGAATTAGGGATTTGTTATCCCATTAGCCAAGCTGGGGATTTTAACCCCTTTACCAGAACAGAGTCCACCATCAATGAAACCCGTAACCAGACCGGTTTTCACAATCCCCAAAACCCTTTTTCCCGTTTTACTTCTTTCAGATGTTTCATGCAGGTGGAGTTTTCGCCCCCCACCCACTTTGTCCTTTCACAATCCCCGAAACCCTTTTTCCCGTTTTACTTCTTTCAGATGCGTCATGCAGGTGGAGTTTTCGCCCCCCACCCACTTTCTCCTTTCATAGCTCTACACATTGCGTTGCCTCTGTGCCAGGGGCTTTACCCCCGGTAACTCTCAGGCAATCCCCGGTTCGAGCTTCTCGGTTACCTCAGGGCGGACACTCGGCCTTCGGGTCCCCCTCACGGTTCACGTCCCGTACAGAGAAACCGCTCTATGGTTGCCTTCAGGGCAGATACACAGTTCTGTGGCCAATGCACTGCGCGGAGCCCAACCCGGCTTATGAGCTGCCTTTGAGCTTCGGTACCGGTCCCGTGGCGAAAGGAGAACTTACAGAACTTACGGTTTATCCAAATAAGCGGAAACAAATCCGTAACCCACAGAAACCACCCACAAAACCCTTTGAAGGAATACCTTTTTCAGATGTCCTTGTCTGCTCCCGCGGTGACCCGTCTGAGAGCCGGAGTCCCTCCGGACAAGCTGCCGGCGGGCCCAGGGAGTCCGTCCCTCAGCGGGTCCCGCAGCCGAGCAGAGAGTGTCCCACCTGGGTCGCCAATCGAGTCCGAGAAAAGCCTCGTCTGCACAACCTGACACGCCAATGAGTTGTGTCAAGCAGGTATTCCTTTATTGCAACGGCGCCGCGTACATGGGGGATAGCTCCGCCACACATGTACACCGAGGGGCGGAGCCGCTACCCATTTTATAGACGTGTCATACATATTCATAACTTATTAGCATGGTATCCCACCCCCCCTGCACATGCGCTCTGGGCACAGAAGTTTCTAGACTGAGGTGTTCCATATTTATAACTTATTAACATATTACCCGCCTACTTTGCACATGCGCCCTGAAAAGGGTGAGGGTCTTTCGGGTGGTCGTCGATGAAGGCTTCGAAGTCTTCCTCGCCGTGCACTTTCGACCTTTCCGGGGGGTGGCAGTCCGCACCGGCTGTTCTGGGGCGGTTGCCATGGCAGCCCGGTTGCACACGCGCAGAAGGTTTTCGTCGTTGCCACAGCACGTTGCGAGCTGGGTCCCGAAGCCCGCGCTTTTCAGACAGCCCATCAGAAGGAAAACCACGGAAAACTGCCCCAACACCAACTTCGTAACAAGGAAGCTTTTCCCACAGTCATTGCCTAATTAAGGACAATGTGGTGGGGCTATAGAGCAGCCCTAGTGTTAATGTGCTGAGCTCAACTATCTGCCCCTAAAGTCACATTCTTAAATTCTTATTCAGCATAATGAGATGAATATTGGTAGGAGGTACAGACAGTGCATTTACACTAATGAATCAAAATTACCCTGAAAATGCATTTTCTTTAATTTCAATCTCAAAACTTTAAAATAAGCTTGAAATTAAAGTAATAGATGGAAGTTAATACACTTAGAATTTTATTAAAACAGGCCAAACATTCTGGTTTACACAAAGTTTTGGATGTACTTCCATTCATGAACCTTTTACAGTCCTTCAGTAATACCCTGCCACAGAAAGCATCAAGCTCAACACAAGAATTTGGGTGAAGTTCCCCTGGTGTTAAAGTGGCCACAGTTCAGCTACACTTGTAAACCAATAAAACCAGTAGCTGACTGGTTTGTGACTGTGCACAAACCGCATGCTGCAACAGCTTGCCAAGATCTGTAGTACAACCCCAAGATCCCCCACATCAGAGGCGGTCACACTGTTGTGTTTATCCTTACATTTGTGGTCAAGCCATCCTCTTCCAGCTACAGCAGCAAGTACAGGATTTCTTAGGACAGTAACACTGCCCTTCTGTAACTCAAAGCAAGCTTCAAAGGGCCAGGTGTGGCAAAGCACATTCCAGGAACAAGGTGACAGTGCTACCTCGTTCCAGTAAGTCTGCTCCCTGAAGACAAGTATTCCTGCAGCTCTGATTCAATCAGAGCATAGAAAAAACACAGATGGGCATTGGGAACATCTTGGATCCCCTCAGTATTCTGCAAAGAAAGGCATCTCTGCACCAAGGGTAAGCACTTTGTAAGCTCAGAGACTGTATTTTTTCTGAACCTCATTTTTACAAAACGATGCTCACTGTCAGAGACCCGCCTCCGGCTGAAAGAGCAGGACAGCTATGGGGTTTCACCACACGATCAGACACTTAAGCCCCATCCCAGACTTCCCTTAGAAACCTGAATCACTCAGCCAGACAGGGAGCACATGCCTGCTGCAGAGGCTGGGAAGCCAAATGTAATGCCAGACACACACACAAACAGCAGCACAGCCACGTGGTGACTGCAGAGGTCTGGGAAAGACCTTGGCTTTGGCTGGCTGCAGCAGGCCAGTACATCGCTTGGAGTTTTCCAATAAATGAGAAGTTTCATTGCCTAGTTAAAAGACCACGTGCTGACTTCTCACTGATTGCACAGTAGCAGTGTTGGGAATACTGCCATGAACTAAGAAGGATTAGACAATGAGTCAGCAAATGAGGTTTGGGGCTTGTTACCCAGAGGCAAAGAGCCTTGTCTTCATGGGAGCTCCTGCTGGTGGCAAGAATGACAGAAAATGGTCCTGTGTGTCAGTTATGGGCAGCAGGACTGAGCCTCAGGGTCATGCCATCGCTTTAGTCGGAGTGGAACAAACTGATGGTAGAGTTTCAGTGCCTATTTTGGATTTCCTAGTGGGTATATATGAGAAACTCAACATTAAGTCCCTTTCTCTTCACTTCTGTTTTGATATACAACCAGTCTGCCTTGCTCTCCTTTCAGCACTATTACATTTCACATCAGGAAAAAAAAAATACTAAGAATTTGTATCCATCAGTGCAAACTTGCCTTCCAACAGGGAGTTTAAATAACTAGCTGACTCTAAGGAGATGGAGGAACTATTTATCTCCATATTTTTAAATAAATCCCATTCTCCCCATCTTACCCCCTGCCATTGTAACTGCTCTAGAAATGTCTAAATGCTGAGGTGAGGTCATTTAACAGCAAGATGACTTTTTTTTTGGTTACTGCTCTTGCCAAAGGACAAGAACAGGCTTGTGTTCCTGAGTGGAGTCATGTATCCAATTCATCCCAGGTGTTGGACATCTGCTGCTAGCTCTGCAGCTGGCTGAAAGACACAAGGAACAGCAGCCACACTCCCAAGGAACAGCTTGAAACAAACCCTCAGCACCAACTGACCTAAAACAGAAGCAACCTCCAGGGTTTATGGAAGACAAGTAAAACTCTGCCCCAGCACCACATCCTTCCCCTGCTCTCCCCTAAGCCAAAGCTGCTTTTTTTAGCAAGTTCTATCCATTACAGACACTTTGCTTTTCCATGCAGGACTAGAGCTGCGTCCTCAGCCTACGGTCAAGACAGGTAACTGTGTCCATGCTGCTGTGCTGCACACCCTCGCCCTGCACACTGCTCCTTCCCGGGGACCCCCTTCTGCATGCCACACGAAGCAACTGGGGAAAGCAACAGAAGAGATTATTAACACCACCAAAAAGAGATTAGGAAAGAAATTGCCAGGCCAGGATTTGCATATGAAATTAGAAAGTGAAATAGGATTAGAGTTGCAAGGAGAAGGGGGGGGGGGGCACAAAACACTGTTTCTACAGAACAGAGCCATTTGAAGAGAACATTTGGTTTTAAATAACCAAATGATTTCTGAAAGTAAAACGGTACAGGGACTCATAACTCAGCTGTATGGTGACAGCCTTCCCACAACCACTGCCTGCAACACCTCTGACATGGCTCCTTGAGCAAAAATACCATAGACAGCCGTGGAAAAAAATTATAACCTGCAAACACAATCCACTCCCTACCTACTGCACTTCTTGCGGTGAGATGGGAACAATATATCCTCACAGGTAGCACATGGAGATGTAAAGCCCAAACACTTGTTCGCATTATAGTCATCAGCGACCCTCCTAGTGGGGGGCTGTTACGAGGCCATTGGGAGACCTGCGATATAAAGACCTGAAGGCCAAGTTACAGGAACAGTTATTGAGACTGGCTCAGGATAATCATACTAGATTAAGCTCTTCCCTTTCAGAGACACGTGTCTCTCTCTCCAGTAGTTTAGCAGTTTACTTACATCCATTATGAACCCAAGTAATGAAAGCCTATGCACCATGTTGTGTTTTACCACGCAGAGGCGAAATGCAGAAAGCTGAGCTGCTCCGGGGAGGCAGGCGCTTCCTGAACACGACTACTGATGATTTCCTGAATGCCTGCCACAAAAGCCACAGGAAGCTCCCTGAAGAGACAAACCTGCAACTCATCCCCAGGAGCAAGACCTGCCTAGATCCTTTCAAATAAAGGATACAGTCATCATTACAGTAATCTCCCACCACAAATCACTGCATTAATGGCTCAGGTCAGCAGAAGGACATTGTACACTTCTCGCCACTTCCAAATGCCACCAAGCAATAAAACACAAGTAGGAAATCAGCAGTACCCTGTACTCTTTGCTCAGGGGTCTCACTTTCCGCTCCAGAAGTACCTGCAATCCATTTCAACAAGCAACAGGATCGAGGCCCATATCTTAACCTCAACATCCCGGAGGAATTTGTGCATCACCTCCCCTCCTGATGCAAAGGTTGCTTCACCAAATCTCCTGCTCATTTGAGATAACACTGTTCTAAAAGCTTTACCCCAAGTTGTATTCTTCAGCTGAGAAAGATCAGAGCCAAGGCTGGTTCTGTGACACAGAACATGTTTGCCCCAGGACTCTAAAGGCTGCTCCTTCTTGAGCAAGTCACCAAAACTGCACAATCTCCAGGAAGCCAGAGGTCCCCCGGAAGATGGTCGTAGCAGCATCTTTTCCCCCACTGCTCAGGTGCCATTCACAACTCCATCAGCACACAAAGACAGACCACCTACTTCTGGAAGCGAGAACAATTTGGTAAGTTTGCTAAGTACTTCATACATTTATCAAATTCCATGATACTGGTTTTTTAAATTCAAATAGACCTAGAGTTGCATTATACAAAGATAATATCTCACTTTTAAATTTTTGTGCTCTCAGGACTGTTGAAAAAAGCTTGTCTTTATGTCTGAATACTTCAGGTTCATAATTCTGTTTATTTAACTCTTTCCATCCCAGGTCAATACCTGCCAATGAGTGGGAATTTTTCAGAGAAGCCACACCAGCCTGCTGTAACCACGCAATCAAGCATTTTCTTCTCCAGCATTACAATACACTGCTAGCTACACCTTTCCTCCATTAGACATGCTGCAGCCCCGTTTTCCAAAGGCTTCCATCTTCTGCATTCAGTTTGTTTCAATTATTCAGGGCAACCCAGGCTGATAATTACACAGTCCCGAGTTGCTGAGTAAAACTGATGCTTAATTAGCCAGCAGGAAAGATCGATTAAGATACAGCAGGGCATCTTGCAAAGTTCTTCAGTGGGGCTGCAGGGAATAGAATCTGGCTGTGCCCTTCCAAAGGATAAAATTCTCTGCATCTCAGGGATTCGACAGCAGTTTTATTTAAACTGGATGCTTATATCAGTCAGCCACCCTGAGTTTTATTGTCAGATCTTCACTTCAAATGACACAACTCATATCTTTTAACTAGAACATAACAGCAAGCTCTATATCACATTTCTAGCCAAAAATATAATGCAGCTGAGGATGAAAGTTTTGTTTAAGCCTCCAGCAACACTTTTTCCTGTTTTATGTTCCTTGATTTTCCCCTAGCATGATAGCACAACCTTTGTGTGCTTCATTTTCAAATCCAAATGATGCAGCTCATGCTGTCATTCAAGATTTGAACAGTCCTGGGGACAGGTGATTTTGGAACCCAGTTCAGACCTGAGTTTTAACTTGGTAAGTAGTCTTCCTTCCTTTTTACTGTATCAAAGTACAGGCAATGCCTGTTTAGGTTCAGGAGCCACTTGTGAAATAGATACCTTCAGCAGCATGAGCCTTTACTCACTGTATTGATTTATCCACGTGCCTAAGCATCAAGTGATGAATTTTCTTCCACAAAATCCTCTCTAGCATAGTGGAAAAGGAAGAACAGTACAGGATCAGAGATCCATATGCAAAGAGCTGTACAGACACAGCCCAAAGCATAATTTTTACTTTGAAACACAAAACTAATTCCAAAGACAAGTAATGCCAACTCTGCAGACAGCCAAATATAACTGGCTAATGTTAAATAGGAGGGTACACAAACCAGCACAGTGTACTCTCACACTATACCAAGCCCTGAATGTCCATTAACTTTCAAAGCATGGGCCAATTACACAATTATTTGAATATAGCATGTGGTACCCCAAGGTGTGGCACTATTCTGAAGCACTTTCATTAGCAAGTTATGCAGATAACACATACCTGGCTTTGACTTGCTGGAAGCTGAAGAGAATTGCATCCCTCTGCTCCCTTGCTTTAGGGCTCAAATTTTCATTCTGCAGTCCCTCCACCAGGTAACATTCAGCATCTGGTAAAAAGAAAGCTACAAGTTAAAACTAACAGGCAGATACCTGCTCTTGGCCAAAAAACATGGGTCTGGCTGTACCCTGGGAAGCTCTAGAGGCACCATGCCAAGCAGTCTGATCTAGACGCACAAGTCAGTCTGAAGACTTCATTTGGAGAACTGAAGACATCAAAGTGATTGCAGATAGAAGAGGATCTAAGTATTGCATGCAAATACAGAGCTTTCCTCTCAAGTTGGAAGGGTGTAAGCCCAATACACAACTACAAAGAAACCACCAAGCAGAAGCTGAAAGGATGAGGAAAGTTAAATGAAATATGGATAAGTATCAGACCAAACAAAGTGCAATTGTGGGGTGGTAGCAGAACAGGAAGCACCAGAGATACCACTGGAAAGCAAAGCACACGGGAGAGAGCCTGGAAGACCTTTGGTACTGTACTGATTTCAGACCCACCGCTGGGAACAGACCTAACCCCTCTTCTCAGCAATGACTACATCAGAATCAACCATTTCAGTGAGAATGTAAATATTCTAAGGACCAGAAAGTCTTGATGCAGATTTGAGGAAGACAATCAGCCCACTACAAGATACTGGGATTAGCAGGTTTCAGTGGGTCTGTCCTCTACTAGAGGCCCACCAACAGAGACGAGATAGCTCAGATCAGATGCCTTGCTTGCATGCCAGTCTTCTGCCATGTGCATTTACTTCACTTATTAACCACAGTCTTATACTCCGTTCAGTTGTGTGGAGTACCCAATGCCTTCCACATGCCCCACTGCTTCCCCAAACCCTAAAAACCTGCTGCTGTGAAAGGCTTTTGGCATTGAGTAACACCATTCAGAGGATCCAAAGCACTTCTAATATCAGTGCAAAGTATCCACCAACACTTCAAGGAAATCCTAACCTGTGGTTTTCACAAGGACACTCTTTGTATGAGACGAGCACTGAACAACAGGTTGGTTGTGCACTAGCCTACATATACTTGTAGCACAACATGTGCTCTCCTGCGAGGCTATTGCTGAAATACATTCTGTGCTTGCTCAGCAGACACAGCTAGACAGAAGTAAATATGGTATTCTCTCACCTGGAAAGCATATCTATATGCAGAAATTTAACGTGAACTGGAAGATAAAGAGATTAAGTGCCTTCTATGTGCATGAATATTTACATTCTTCACAGAAACCTCAAGAAAATCTTAGAAAATAGAACAGTTCCAGTCACACCTGCTCTGTAGAGGAGAGTATCATCCTTGTACTTCAGCAGCTTTACTGCTAGTTTCCCCCAGCAAAGACTGACTTCAAAGCTATGGTATTGTACACCCTCAGGCCTCTCCAATCTTTAATTCATGCCCCATACTGTGATACTAATGTCAGTTTAATATCTTGCTTGCAAGACGTTCAGCTCCTTATGCATCAGCTGCCAGTACAACAGCCAGCACTGTTTAGCACACCCCAGGAATCTTCACAGCTCCTTAAAAAACAGCTCCTCCACCTGCAGGCACACTCAAAATCAAAATGCCACAATAGAAATAAATACCTTTTTCTGTTAAAGTCATGAGCCCTTATTTTTGTCACCTGACAAACACAAGAAAGGCTAAGAGCTTGAGGAAGGAAAAACAGCTCTTAAAGTAAAGAGCATGAGCAAGGACATAGCTTGCCCCATGTCCAGTCAGGGAGGGGAATGAGGCTCATGCATAGGCACATCGCCAAGAACAGGGGCCTCTTCCCACTTTGTCTTCAGTGATGGCCAGGCAGGACCAGAGAGACCCAGCTCCAAGCATGGCAGCCTGGGGAAGGAGGAGTGAATCCAGATCATAACACTTGTTTTCATAACACTCCTGTTCTTGTTTCTGGATTTATTCAGCTGAAAGCACCACTTTCCATGGGAGCACTCACTAATAAGCACATTTCAGCCAAATTCAGACCCCTCCAGGTCCCCACCAACTCCTTCCTCTATCTCTCTGCCTTTCTTCCTACCATGAGTGCTCTCGACCCACAAGAACCAGGTCTGAGCCAGCTGTGCCCCATTACCTACAGCCAGCACTTCATAGCCAAGGAACAGAGGCTAAAGCCCAAATATAGCACTGAGGACATCAAAGTGGCCTAGCACAACCCCTCTGACATGGACACGCACAGCTGCCACAGCTCTGCTGCTGGGCAGAAACACTAATTCACAGCATTGCTCTCAAACCCACACCTGCACCTAGCAGCAGCTTTGGGAGCTTCAGGAGCCCAGAGGTGTCCGGTCAAAATGCCCATTGATGCCAAGTTCCCTGCTAGGACTTTAGCCCTGGGTGGCCTGCCTAGGATCACACTAAGGCTTTGCTGGAGCAGCTGAGTGAAGCTTTTTAAATCCCAGGCCAATCCTGTAATCCTTCGGCTGAGTTTCATTTTCAGTACATCTCCATGCAGTTTTAATTGTACATCCAAGATACGGTACCAACTTATGACAAGCCTAACCATGTTGGACTTGCACCACTTACAAACTACATAGAAAAATAACCAAGTACATATATCTAAGCACAAGGGATATATCTTGCTCCAAGAAGCTCACTATAAGAATAGATGGAGGCTAAGGGGACAATTTATTATACACAAGTTGGCTTTAAAACAGCACAGCAGAAATGGGTCAGCAAGAGAAACTATGTTCAGGCTGTATTTCCACAGTCAATGAGAACAAGAAACACAAACTGCCCCCAAAATTTGGGCAAATATCAGTTGCATCTCTGTGCTTTTTAAGCACAGATTAGCTTCACAAGTATGTGATTAGCTGTAATATGGTATTTACTTACCGCGATGTCAGCACAGATCAGCTGCTGGGTAAGTTATAGTAGAACTACGGCCGCTCCTGTGAGCCAGGCAGAGCCCCTTTCAGAGCCAGCCACTATGTTTATAGCATCAGGAAATGAAAAAGAAAGCCGAACCATAAACTCTCAAAGTGGATCAGGAAGAGCAATATGTAAGCAGCTCTAGAGTAAATCACCCTAATGTTAGTTTTACTGCTTGTCAGTAACATTATATTCTTGATGTTTATAGATTGCTCTCCATGATCCACTCTGAAAGTTTACAGGACTCTCCTGTTCATTTCCTGCAGCTAAAAAGGTGAGGGGAAAAAGAAACAGTTGAAATTTCATCAAGTGTTTCAGGAGAGTTTCTAGAGGCAATTGCAGTTATCCACTTTAATCCTGCAGGCAATGCACAACGTTATAAGAATTATGTCACAACCACTGAAGTCCAGGTAGTAAATAACCTTTTAATGGCAGCACTAAATTCTAGGAGTTAATCAGCACCCAACAAGCAGGGCTGAAAGGTATTTCAGATGCCACATGTATTCTCTCCATGCACATACATTAACTTTTTTGCTCTTTCCTACTCATCTGCCATCAGAAAGCCAACAACAGAAACCCTAAACTCGGAGGAACAGGTCCCACTGAACCACAACATTGTAGCTAAGTTAATGCTGAGTCTGCTCCAACACTTGCTTGCTGCTTCACACGATCCCTCCTGCAGTTTACCACCCCAGCTGGCTGGGAAAAATTAGTTTAAAAAAGTTTATGGCCCCTATCAACACAGAGTGCAGATACCTTAAGCATCCATGAGCTCGCATTGATATTTCCAGGATGCTACCCAAGACAGCCAGGGGGTTGGAACAGTAGTTGTATCATCCCCTGTCCCACTTGTCCAAATAAAAGCTGTGAACTATCACACTTTTTTCCAACTTTTCTGCAAGTTAAAGAAGGGATGGTTTAATTGCAAGCCAACACTTTTCAGCTGAACATTCCTGCTTTTATGGGATTGAGTCAGAAAACCTTGAGAACCAAAGCAACATTCATACACCATCCTGCAATGGACAGAATGGGACATTCTCCCCTATGCAAGAGAATCACAGAATGGTTTGGGTTGGAAACGACCTCAAAGCTCATCCAGTTCCACCCCCCTGCCTCAGGCAGGGACACCTCCCACCAGCCCAGGTTGCCCAAAGCCCCATCCAACCTGGCCTTGAACACCTCCAGGGAGGGGGCATCCACAGCTTCTCTGGGCAGCCTGTTCATGCCTCACCACCCTCACAGTAAAGAATTTCTTTTAAATACCTAATGTAAAACTACCCTCTTTTTGTTTAAAGCCATTACCCCCTTGTCCTATCACTACACTCCCTGATAGAGTCCCTCTCCAATGCAGAAACTGAGAACAGCTTCTCAGATTTGCAGCTTTCAAGTCTCAACACCAAGTTCCCCGATATTTAAATTCTGGGGGCTACTCATCATGATACATCAATGCAGACTGCAGCTTATTAGCCTTCACAAAGCAGAGCATTTTATCATTTATTTTTGAAACAGCATTGAGGCTGCTCGCCTTGAAATCAGCAGCTACCAGCTTTGTTATGCTTTGCAGGTGCAGTCACAGCCTCACAGTGCAGCATCTGTTCCGTGCGTCCTGCTGCCCAAACTCCAGCAAGAAAATGGCTTTCCAGACCTACTATCTGAGATGAAGAGGATCAGGCAGGGTAGGTGAAGGGAAAATACAATCAGACTGCCAGACTGCCTTTGCTTCTACAAAGAAGAACAGAAGCCCTGGATTTGTCAGAGATGTATCACATTTTTAAGAACCATTGTTTCAGCCTTCAGAAGAAATCTGTGTTAAACAAACATGAAATACCCTTAGCAAAAGTAGTTCTAAACGGGAGTTGATTGAGCCAAAACTGAAACCCCATGCAGTTAGGAGGCAACATAGTGTTAATGAGAACTTGGATTGCTTATTTGTGATGTGGAACTAAGTAATAATTGTTGCAACCACATCTATTCATAAACATAAGGTAAAAAGCATTTGTAAGTGTCGCAGGATTGCAACACAGAGAAAATACCCATAGTGTTTGGCTTTCAACCACTGCAACCTCAGAGATGTCTCCTGTGATAACAGCATAGCTTACTAGCTAGCCATCAACTACCTGTTTTTTGGGCATCATGCATACAGTCCTGCACTATGGACCAAAGTTTAATATAAGGAAGCAGATATTATTGCCTGTACATTAGTACACATTTACTCTTCAAGGTGTAATTTTTACTTTAAATACAAGTACTCTTATGGTACTGCCGTTTGCAAACACTAATAGCTTAAGCTCCTTCAGCTCCTTGCTCCTGCATAGCAAGAAACCTTAGCCATTGGAAGGCCTCAAGACTGTATAGATTGTTAAGACACAGCAAGTTTGATACAGAGGTATGTGACATGCAATTAATCTCCATTCATAGCCTGCTATGCTTGTCAGCAAACAAAGGCTGTGCTTTAGAAGGAGATCTGAAGCCTTCAATTAAAAACAGTCAGCTAACAAGAAAATAATCTAAGTTAAAGGAAGGTGGCAGGTGCAGAAATTAGTTGTTTACAAAAGTGTCAGCACTGAACAGTAAAGTGCTGCACATCAAAAATGTGAAAGGGTGAACTCCACTGAAGCCCCCATGATTAAAAAACAGAGGAGGAAATTTACACCTACATCTGGGGGAAGACACAAAGCATTTGGAAGTGAGCTTTGATGGGCTTGGAGGCTGCAGGTGGCTCTCAGACTGACAGGTCCCAGGACAGGAAGGCACCCTGAGCCTCAGTGCGACAGGGGCAAGTGCTCCGCGCTGTCAGGAGCCGCTGCAACAGGAAACGAAAGGCCACAAAACCTTGAGGCAGACGAGGCTCGATCACAACCGTTCAGAGCCGTCAAGCAGGAAAATGCTAACGACTCCCTCGCCACCACCCACCCGCATCCGCAATAGCGGGACACATCAGTAATGCGCGCACACTCAGCAGTGGGCTGCAATGCTGCTGCTCAGGTTTTATTTACAGGGAGATCAGCAAGAGTCAGCAGGGCAGGAGGAAGTCTGCATGTGAACGGAGGTGAGTGTGGAAGGTAAAGCAACGCTGCAGAGTAAAACCACCAGCCCTGAGTACAGCTGCCCTTGTTGTTTGTGTAAATCCTTCCAACGAGACACCAAAGAAACAGTAAGCAGTTAGTCACAAACAGTCAAAATGGAACTCAGAGCTCTAACAACTTATAACTTGATTCCCTCCTCCCCCCCCCCCAAGAAGTAGATAAAAAAAACTCCTCAAACAAGAACAGCCTGAGGTTACAGGTTTGTGGCACCCCTTGGAGCACCCAGGGCCCGAGCAGGGAGCCGGAGCCAGAGGTAGCGCTCACGGGAGCCACTAACACCCGTCCCAAGGGCTGAAGCAGTCACCTCTGCGTGGCAGTCCTCTCACCAAGCCTCTGTGTACCACGCTGTGGGGTCAGCAATAGTTGCAAAGGTCTGTACAAAATTCATTCGCGTTTGTGAAGTACAGTTCGACAGATGAGTTTAATACAGCTTCTGCTTGGCAGACGCACCCCTTCAGAGAGTAGGGGTGTAACTGTTCAAGTTTGCGAAGAAATCAGGAAAAACAACTTCACAAGCCACCCACGTGCCATCTTGTGCACACGCAGAAGTAAATGCTGTCAGCTCTCTGCACAGCTCCTTCACTCTGATGCTGAGACCTTCACACCAAGCAGAAGCGGGGCTTGAAGCCAGCACTGCTTTCCCAGACTGAACCTCCATTTTCGGTGGGGTTGGAGCTTCGCTGAGGATCCGCCCCAGCTGAGCCAGCTTGCTCAGTGCATCCCCAGGGCAACATACAACACTTGCACAACATCCAAAGCCAGGAGGCACCGCTATCACAGCTCAGAAGCCTGCTGGGAGAGCTCACTGTAGCACACGAGTGTCTTTTACCTTTTGTACCCACTCCTTGGTCTCACCCTAGCAAGGATCACCAGCAGAGCCATTCCATGCTTTAACGGAAGGCACATGCTGGGGACACCTTCTGACCATGCCAGCAGACACCCCTCAATCTGGCATACACTCTCCGCCTCTTACAAATGCAGACTCCGGGACCACCAGGGAGCATCCCCACTCTTAGCACAGGCACAGACCCACCCATCAACTCCTAAGCAAAGCTGGGGCAACCCAAGAACACCAGGACAGGTGGCCACATCCCCTGCACTCTCATCAGGGTCAGGGTCATGAAAAGCATACACAACCCAAGGGCCACAAAACTACCAGAAGAGGAAAAGTAGCTCCCACAGTCCTCCCATTCTCCTCTCTGGCTCAGCACGGTGAGATGCAAAAAGTCTTTCAGCTTCTTCCCCTGCAACGATAGGCTTTCCCCATTCAGCAGAAGCAGAGCAAGGAGGAATTTGTGGTTACCTTCAAGGAGCCTCTGAACCTCCTCCGGGATCATGGCCCCTGCCACCTCCTTTCCACAAGGGCCAAACCCGCTGCCGCTCTCGTCCCTCAGGGGCAGGGACCGCGCGGGGAAGGAAGCGGGGAGGGCGGGGACACCCCGCCGCAGGCCGGGGAAGCGGCCGAGCTGAGCTGAGCTGCCGAGCTCCGCTCCCGTGGCCGGCTCAAGCCGCCCCCCCGGGGCCGAGCGGCGCCGTGCCCCGGGCGGCAGCAGGGCAGAAGCCCGGCTCCCTGCCTTAGCGTTTTAACCGGGCGGCACCCGGGCGAGCACGCCCTTCGTTATCGCACGATGCGGTGCACCTGCTGGCAGGGCAGACAAACGAGCTGCGTGTCTGTGCGGCCATTCATTTAACCCCCCCGTGCCTGCTCCCAGCACAACGGGAGTTGGGGGTCGGATCTGTTCCAGATAAAGGCAGGCTCTCTCCCCTAATGTGCAGGGGGAGGCAGTGGTAGGCACTTGGCTGTTGTCCAATAAAATTTCCCCTCTTCCTACATCCTGCATAGGAAGGGGCCTAAATTAGCCATTAGCCATAGGGTAGCCATTCATATTTCTACGTCTTGCCCAGGGTTGCGCACTTTAACTTGCTTTGTGACAGGCAATAAATGCAAACTGCACTCTACAAAACAAAAATGGCATTGCATTAGATTAACCCACAGTCCTACATCTGCTCCTCTCCTATATAAATGGATTAACACAGGCTGGCTATGGGGATACCACTATAATTTTTCATCCTTGCATTCCCAAATTTTAAGCTCTATACTGACAAATCTGTATCTGAAGCTCATCAACGATTCCAAGGACCAGTTTGAGATTTCCCATGTGTTAAGTGTACAGGATCCAATCCTTATTTTGCAGTGTCCTGGTATCAAACAAGTATTCATTACTACAGCACATAGAAAATGCTATTCTGAACATTCTTGCAACTTTTACTTTTCTGGTATCTTATCCCTGGCATGTGATATTTAATTGTATTTTCCCAACACAGCAAATGTTTGAGATTGCGAAAAAGGATGCAATCAGGCTGCGTTGGCCGCAGATTCAAAACCACATAGCTTCACAGACGTTATTGCCTGCCGCTTTCACCAGGGGCACAACACAAGCTCCTGACAGTGTAGAGCCAGGGCTGTCTACGAAGGTGTATCATAACGTAATGAGAAAGGGCCACTCTGAACTCTCAAATGAAGCCCCCTAAAACTGCTTCTCTTGCTGCTTTGCTATCCTCCTCCTCTGGGCAAGCCATCCTGCCACAGTAATTACCACAAGCTGGAAAAGTAAAATCTGTAGGGGAAAAGAAAAAAAGTGTGCTTTGCGCTCCCAGCCTGCATAGACTGAGATACACAAACACTTCATTACAGTCACACTGGCTTCAGCAGGACAATGCCATCTTGTGAGGCTGAGCATATTTCCAAATACTTGCAGAATCAGATTCTTACAGCTCTCTGGATGTGCTACCTGGAAGGAATAAAGGCTTAGTTGTTGGGTAGCAGGCTTTGGATAAAGGAAACCTGGAGCAGATTCCAGCTTTGGCCCAAGCTTCTTGCTTGGTTCAGTCAAGACAATCTGCGTGTTTCAGGCTTATCACACAGATGTGATATAAGAGCTATGCTGCTAAAGGCTCGGATATTGGAATGATGGAAGCATATAATAGAGATGCTCCTCCATATGCTAACATGCTTTGTGACCCACTTTCTGAGACTCACAGGTGAAACAAGGGAAAAAAATGTATTATGCTTTCAGTTGATGGGTACAAATCAGATAAAGAGCAGGTGTAAGATAAAGCAAAGTGCTTTGTGTTTTTTGTTTTGGGGCATGTGTGCCTATGATTCTAGTGTGTTGTCTCCACTGCAGACAGTGGAGTGAAAGGAGAAAACCCCTAAAGCAACTGCAGAGTTCTTTTGTGTCTTTTTGGTTGAAATATGCACTTTTATGCCTGTGGGGCAGCACCTCAATAACTTACGTATAAATAACAGTTGTCAGAAGGGATGGCTTTAAAGGAGAAGTGAAGGTACCGTGACCAGAAGCATGTTTAGCATATGCAGCTGATTTATCAAAAAAGTGATGTTGCACTGTTTTCTGTGTATTGAGTCTCTCAGAGTAGTAACACTGAAGTGACAGCTGCCATTTTGGGCTTAGTCACAAAGAAGAGAAGACACTGTGTTTTCCCTCCTGCTCAGGGAGGTTTGATTACCCTCCGGATCTGAGAAACGAAACACACCACCACTTCTGATTTGTCACATGGTTGTGCTCTGTACATGCATGTAGTTTCAGAACAACCTGGAGACAGACTTCACATCGACATTACCACTCCAGACCTTACAAGTTTCCTACTCCGAGTGTGAAGTTCACTCAGTTTCTCTCCTTTCCCCTTTACCTTCTGCTCTGCTGTGTGAGTTTGCACACATGCTGCAGCATATTCTTTTAGGATGCCATGTACAAGAAATTGCTCTGCAGCGGCACTGGATGCAGCACAGGAAACATTGCTGCAGCTCCGAGGGCCTCACAAAGAAGATTGTCTTGCTGGAATGCATATACATCACAGTAGTCTTCCCCATTACATCTCCTAGTCAGATAGGGTTTCATGAGTCAGGGTTTAGAAAACTGAGAATCTCCTATGGGAGCAAAATATGAATCTCTTTTAGCTGCCTAGGGCTCCTGGCAGATTTGAGTGGTTCTGATTGTATGCAAGAAATGGTAGTACATGTAGGTGTATGTGTACAGCAGATGGTAGATACGTGTTCTCACCTAGAGGTGTTTAGGGATAAATATTTACATGCTTCTGTGTAGAAATCCTCATGAGTTCATTACAGACTACAAATAAAAATCAGCTGCTTGCTGAGATTGACTAACTTTAAAAATGATTTTATAACTTAATGAACTAGGTCCCTTAGATGGAAGAAACTGCCTTTAGATATGCCAGAAAGATCAATAAAACCTGATCAATGCAAATCTCAGAGGAAGAAATGTTCATGCAATTGCAAAGAAAAGGATCATCTCACAGGTTCTCTGCATTTCTGTAGTTCACATAATACTCTGAAAGCATAAAAAGTGAACGAGAAGATGGTCAGTGAGTCTTGCCCAAGAATTAAACCAATTTATCATATTTAGGGTCTGGAGGAAATTTTTCCTCATGTCAAACTAGCAGTGACTTTTTTTTGCAGATGGTGGGGTTTTGCCTTCCTTTGCTGCCTTGGGTGTGATCACTGCTTAAGAAGATATGGGGATTTCACCCAACAAATTTACTGCTGTTGCAGCGTTTATGTCATCAGTAAAGCTGTAGATCTTTTCTGCTCTACTTCTGAGATGTATTGCACTTGTGATTTCTGGTCTTTTGCTACAGATCTTAAGGTTATCATAAAGCATTGACTGTAGCAAAATGTGTGGAGGCTAGCACTGTTGCACTCTGTGGGGTCTTGACTACACATCCATCCATGGCCCTGGCAGCTGGAGACAGAGCTCAGCACCTAGGATGTTCCCCTCAGGCCCTTAATGAAGATCTTGTAAAGACTATGTTGACCAAGCATCAGATATTGTTATTATTTGTTAATAATAACAAAATAATTGTTATTATTAAATCCATTTTACTGAGGAATACTGAGACACAGAGTCCCAACTGCTATGCAAATGTATGTGCTGTTACTCAAAGCCTTAGCACCATGCAATAGCCCAGCCAAACCTTCTACCCAACATTAAACAGCGGCAGATAGAGCCAGGCAGACTGATTCCCAGACAAATTACCTTTTTTTCTTGCCACTTTCGTTTCTGAATGTGTGAATAGGTTACAAATTTAGTTTAGTGGTCAGCTGGGAAGGAGATGAGGGAATCTGGCAGTGACTAGCAACTTCCACTGCATCATTGTTCTGTAGCATCAAGCTTTATGGGCTGTAGATGTAAAGCTGCCTCACTACATGATAAAAGCCCCACCTTAATCATTTTAGGTCTGAAGTTCAGCAGACAGGCTCTCTCCTAATGATATTCTGTTAAATGGACAAATTCCTTTGAAGGCTTGTCTTGCTTTGAAATCCAATTTCACAGGAAGCCAGATGTGGTTGGGTGTAGCTATGGAAACAAAGCAGTGTAGACTTAGAAGAGCTGAGCGATGCAAGGTAAAATGTGAGAGTAAGACTCCTTCACGGCGCTGTCAGAAATATCAAAGGATCTGGAGAGGTTGGCAGGAGACGTGTCCCTGTTATGGGCTGTTCTGTGTGGCTGGGTACCAGCACCTGTCAGTGGAGGTAAGCAGCCAGCTGTCCTGTCACACAGGCTGAAGTGGAGCTGAATGCACAAAACCAGGGGGTGCAGACTCTTCAGTTTCCATCTGCCCTCTTCCTGCTCCTCCAGCACATTAGGATCTCAGCCTTCCCCTCTCTGCCATTCAGAAAGGTTAACAACAAAAGGGTAACAAGGTTAAACCACAAAGCCCTGCCTGATAACAGCCCTTTCAAGCAGCTGCACTGAAATTAATCTGAAACTTTTAGTAATTAGATAAGATAAGGATGTGTGCGTGCTCGCACAGGCACACGCTGACCCTGGGACACCCATTCCACAAAGGAGGTGGAAGATCACAGGCTTCATTAAACTGGATCAGGTTATTTGTTCATCTAGTCTGGTGGTGCAGCACTGAAAGTACATTTCCAGCCCCTTTATTCATCTTGCTCGATATCCTTGGATAGTGCACTGACTCGCCCTTTTGTTCTCCCTTTCCAGTACTGTAGCTCCTGCCAATTCGGAGCAGACTCTAATTCAAGCTTTTTCAGAACAGATGCCAGTCCATCCATTTCTGTATCACAGCTCCTGCCATTCCAGGTCAAATTGTTGGGCCACCAGGTGTCATTTGCTGCCTCTGACAGTGACCAACAACTCAGAAAAAAAGGCAACTTTCCAATCTGGTAATGCACCTGACTGCTTGAATAATTTCTCCCGGTGTACTAAGCAGCTCTGCCATGCTAGTGCTCTACTGTAATCCCAGAGTTTACACGCTTATGTCATTTTCATTGCTCAACAGCTCATGTATCTTCTAGTGTGACTAAGTCATTCAGTTAAAGGTTGGTTACAATCTTCATAAAGCCTCTGTCATTTTTTAAAGCTAAGTGGTCTTCGCTTGTCCTCATGATTTGATTCTGTACCTCTGCCTCACGAGGGCTTGCAGGTTACTGTTCATCTGTTTCTGAAGCCAACGAGAAACAAAAATATGTCAGCAGCTCTAAGTTATGGTAAGCAGATCTGGTCCCAGAGCAAAACTAAATGACTGGACCTTGCTCCTGGTTTAGACTACCAGACTCCAGGTTACTTTACCTTCCAGACATGCTGCATTTTCACTGGTGTGAAGGCTTCTTGGAAGCAAGCAAGTGTGTTGAGATGTATTTATTAGAGGATCTGTAAATGTATAGGCTGCAACTGTTTTTCATCACACCAACACATTAGTTACAGCAGGACCCCACTGAAATGTTCTTCCTACATCTCTGTTGTGGAGATGTCATGTGGCAAGGAGGTCCTTCTCTGGGAGTACCCACAATGATCAGTGGGGCGGGGGTGATCTGTAAGAGATGACAGCATGGAGGAGGCATCTCCCAACAGCACGTTCTCAGAAAATGTGTGATGCTGAAGCTGGATGTGGGGAATGGATTACACCACTTGAATCCTAAGCAGGATGCAGCTCTGATACAGCATTTTTGTGGCCTCCTGAAAAAGCTAGTCAGCATCAGGAAGGAAAGGACACTCTGTAAAGGAAAGATTAGAAAGATAGGAAGCCAGAAAAGAGCAGTGAGCTGAGCTCTTGTAGAGGCTGCTGTTCCTCAGGCTGACGGATGGGTTTCAGTTTAATGCAAAGGTGATATTGATCCCTTGCTGTTTGGTTACAATGTGTGATGGAGCTGCCCTCTGCCCTGTAGATGTGTTGTAGCACCTCTTCCCTTTCTCCCAATCTTCATCAAACTACTTTAATGACTCTTTTATTGACAACACTGAGTCTTAATGAGGAGGACTGCCACACACTTCATTAAGGCTGCAGAGGGGACACTTCCTATAAACAGCTAGGACCAAGGGCTGCCATCAAGGCTGAAGGAGAAGGATGGAGTTAAGGGAGGATACAAAATTCTCTAGAGGAGGGAGAGCTCCCTGTCTGCTCCTGAGAGAAAACAAAGATTTAGGACAAAAGCCAGCACTATCTGAGAAGAACTGGATTGAGGAAGGAGAAATCAGTCCTGGAGAAGGGTTCTGGTGGACACAAAGGACATAACATAAGAGCTCCTTGAATATTTTCATTCATGGTAAAGATAAGATATGAAAAAATGTTGGGTGGCTAATGGCTAAATTTAACCTTGATTTTATTACTCAGTATGGTGATAACACAGTATGTCTACACTGCTCTGCAAGGTGGTGATGGCACCATGTGTTAGACACTGGTGAGCAGGAATACAGACAGTAATAAAGCACTGGCTTTGAGTCTGCCAAGCTAGCATTACGTAGTTGGCTCACCTGCACTGGGATCCAGGCTGCCACAGCTATGTAAAGCCGGTTCAGAGAGATCTGTGTAAACATCAATCACATCATTACACTTGATGGTCCTGAGATTTCATGGACAACTCAGTGAAATTTCAGATTAAAACTGGACCAGCCATTCTGTGAGGTTTTCTTCATTCTGGAAAAGAGTCTTGTACCTCAAACCAGCACACAAGACAGATTTGGATCTGGACTGAAAACACACTTAGATGTGATGTTCTAATGTAGTCTTGCTTCTGCATTAACATCCATAAATCTCCATCCATCACACAGTCCTATTTCAATTATTGAGCCAATTTCCAGACACTTTTATGATGTATTGTTTGATTTTATTAACTGGAGTGAAGGTTTAAACTCACTGAATTCCCATAGTAATCTTGCCCTGTAACCCTAACCACCTTATCAAATCTTGCATAATGAAATGCAGGCATCTGTCTTAATGGCTTTCAAACTATGCTATGTAGACTGACCCAGATGTTAGTTCATAAATAGGAATATTTAGAGGTGTTAAACAGGGTAGCTGGAGACAGAGGTAGGTCCCTGAAGTGATCTTTTCTCTTATGAAGAAATCAGTGGTATGGGAGACATTACTATAAATCTTTGTGAAGAAAAATGAGAGCCAGAGGCCTGGGGAATGGAAGCTCATACTGCAAGCAGCACAGCAGTAGATTTGGTCAAAAATAATTTCCTGAAGAAGCTGATTATTTTGGTAGAAATTTAAAAATCAGACTAGTTTGAGTTAAGAATATGAAATATTCTTCTGAAATATTTTGCTGGGATACTATGATATGCTATGATTGCTTCATGGAAGCAGTAATTGTGTGTTTCAGACCCTATGGAATAGCATCCATAGTCAGGCTGCCTTCTTTCTGGTGCTTGACCTGTCTTGGCAAAGAAAGTATGTCCTCAGGGGCCATGGCACATCCTAGGAGAAAGAGCTGAGGGGTGGAGAGGGGAGTGCAGAGCCCATGTAAATGCTTACATGAAGTGTTGGGATGATGTCAGGTGTAATATGTTATGTAACAGTATTTGCAAGTTGAAATACATTCCATTCCAGGGAATTGAGGTTACTTTATTGCTGAAGAAGAAAAAAAAAACTTTAGGAAAAACAAACAAACAAACAAAAAAAACACTTATCTTGAAAAAAAAAAAAAACTAACTAACAAACCAAAAAAAAAATGTTCTTTCTTGTGTTAAAAAGTAGTGGTAAAAAAATCCAGGCAGTCTTGGAAGCAGCCCTGCAATGTGATGGACACAACACCAGGGGCTGGCTGCAAGTATTCAAACCTGTGATGGTGAGTAAGCCATGATTTTGTCCCTCAAGGGCTTTTTACTGCCACACTGAATCATCTAAGCTCTTCAGCTTCTCCTTCTCCACAGCTGCTCTTGTTCCATACTCATGAGAAAGAAAGAAAAACTGACAAGTCTGCATGACAATCTGGTATTTAGTGTGACAGTTAAACTTAATGATATGGGAGGCATGTTAGGCTGTATTACAAGCCATTATCTGCGAGCTTGGATACTGGATGCATTGCATTATTAATTAAACACAAAAATGACTACCGTTAGTTGGCAATCTTATCTGCTAAAAGATCTGGAAGGCAGAAGTATTCCCTAAATTCAGGAGATTATTGTTTCATTCCTGTCATTTTGTAAAACACTTACTCTTCCGTTTCATGCTTGTCAAGCAATCAATGAATGTTTGTAAACTGCTTTGAGATCTTCCAATGAAAGATGATATAGTTTATAAATGCAAAGTGTTACTATAGTTCATTCATTATGAAATTAAGGAGTAAAACTTGCAGATGCAAAAGAGTTTGGCTTGAAAAATACCCCAAACATTTGTGCAGCTGTTATTATGTTGCCCCTTTCTGCCAGATGCTTTAAGCATTGTCATGTAAGGGATAGATTCAAACACTGCAGAGCTGCTCTCAAGGTGAAACCCTGAAGACATATATGAACTAACTGCGTTAATGCCTAGCTCTTACACTCTTCATGTGCAGGTTTCAGGCCATTAAGAGTCCAAAAATGCTGTCCTCATTTCATGAAAGAGGAAACTGAGGCTGAAGGAAAGTAAATGTCTTGCCTAAACAACCCCTCAAGCTAGTGAAAGAATGAGGAGCAGAGCCCGTGTCCTCTGAGTTACAACCCAGTTGCCTTCCCACTAGCTCAATTCAATTTAAAGTTTAAAATCAGAGACCTCTCCTAGAGACTCCTACTGCAATGTGTATCCTCCAAGGGCTCAACGCTGTAAAGTGCTGGGCACTCTGGCCTTGTTCCAATGAAGCACTTAAGTATCTGGTTAACTCCAAGCTTATGAATTGTCTAATCGAAAACAGTGGAAATGGTGCTTTAAAAAGAAAAGAGCTCAGTTTCCCTTGTTAGTGCTTCCCACCTCAGGAAAAGGCTGACAACAAAAGCATCTGCACTAGGAGCCTTGTCACGCTGGGCTCTGTCCATAGGCAGTGGAGAAGCAGAGGGTGGCACTTCCACAGCCTCACTGCCTATGATCTGGATTATACTCTGGAGCTGCTCATTTCTTCTACTGACTGTAAGAGGGGACCCTGACAGCTGCTGTCCATGCTTGACTGTGTATGGAAATGGCAAGCACAGCCTCCCTGGACGCTATGCAAGCACAGTGCAAGCACTGTGCAGGTGAGTATTGAAGTGGGCTTCGCAGACAATAAAATCTGGCCCAGGTCTAGAACTGGATCATCAGCAAACTGTGCTCAGATTTTGCTACCATCTCAAATGTGGATGGTCTCCTGTGTTATGAGGTAAGGAACACACTTCTGACATTCTTATCCACAGCTCTGACCATTCTCTACTCTGAGGAACAGCCAGGCAGAACCATTTTTCCAGCTATGAAGAAGCACATGGCAGTCCTGCAGACCTGACCTGCTTCCTGCTACCCGTTGAATGTTCATGGGTGAAATTACACAGCAGATCTCAGTGAAGTTAACCAAGTTCCCTATGGCAGAGTATAGCAACCAAACAGGAGAAGTATCAGCCTCCACTGCAGTAGGGCAACCTAGATAAATATTACAATTTGTTGTCTGGATCCAGCCTACTCCAGTGGTTTGGATAAAGTGAGCAGAAGAGCTTGGAATCAAACCCAGGTCTCCTAAATACAGCTTCAGTGCATCATTCCTACACCAGGATTTCTTCTTTCCCATCTCCAAAACAAGGCACTGTTGCCTGCACTGGCTCTATCTATGCTGCCTGAAAAGGGATGGTGGTAACTTGGAAAGTTTGGCCTTTCCTTTGAGTCACTGATCAGTGTAAACAATGCTGTGTGCCTTTGGAGTGGTAATTCACACTACATATCTTTAGCCAGCTAAGTGCCTGATTATACCACTAAGTCTAAAAAACTGTTTTCCTTCTCTGCTTTTATCTCCTCTGATGTAATTATCTGCTATTTAGTATTGCACTTCTCTAAACTTCTGCAACTCCCTTCTTTTAACCTCTACTCTCTGTTTGTCCATTACTACCCCAGGGCAAATGGAGATTATTCAAGTTGAAAGAGAGGGCAGTGGAGAAGTACTCTTTATCCAGTAGGGATGTCTGTGGTGCTGCTGTGCTGCCCCATTCTCTCTCACTCCGCATTTGCATGGCTTTGGGGGATGCACACATTAAAGGATATGGAGATGTAATCCACCAGGATTACAAGGGTTTACAATTTCAAATCAAAGCATTACAAAGGTCAGATATCCAACCCAGGGCAAGCTGATCTGGGATTCCAGCTGATGCATTTTCTTTCTCACCTCCTCCTAAACCAACTGATCTCTTAGTCATGGCTCTGTATCCTCTGTCCATGTGCACTCACAGCAATCACTCTTGTGGCATCTAAACAATGGGTCTCTTACATTGAGCTGGGCTCCAGGGGCTCCTGAGCTGGTATGCAAACTCTTACTCTTTGTACCATTATAGCATTGTTGAATCCTTTTATAGTGCAGTTTTCTGCTGGGATAGGCAAGCAGGGCTAAGAGATGCCCCAGATAACTTACAGTCAGTGCATAAGGCAAGAGACAAGAGAGGGAAACAAAGAGGTAGGACCTTCAGGGATGCAGGGATGAGAGTCTAGTGGAAAATTCAGCTAGATTCACTGGTCCCCAGCCTGTCCAGATCCCTGGAAGCATCCCTGGCTTCTCACACCACAGAGTGCCCTTTATATATCACCGTTTCTTGCTTCTAGCTCTTGAGTCTATTCCCCTCATCTAAACTCTCCTTACCACAGTTCACATTTTGTCACACGCTTCCGGTTAGGCAAATACATGACGCTATCTCATGCTTATGCAACCATAGTCATGATGGTGCTTTTCTTTGCACCATATACATTAAAATGTATGTCTTCAGCTCTCACTCCCCGCTGTCTGTGCAGGGAGCCTGGATAACTACGCGCAAACTAAACTTGCAGAAACTGGTCCTCAGGGAGAGAGAGATCTCACTTTAACTGACCCACCAAGATCACACAGAGAATCCTGCAAGAATCTGGAACTGAACCAAGATCATCTCAGCTCCCAACAAATGCTCTGTCCACAAACTTCCTATTCTCTGGGGCAGTGCTCTGGTTCCCAGCCACCTGCCCTTAACAACACAAGTGCCTTTCTCCTGTAGTTTATCTCCTTTCATCCTGCCCCATCAGCTAGTCCCCAGCTCCCAGCTCTCCTCTGTCCTCCACCAGATGATCAGAGAATCACATCTACTAGAGGAGCAGAGAGAGAGCAGCGCCTGGGTCCCATGTCAGTTTTATTTACCTTCATTGCACTGCCTTCCATTGCTTAACAGAATAGTTTTATACCAAAGAAAATTGGAAGCTAAGTCGTTGCCTGTCAGGTAGTGTCTGTTGCCTGTGTGAGAAGCTGACATCGTAGTCAGCTACACTGTCAGCCATCTCTGTGCTGAGCACCAGTCCTGGCCCCAGAGTCTGCCTGTTTGTGCTTTTTCTCTGTGCTGGTATTTGCAACAGTGCCACTGGGGACTCCCCTTGTACAGAAGCATGCTGCAGTTTCCTGTTACATCCATGTGCACTGCACACATGGCAAGTTAGTTGTCAAGGAGAAGATAAAACTGCTGAGATACAGGGCCCAGCACTGGAGGCGATCTAGTTTCAGACAATCAAGGACCAAGGACCCCATCCAGCTTTCAAGCAACACCCCTGATTTCAGGGAGTGTCAGGGAATCGTATCAAGGGTACATTCAGTTCCAAATATATAGAAGAGAGAGCTGTAGAAGAAAAATAAAAATTCATTTCACATAAAGGTAGACAAGGAGTGAGCGCATATTTGGCAGGGGAGAGACATGGACTGGATGCAAATCGTGTTTTGGAAAGGGGGAATAGAAGGGGAAGGCTATTTTGATGGATCCAGAAAAGTGCTCTGTTTCATAATGAATTTAATACACAAATTTCCTTCCCTACGCAGGAGAATTGCTTGAAAACGATCTGTGAATTCTCTTTCTATTCCCCCCTTCCTTCCCTTCCTCTTCTTCTTTTCTTCTTTTCTTCTTTTCTTCTTCTCTTCTTTTCTTCTTCTCTTCTTCTCTTCTTCTCCTCTTCTTTTCTTCTTCTCTTCTTTCTCTTCTTCTCTTCTTTTCTTTCTCTGCCATCTTATTGCTGTCTCCTGAAAATGCCAGTCAAGATTACAAGATGTCAAAGGGAATGAAATGAATTTTGCCACTCGGCTGCTCGTAAACTTGGTGCCCTGGCTTTCGATATTACAGCGCCACAGCCTCTACCTTTAAATATCAGCCACCCACAGAAACAACCTGACTGTACATCGCAGCACGAGAGGTTTCCATGGTGACAGAATGCAGGTCACAACCCCTGTAAATGCAATCAGAGCACTGGGACTGGTGTGTGGAGACAGGTTTAATTTTTCCGTTAGTGGGAGCTCTGTGGCCCAACATGTACATAAGCTCCTCACATTGACAGACAACCTGTTATCTTCAGGATGGCTCTGCCTATTGCCAGTCCTCTCACACACCTTCCATGTCATCCTAATTTTTAAGCACCAACAGAGCAATCCCACCCGGGACCAGCATGGCACAACCTTCACTATTCTGGGCTTTGCAAAAGCCTGTTCACAACATTTTAGCTGCCCACTGCCTTTTCTGTTTCCTGCTCCCTGTCCCACAGTGGCTGCCTGTGCAGGAGGAATGCTGGAGGCATAGCTTAGTCCTCTCCACTCCACATCTATCAGGTCTCTCATTCCTTCTCCGTCTGGATACACAGGTATTGCATTGTAATGTGCCTATTTCCACAGTGCCTACATGCCAAGTACAATACGGCAGAACAGTGTACCTTGGTGTTGTCTGAGAGTCAGACAACTCTTCAGCAGGGCAGGAGCGTTTCTTATGAAACGTGCTGCAGAGGTTCATGGAAATGTTCCCAGGGGCTTTTACTGAGTATACTGAAGATTTACAAGAAGGGCATGTGCTGCGTATTTATAGGGTCTGGGCTGAGGCTACACTATATGGGACACAGAATTCATGGGTATTTCTAACATATACAGAAACTGAGTATTTACTGATATGTCATATGTTAAGTATTTCCAATAGTAATCAGCTTTATGTTTTTCTTTATCCTTTTTTTTTTCTGCCTATACATCTGTCTTCCATAGTATCTGCTTCTAAGGTTCCTTTATGCACAGGATCTGCATAGTTCCCATCTTCAAAGATAAAAGCAGATGCATGTGCCAAACTTTTTAGTGATGCACAATGTTTAATAAGGTTTAATTACTGGCTTCTCTTCTCTTATAAATTAAGCCAAGAGTACTCTAAGCCCAGCTTGTAATAATATTGGAGATCTCTGTTTCCTGAGTCAGAAGTTTGCACAGATGACCTTGGAAGTCAAATAGCAATTACTGCTTTCTCTCTTGTGTATCTGTGCATTTGCAGTGAAGAGAAGCTACAAGCTTCTCTCTTTAGTAGGAGCCACATGCATTCAGGATCAGTCACTGAATTCTGCCAGATCCACAGAGCAGCACAATGGTAGCAAGTTTGACAGACAGATACTGGAAAACAGAACTAAGGACTTGTTCATTCCAAGTTCATCCAGAATTGCCATTCCACTTTAGCTTTATGGCCTTTAATTTCAGATAAGCTTTAACATGTAGTCAAACTTGTATTTGACCGGGCAGCTAATGTGGCATTGCACAGATTCCTTGAAACTATGCCTTTGAGTCTTTGACTGAGAGAATGCTTTGAAAGCTAACAGTCAAGATTTTCAGCACGTGAGCAAGTGTCCTAACCACTGATTTGTGCTTCCTTTACACTGGCAGCAGGTACCAGCTGATTCTTCATTCCTTCACTTTCACTATACTTTGCTGTGCCAGTCCTTTCACAGTGCCGTCACTGTGCTGGGGGGAATTTACTCAGTACATTCATGCAAGTGCTTTTTGAAAGGAACTAATCGATTGCTAAAGACAAAGCTCTGGAGTAGAAATCTCTCTGCCTGTCATCTCTATTATCTTTTTTGCTTCATCTGCCTCCACACTGTGTATGGACAGAGAATGGAAACTCTGCCAAGATCCTGTGCATCTCAGAGAGCCCTGTCACCTGAAATATTATCCTGTCTAGCTGTGTGCAGCAAATTTAGCATTTCAGAGCAGCAGGGCTGAGTTGCCAGTCTGTCATGTGGATTGCTCTGTGCACACCTAGGGGTTGATGGTAAGAGGCATACATGCATGCTTGGGACGAATGTTAACCCAAAAGAGTGAGACAAAACCAATGGGAGGAATAGGGCTTTCCTTGGCTATTGGTATCTGGCTTGCAAAAGCCTTTTGAAAGCAAGGAGGGAGAAATAGAAATGGATAGGGTTGGGCTAGGGGAGATTTTTTCCACCTTTGATCCTCAGATTGTCCTGTTCAGCTGAGTGGAATACAAAGCAAGGGTGTCTCAGAGCTCACACTTCACCTCAGCAGTGCAATCGACGGGAGAAGCAGTGAGCGAGACCGACAGACTGTCACTGGCAAAATGAACTGTCACCTCCCATTTTTCAGAGGCGCGGTGGGATGAATTGCGGCTTTGAACCATGTGGCCCGTTGCTGATTGAGTTCCGCTGTCTCAGAACCCCACTGAACAAGGCAAGTTCATTTCAGGCTGACGTACCACTGCTTATCAATTTTGGAGCAAGTAAAATTAACCGCTTCAGAGCTGATTTCCCCTTTTCTTCCCCTCCTACTGCCACCTTCCTAGTTTTGTATCTGAAAAGGTCAGTGAATAAATCTCGCAAAGCATCCGATAAGATCCATGTGACCTAAAGAAAGCTTAACTGAGGTGCTGTTCTTAAACTATGCTGTCTCTAAAAGGCAGCTGTTCTGGTTTCCAATCTCTGGAGGACATTTGTCCACATCACAAAAAACAAAGCAGAACTTGCTGCACAGTTCAGCACAATTCAGAGGAGTCAGGTGGAACCCAACTCCTGCAATGACAACTGTGTTGGAAATCAACATTGAGATGAATTGGAATGGCTGTGTGAGAATACTGGTAATGGAAAGACAGTGGATGTTCAGGGTTAGAAAGAGAGAACCCTTGTAGAGCTGTGTGAGACCAACAAGGCTAAAATAGCAAAGATGCTGTGAGCCAAACCTGTCTTCACAGAGCTATGCAGAGAAAGGTGTGTATGTCCCACTTGTTTGATCCAAACAGTATTCTCAGCCTCTTGCCAGCCTGTGATGTTCATTCCAGTCCTGCCAATACCAGTTAGCTGTCTCTCTGGCATTGCATTTTTTGCCTCTTCATTCCCTCAAGAATCAGTTTTAGTTGCTTGGCTTTTTTTTTAATTCATCAAGAATTTACATAAACCTTCCCTTTGCTTTCACATCATCTTTATTTTCTTATATCACTTCTCTCCTTTCAGATCTTTCTCCTTTCTCCCTCTATAACCATGCATCTGCTTCCAAGCTAACATTTTTGCCCTACTGAACCTGTGAGCCAATAGTACCTCTGTCTTCAGCCTCCCCCTTAAATTCTATTTTTTCTACTTGATCTCAAAGGTTGGTCCTCATCAGTTGTGTGTCTATGCATTTTTGCTGATATCCCGTTGTCTCATCATATGTTAACTCAGAGTAAAGTCCTGAGGTTCAGAATTGTTAGTACAAAAATTAAACTTGGTTTAGGATGGAGGAAGCACTGTGGAATCAGCCCTTTCAGGGCAATATTTTCAGGAACAAGAGTTACTCTCCTCTGTGTTTTCATGAAAGGTGGACAGACATAGCATTCAATAGTGTAGGTCTTTTACTGGTGTAAATCAGGATCACTCCACACTGAAGAGCCCAGATGGTGGTTGGGTGTAATACACTTCTGATTGAATTAACCTCTGTTTTAATTCTGTTAGTATCTGGAGAAAAATCTGTTTTGCCAAGCATCATCCACTGCCATGTTCCTATCTGCAGTAACAGCTCGAACACAATATTTCATCAGAGACTTCCTAAGCTGTTCTCAGCCTCGTACCAGCCCTAGAAACACTCACTATTTTTCCTCTGAGTACTTTGTATTTGGCGTCCCAGACATTTTGGTAAGTGTGCAGAGCAGCAACGAGAGATGGATGGGCCACTGACAAAAGGGGCAGGAGAATTAGTTCCAATGGAAATAATTTAAAGAAAGTTTTATTCAAGATGTCCATGAGTGGGAAGCTCTGGTGTCTCACCTTCCTACAGACTGAACAATCGGATGAAATATTAGCGCTTTCCACATGTTAACACTACAGGATATCATCCATCTTCCTCACTGGTGGGAAGCATTAGCTAGCAAGGGCCTTTATGAAGCTGATTTCTATATTCCCATATGCCAGTCACAGCTTAGAAATTGTCTGAGTTTGCACTTTAGGAAAAGGGACTGTGAATCTGTGGAGGCAACCCTCAGGCTAATGGCTACCTCCCAGGCTTTCCTTAAAATACGTATCTGTGCATTACTTCAACTAGCTTGAGAAATAGCAAAGCGATATTCTGTAAATCTTCAGTGGATGAGCTGCAGTGGCAGAGCAGCTGAGAAAACTTGTTATGGTGAGTCTGAGCTTTGCAGGAGACTTACAACAACAGCTACTGCAGCTGAGCATGTGTAGCTGATCATTGGGCTGGGGGTTGTTCATTAGGAAAATAGTCATGATGCTCCCTCAGGGGAATGTTGGCTGCAGAAGCTGGTGCACTTTAGTCCATGTGAGTGAGCACAGAGAGAATTGACAATGGTGACTACCTGATAGTGCTATCTCATCATGCAAGTCTTGTGTTACTAGAAAGGAAAACTTCTGTCAGAAATCCCTCCTTCTGGCAGGAGACGGAACTGTTTATACTAGCAAAGGAAGAGAATCTTTCCACCAGTACTCAGAATCTAAGACTTGGGAAAAACCTATTACACAGCACTGTGACTTCAGCAGAAGGTTTTCCCTTGTTGCGGGATCTGACCATACATGTAAATGGGTCCTTTATACATGACTAAGGTGGAATGGTTGTTGCAAAAGATGTTCCAGTGCTCACTGGACACTAAGCAACCCAGCACTGCAGGCCTTAACAGTTACCTGTGAACTACAGGAACATTAGCCAGCAATTCCTGGGTCACACTGCAAGTCATCTTATTCAAAAGCAGCACTTAAAGTGCTGAAAAGCTGAGTGTAGGTTAAGAGCTAGAGGCTGACCATCCTTGCCCTCATGCCACCTTCATTAGAGATAAAAGCTTGCTCCTCTGGGCTTCCAGTACTTTTTCTGATTCCTGAAGGGAAAGCTGTCTGAACACGCAAACAGACACACAGAGCAAAATATAACTGATAGTTCCAGAAAGGCAGAAGCACATGGGAACCCTCCATTCAAAGGAATAGGTACATCCCTGTTTCTTGTATTGCAGCAGTAATAAAACTGCAGTCAGTAAACTGAGTCAGAGCACAAACCAGACTTCTGAGCAGCAGCTCTACTACACTGCAGCTGGCTGAATATTTAAAATATGCAGGTTACTTCCATCTATCTGTCTTCAAGAAACCAAGTCCTCAGGTTTCCACTGAAGTTCCCTGCTCATGAGGGATTGTTTGACTAATTCAGCAACGGATAAAAGGTTTTTACATGGTTTAAGTATTTATCCCTAATGCTACCAGAGAGTGCTTTTTTAAATGCCAGCCCTGGGAGGCAAGCTGCTTTAATATGAATCTTCTCTATCCAGGAAGAGCCTGCAGGATCAATGCTTGTAACACTCCACAGAAATTAATGCCACCGTGTAAGGGCTTGTCTATATATGAGTTATCCCAGTGAGGCACTCTGCTTTAAATCTGCACCTTACTTTATTGCAGAATAAGCTTCACATACAGACAAGAGCTCCCTTCATAAGAGCATCGCATCATTAGGGGAACAAGTAGCTAGGCTTTAAAAGCTCATGGGTATTTTCTGACCATGTTCTAATGCCCACTGGAGTCTACAGAAGGATTACGCCAACTTTAATGGTCATTGGTCCAGGCTATGGGAAAGTAAAATTGATGAGGAAGGATGGAAGAAAGTGGAAAAGTAATTTCTCATAGTAAAATTAGAGCTCGATCCATGTTGTGAACTTTAGAGTGTAAATAGTACCTGGTCTAACTGTTCCCATAGGCAGGGATGTGTGTATGTGTCTCTGCATGAAACAGGAAGGGAAGGAGAGATGAACAGAGAGGAAAATAAGGCATTTTTTGGCATTTCAGCTTCCTGCAGATTTACAATTTCAGTAGAACAGATAAACACACAGCAGAGAGAACAGAGACTGTCATCCTTCACTGGAGCACAAAGAAAATATGAGGCTTAGTGTGTAAAAGAACAAACCTGATTGTTGTTTTAATTAAGCTACCATCAAAGCCTGATCCATACACAGATTATAGAACATGTAATTAAGAGGGCTGCTATTTTACTGATGGGAATTATGCTGAAACAATGATCACTGTAAATACAGTAGTGAAATAGAAACCTAACCTGGCTCTGAACTTCCCCAAAATGTGTGAGATTGTTTATATTTTAGTAAATTAAATTACCCAAATTTGATACCAGCGATTGGGAGGTATATTATTAAACATTGAATCAGAGTTATGGCAACAGTCACATGGTGTGCAGTGGGTGTGATGTCATCAATCTGTGTGGCAGATGTCACAGGCGGGTGCAATCATTAGTCTCTGCAGGGCTGTGTGATGCATGGTGACACCATGACTGAGAGGGGCGTGATTGATATTTGGTGCATGGAGCCATATGAAAAATCTAGTGTGCAAATAACAGTTTTATAAATGCCTTTCTCATTCTATATGCAGACAAGTCCCTGGAAGGAATCTAGGAGATTGAATTAAGCTTTTAACCCTCTAGGCTCTCCTGTCGTTTATTGTTAGGGAATTAATAGGAACGCAAGAATGCAGATGGCCTGCCTGTCAATTCCAAGAGGTGATTTTTCTGATCTTCATGGACATTTCCAGCATCTTTCATTAAACACTCATGTACCAATTTGTCATTTTAACTGGGCAGGAAAGAAACTCCCGTTGAACTCCTTACCTCAGGTGCTGTAAGTTAAATTCAGAAGCAGAAAGCCTTGCTCTGTTACCTCTGCCAGACAGGCTTGGGGCTGATGAACAGCTTTTGCTATCTGTTTAGGTGGGTAGAGGGATTCCAGTGTGATGTTCTAGACCTCTTCTCTCTGCAATCAGAATAAAAAGAGCTTATTTAACAGGAATGAGAGAAGCCTTATATAGATACTTTCTAGAATCTGTTGAGATACTAGAGCAAGTGAAAAGTTAGGAACAGCAACAGCATTTTCAAAGGGAGATGGAGAAAAACCAGGGAGACAGGGTCTAATTCAGATCCTGCTTACTTTAGTATTCACATAAGTAGATCTTCAGTGGGTGTTCATCATTATGAGTAGAATTGGGACCTCATCTTTCCCAAGGAGGAACCAGTCTTTCTAAATGGCTCTTTAACAGGCCAATCTTTGCAGAATGGATTTGCAAATATCTGAAGCAAATAATTTGACAACTTCTCAATCTGCCAAGGCATTTTTAAGTAGTTTTAAGTCCACACAGAACAGATTTAGTGCCCACTATTTTAATCCTCGACCACAGAGATTGGAGTAAACTTTTCCATTGACTTCAACAGGCACAGATCAGGCTGTCTGAGCAGGTGTGGTGCTGCCAGTTAAGCCAATGGGATCAAATTCAAACTCCAAGTAAAACTGGGGTGAAAGCTTACCAAAACAAGATAGGTGAAGGCTCCCAGACTGAGGTTAACCTTCACATCTGCCTCTGAGGTCATGGTGCACAGGAGGTACCCTCCTCCCCTAAGATCTCTGGGATCCCACAAGGGAGGCCACTGGAGGACAGAGCAATATTATTCACAGAATCACAGAATCACAGAATTGTTCAGGTTGGAAGAGACCTCCAAGATCACCTAGTCCAACCTCTGACCTAACTCTAACAAGGCCCACACTAAACCATATCTCTAAGCTCAACATCTAAACGTCTTTTAAAGACCTCCAGGGATGGTGACTCAACCACTTCCCTGGGCAGCCCATTCCAATGCCTAACTACCCTTTCGGTAAAGAAGTTTTTCCTAACATTCAACCTAAACCTCCCCTGACGCAACTTGAGCCCATTCCCCCTCGTCCTGTCACCAGGCACGTGGGAGAAGAGACCAATCCCTACCTCACTACAGCCTCCTTTAAGGTACCTGTAGAGAGCGATAAGGTCACCCCTGAGCCTCCTCTTCTCCAGGCTGAACAACCCCAGCTCCCTCAGCCGTACCTCGTAAGACTTGTTCTCCAGACCCCTCACCAGCTTCGTTGCCCTTCTCTGGACTCTCTCGAGCACCTCCATGTCCTTCTTGTAGTGAGGGGCCCAAAACTGAACACAGTACTCGAGGTGCGGCCTCACCAGAGCCGAGTACAGGGGGACAATCACCTCCCTAGTCCTGCTGGCCACACTGTTCCTGATACAAGCCAGGATGCCGTTGGCCTTCTTGGCCACCTGAGCACACTGCTGGCTCATATTCAGCCGACTGTCAACCAGCACACCCAGGTCCTCCTCCTTCTTATTCCTACAACCTGACTGAAAACACCACCACCTGTCAGGAGACTGTTTATTAAAATGCTCTGGGAGGCTATTTCCAAGTGTAATTACCAGGCAGAAAGCAAGCTGTCAGGTCTCTGGTGCTGTGGCATTGAGGCCCAAGGTTGGAGATGGAGCGCAGTGAAGACTGCCACTGCAGAGGGCAGCAGTGCTGGGCCGGAGCTGAGGGGGAACTGGAAGATGCAGTCTGGGAGGCAGCGTAGGCTGCAAGGTGACTAGGCTGTGAGGTAACACAGGCTGTGAGGCAGCGGGACTCCAAGGTGATGCTGCCTGAGGCAACACTGCCTGTGAGGTGACACTGACTGTGAGGCAATGTCGGCTGAGGTGGCACCATCTGTGAGGAGACACCAGCCACGAGGCACCTGGGGCTCTGAGGTTACTCACACTGAGACGATGCAGGCTGTGAGGTAACTGGGCTCTGAGGCGATACGGCTCTGAGGTGATGCGGCTCTGAGGTGACCAGGCTCTGAGGTGACACAGACTGTGAGGCGATGCGGCTCTGAGGTGATGCGGCTCTGAGGTGACGCGGCTCTGAGGTGACACAGACTGTGAGGTGATGCGGCTCTGAGGTGACCAGGCTCTGAGGTGACACAGACTGTGAGGCGAAGTGGCTCTGAGGCGATGCGGCTCTGAGGTGACACAGACTGTGAGGCGATGCGGCTCTGAGGCGATGCGGCTCTGAGGTGATGCGGCTCTGAGGTGACCAGGCTCTGAGGCAATACGGCTCTGAGGCGATGCGGCTCTGAGGTGACCAGGCTCTGAGGTGACACAGACTGTGAGGCGAAGTGGCTCTGAGGCGATGCGGCTCTGAGGTGACACAGACTGTGAGGCGATGCGGCTCTGAGGCGATGCGGCTCTGAGGTGATGCGGCTCTGAGGTGACCAGGCTCTGAGGCAATACGGCTCTGAGGCGATGCGGCTCTGAGGTGACGCAGCATCTGAGGCGACACAGACTGTGAGGTGATGCTGGCAGTGTGGTGAAGCTGGTTGTGAGGCAACAGAGGCTGCCTCAGGCTTTGGCTGTGACGTGATGCTGGCTGTGGAGAACAAGGCCTATGCCACCATCTTGGGGCACCAGCCCTGGCCAGGCCTGTTAGGCTCTGTGAGGCTCCCTGTGGCACAGGGATGACATTGGCTCCAGCCTGAGGAGAGAGGAGCCACGGCCAGCTTTCTGGGAGTGTTACCATGCTGAGATTTCACTCTGGCTGCTTGCATGAAAGAGGCAATGAGGGACATCGCAGTTCAGGCAACACAAGTTGCACCAACAGGGAGCAGAGCTGCTTGGTAAGTGGTATCACAACTCCGCCTGCACTTTATGGGGTGTTTAATCAGCCCAAGAGTTCTTATGGGTCTGATCCAAAAGCAGCAAAAGTCATCCTGACAGTTTATTTGCGAGCTGCCTGTGTAAAAGTGTGAGAGCCTTGTGTTCCCAGGACTCTGTTTATGGCTTTTCATACCTGTCAGCTCATCTGCAGCCCAACGCGCTCCTGGCACTGAGAGCTGGTAGAGCAAAGAGAAGTCTGCTTGTTGGAAATGATCAGCCAAGCTGAAAAAAAATGAAGCAGGTTGACTTCATTATGTGCTCATTAAGAAATCTGTAGCTGTAGTTTGTTCCTGTGTGTATGAGCTCTGGCTGTCATAAACCCTGACAGATGGACAGACAGACTGAATTATAGTCGTAGAGTATAGACTGGGCAGGATCCCCCATTAACGCTTATTGGAAATTGTCATCACTTCAAGCTGAATGGGCTCCAGATGTTGAAATCCTTGTAGGGAAATCTTGAAGGTGAAGGTTAGAGGCTTGTGATTTTGCCTGAGTTGTATGAGCTGCAGCCGTTCCCTTTGATTTATTATTGTTTAAGTCAAGATTTGGTAGTAGGGGAAAAACTGAAGAGAGCAACACATGGGTGAGGGTGCCTGACTCTGCGCTGCTGAAGGAATGGCTCTGCTTTTATTACCTGGTTGTGAGAGAAACATTAAGTAAATGACTGTTGAAAGTTTCACTGACAAATTCAGTGCCTCAATATTGTCTGCTTTTGCAACAGGTAGAGTTTATGCTGCTGTGTTTGGGTTTATGTACATTTTCATTTATATATTTCTAGGGCAGTTGGAAGCCACAGTTATAGAAATATGGAAAATAAAGGTGTATCAGCCAATCTCTCCTTCAAAAGTGGGAACAGTCACTTCAGTCAGACATTTAACCTTTACTGTATTTAAAAATGTCCAGTGATGGGGATCCCACAGCCCCCTCAAGCAGTACATGCTGGTGTTTCACCATCCTTACTGTTAAGAAGTTCTCCCTAATGCCTAATCTCAATCTCCCTTCCTGCAGTTTGAACTCATCACCCGTTGTCCAATCCTCGGTGAACACAGTGAATGGTTTATTACCTTCCTTTTTGCAGCAGCTTTTAACATGCTTGAAGACTGATAAATTTCTCTTCCAGTCTCCTCCCTACACTCATCTACTACTTTTGGTCTCTCCATGGAGGCCATGTTTTCTAAGCCTGAATTTATTTTGCAGCTCTCCCTCTAAACTATTGTCTTGTGGTGTCCAAAACTGGGCCAGCTGAGGCCATTGTTAGAGCTGAGGAGAGTGAGGAGGTTTCTTTGCGTTTCTTGAATCTGACATAATTCGGTTCATGCCTCTTCAGTTTTGGATCAGTGGTTGTACCAGACCCTTTCCTGTAAAGCTGCTTCTTTGGCACTTATTCCCCAGTTCACATTTGTGTGGCTGATTATTCCTTCACAAGTGTGGAATTTAGCATTTGTCTTTATTGTCTTACTCCTTTCAGATTATTGCTCTTTCTGAGTTCAAACCCTGCTCTCTGAACGGCTTGCATCTCTGTCCCCCTTCTCCATCTTGAAATCATCTGCACATATGCTCTATTCCATTGCCTGAGTTATTAATAAAAATATCTAATAGTGTTGTATTCAGGAGCGGGAGGGGCAGACCAACACTGAGGACAAGGAGCACTTTGCAGGATGAAGCCTTCTGTTTTGATCACATAAATATTTACAGATACCACAAGAGTTGCATCACTGAACATATATACTTTGCTCTTGGAGGTCATGTCTCTGGCTTGTGTATGATGCACATTTGCCTTACTCCAGCAGAGCCACTGGGAATGGCTTCTCCCTGCACTACAAACAGGCTTTTTTTTTGCTTCTCAGGGTTCGTGAACTGCTCCCTGGGCTGGACCCACAATGGGGCCTGAGCCAGAGGAAGGGGCTGGAGCAGAGACCTTAAAGAATGGCTCTTACTCATCAATAACTTCTCCCTGACAGGGCTGAAGGGTACACAAAGTTGCTTGTCTGTTGTGCTGTCACTCCAGCTGAGGCACAATCCACAGTGGGGCCCTTGCTCACTGGACTTTGCCATCCAAAGAAATCCTTTCACTGCCTTTTGAATGTTTAAACTCTTATATTTCTCAGGGATTATGTCTCAGTGAAACAGGACTTTGCTATTCACCTTTTGCATCTTATCAGGCTGATTTGTGCTGCTGGAATGTTGGCAGGCTCAGTTATGCAGTGCACTCAGAGCAGGTACAGCCTTGAGATCCTCAGTTCAGATGATGGACTGAAGCTCTGTTAAAGTCAGTGAAGCAATGCTGATTTACACCAGCTGAAGAGCTGGCCACCAGGTATCCTGACCATCAATTGTGACAGAGCACTGTAGGATGCATAGATGGGAGACGGCAAAGTCCCTCCCTTTCTTCTTTTAAGCAAATCTGTTAAAATATCAGTTAAATGTTAAAATAAAAAAGAAGTACAGCCATTTGAATGTATCACAGCAGTACCAAAGAACTCCAATTAGAAGCTGATCTCTGTTACAACAAGCACTGTACAATACAGGAGGAACAAGCATCTCTACCCTTGGAGTTTACAGTGTGGCCAGATTCTGTCCTTGTAAAATTAAAAGCTTTCTGCCACTGACTACAAAAAGAGCAGATTCCGCCTTAAAAAAACTTCCATAAGTGGAATGAAGGAACCAGTTCAAAAATGGGAACTGATATCTGTAGTTACAGGACATTAAATCAGGCAAAAAAAAAAGTTACTTCAAATATCGCACTGGAGGGGCATGGATTTTTTTACCCTGACCTTTGCTAATTTCCGTTGATTTACTTTTCCTTGGAAGCATTTATTTTCCACTGCAAGGGTGACTGCTGTAGCTAAGGATTGTATGTTTTTCCTTTGGTCTGGGCAGGGAGCATCAGTGAATGGGAGAGATTCTGCAGTTTAAAAAGATATTCTGCTTTTTTTTTAGTCTTTCTTGTGTTTTGAGAACTTATAATTACAGCAGAAAAGCATAGAACAATCAAGCAAACTTCGAATGGAGTACCATCCAATCTGAGGACTTCTGAAGTGTAAAAGCCAAGTGCTTTTACTACTTCTCTTCATAGGCTTGCTTATAACATTTCATATGTTGTGATGCGAGGTGGAATAATTGACAAGACTGTATTTTCCTTTTAAATTCTTCTCCATGGCAAACAGAGGATGACAAAATCACTTTGGTGCCTTGTTCCTTGGGGCGGGATGGATGTAATTGGGGTCTCTGGAGTCTGTGGTTGGTTCATTGGTGCACACCGGGAGTGGCTTTAAAAGTATCTCTACTGGGGCCCTGTGCTTCTGCCATAATGACACATGGGCCAGGTCTTTGTCTGCCAGGATTAATACATGGAGGTTAAAGGTCCTCAGAACCAGTGATGTTTAAAACTTCTTTATAAAGAGTTTCTTTCTTGGGTGTTTCTTGACAGTAAATAAGGCTTGTGCTGTTTCTATAGAAGATCTTTTTTTTCTTTTTTCTTTCTTTTGCTTTCTTTTGCTTTCTTTCTCTCTCTCTCTCTCTCTCTCTTTTTTTTTTTTTAATTTTTGAGTATATTGCATGAAACAGTCACTCCAGCTCTATGTGGGGCTTAAGGCAAGCAATGTTTAGTAACAGGAATCAAGCCAACCTGTGTCTTCTCAAAGGGAGGGATCTGGAGGAGCTGTGGTTCTTGTAACCCCTTCACCTCTGAATTATTTGCTGACACATGCACACCACATCGCATCTGTAACTCCAAAGGGCTGAGAGGTTAAGTATCTTGTCACTCCAGCATAGACACCTTACTTGCAAAACCCAGACTTTTTACCAAACTTCCCCAGCATGACTAGGGGATCCCTGCAGTCAAGCCAAAGTGAAATCTAAGGGCTCTCTCAGCACCCCAGAATAGTCTCTGAATGCCAGGTAGTGTAGTCTATGGGGACAGGGGAGTGGGAAAGCACTGAGCATGGTGTCCAATAAGCTGGGATCTACTCCAGCTTCTGTCCCTGACTTGCTGGATGATACTGGGCAATTAAATAATTTTCTCTCTTTATTGCCTCAGTTTCTGCAGTTGTTGAAAAGATGAGAGTGATGCTGACCTCCTTTATGAAGGCTTTTGTGGCCAAAGAGACCAAAACCACCGTGTAAGAGGTAGGTAGGCATTGCTGCATTTATTGCAGCAAAACAGATAAAAAAGCTGCAGATTTGATATTCTGTTGCAGCATTCCCTCCACAGAGTTGCCTTCAGCTGGCTTGGCCATGTGTGCATGCTGCACAGACACCTAGAAGTGATGAGTAAGGGCTAAGTTGCAGAGCTGTGTGATAAATTGTTTGCACCATGCACATTTGATCACCTCACCTGTGCACTCTGAGTGTTCATCTGACAACATCAAGGCAGCAAGCGTACTGACAGCGTGGCCTTACCCTGCTGACCAACGTTGTCACATAATTCTCTTAGGTTCTCCCATCTATCTGTATCCACCTGCTATCTTTATTATTCTTTGATTGTAACCACTTGGAGGTAGGGACCATCAGTGTCTGTGAAATGTCAGATAGGATAAGGCCACATGCTCCATACAATAATAACGAATTAATATGAGCATTAGCAACCCGTAACAATCCTCAGACTGTGATTTGAAATACATCAACAGTGAGAATAATGGTATAGAATTAATGTAGTATTAATTGTCCCACATTTTTGAGTACTTTCAAGCTGTCCACATTGCAAGTACCAAAACCAGATTCCCTCAGAGAAACTGGAAAATTGCAGGCAGTGTGTGGAAAGCATTGGATGAACAGCCACGAGGGTGGCTTGGAACTCTTCATTTCTAGCTTTGCTTTGCCTCACAGCCACCACGGACACCAGGCTCTCAGTGCTGGGAACGCCCTTCCCACCCTTTTTGCTCTTTCTGTTGTTGACCTCCTGTCTGGGATGTGCGGTCTGAATTGAACCTTTGACCCACTGAAATCAGGGACAGATTTGCTGAGCTGAATGCAAGTAGGCTTCGGCCCTCACATCTGTTCCTTCATCTCTCTGCTTTCTCATAGCCAGTTTATTCTTTATTGTCTTCACCCAAGACTACCTGTAATTGTGCTTATTAACTATCTAAACCAAATTGCACCAAAATCAATGGGAAGATGCTCATTAGCACTGACTGTTTGGGATCAGTCCCTAAAAGAAAGGCTTTCCACTGCCATTATGCTGTACTAACATTAACTACTTAATTTTCACAAAGCTTGCAGACAGATAAGCTGAGGGGCAGGAGAGACCCTCAGCCCATGCCCAGGAGAGGAAAAGGAGAGCTTCTGTTTTCAGATCTGTTACTCCTCCCCCCAGCCCCTTTTCCTCCTGCCCCAGACACAGCCTTGGCTGCTTTGCAGTTGTTCATAAACACCATCTACATCTGTCCTGAGCCACGAGATGTATTAATCAATTTGATGAGGATGTTAAAGCTTTCTCTTTTCACCTAATTACAGACTGATTTATAGTACTGGCCTTGTGTTTGATGGAGCTCTCCCCTTGGCAGTGATTTACATGGCATTGGCACCAACCTCTCCATCTCTCCAATACTCTGTCATTTTCTCTGCCCCTCTTTCTCTTTCTGTCTCTCCCCCTTCGCCATCTCCCCCCTCTTCCCCACACCCCTCTGCTCTATGTTCCCTCATGAGAGCCTAATGACATGTTGACAGACTAGTGAAACATTGCTCCCTCTTCACTGCATCTGTCTCTGGCTCGGTGGCTCCCGGGTGCTCTCTGACACATCCAGATGGAAGGCCTGGCAGGCGAGGCAGAGGCTCTGGCCATTGCCCCAGTGCAAGCTCTGCAGCTCCACAGATTTCCTTCTGGAAGTAGTTGATGCAGAGCTCTAGACTCCCTAGGGGACACCTCCATGCCGGCAGGGATCTGGGGATCCCTCATGCTGGTTCTCCTGACTCGACCGAAAACCTCTAATGAAGTAATTAAATAGCAGTGATTCAGACTTCCACAGTGTGACTCACCTGAGGATCTCCAAAACTTCCACATGGAGGGACAAGTTTTACTTCCTTTTAGTATCAATAAGGAAACCGAATCACAAATGCATTAGGGGGTTACATTTCTGAAAGATGTGACTGATATTAGTCATCCTCCTCTAGATATTAACTAGAGGTTCCACTCTTGAAGCTAATGGTGAAAGTGGAAGTAAAATGAAGCAATTACACCAGTTTCACTAATCTCTGTGAGATTAACTCTGCCCTAGAGGCGAACCTGCTCCATATGTTTCAGTCTTTTCTTTTTTTTTTTCTTAACTTATATTTTTGGAGCTGAGATTCTTAAAATGAAGTGAAAGATGTCTCAGGATATTTGGACACATGCCAAAAGAAACATTTGTTTCACACAGGTCGTAGATTATACTGGATTGAGCATTCATGACTACTGGTACTGATGCAACTCCAGCCTCATCCACCACCCTCTTTTGTGCCTGGAAATTGCAAAATTCACTTTTCTTGGGGAAATACTGTTACCTTCTGTGTGTGAGCAAAGATAAAAAGCTGAGGGTAGAGGAGATTCAGAGAGTTTTTTGTTTGCTGACTCTGAATTTCCTAACTTTGGATGCTTCCAATTAGGAGGTCTAATGTATGAGGAAATGACAACAGTGATGCCCAGCTGAGCTAAGGTGTGTGAAAAATCTCCAGAAAATGGTGAGATATTAGATGGCACATGCTGAGCCTGAATCCATCCTCTGCTTTACACCTGCACGCACTCCTCTTTAACATGCACATCCCCTTTCCCTACATGTAGCTGGCACCTTTGCACCGCAGGTGGTTGGTTTTCCAGCTGAGAGATGCACCCGGGAAGCAAGATGTTGTGTGTGTGCAAAATCAGCTGCACAGTCACGACGTACAGACAAATTCAGTGGTGTATGCTGAAATGAGCACAACAGTACAGAAAGTGAAAACTTCTGTTATGTTATTGCATTACTAACAATTTAATAGCAACAGAACTTCTAGTCCCTTCTTGTGGGAAAAGTTTCTGACAGGAAGTTGTAGGTAAAGCACTTTTTACTTTGCCAAGATAAAACTGAAGCCTGTTTACACTTTCTGGGATTGAGTCATCAAAATTCAACTCACAACCAGACTAATGACTTTTAAAATCTGAACTTTGGATCTATACCAAAGATAAACTTGTATGCTTCTAACATATAGCAAAGAAGTCAAGAGTCCAAATACAGATATTAGGATATAATCATATGTATACCGTATTCATGTGTCACTGCAGTTCATGAATCCACGTCCATCTTGTGGAGACCAGGCTCCTGGCCCAAGAAGATGCCCTTTGCATGCAGGTGTGCATATGTGCAAAACTATGCAGACTCTTTAGCCTGCAGATTGCACATGTGTTCCATTGCACTCCATAAAATGCATATTAATGGTGCTGAAGCTGGAGTCCTGTCCAGAGAAGCAGATGCTTGTCGATGGTGAAGCTTGCTGCGCTGAACAGATGAAAAGACATCTCTGCTGCTGAGTGAATTCCATCAGACCAGGAGCAGCTGCTCTAAAGCTTCTGAAAGCAAAAATCCTCATGAATAAATATTAGGAGGGAAAAAATGAGGCTTCTAGAGAACAAAAGGAAGCAGAGGAAGTTACTGAGAGATGCTGAGACCTTTCATCTCAGCAAAATATGCAATTAACACAACAGACACATCTCCCCCAGAAAGGCCTTGCATTTGTTCAGGGTGACTGTAGGATCAGAGATAAGGTTTCTTTTGGTGAACAAGGAAGACCATAAACTGCTATTCCTCTGCCTGTCAACACAGGAGCACTTGGCATTAGTGATTTCACAAAGTTACTGAGTCAACCTCCTGGAAATGCTCAGCAATCATTTGATCTAAAGGGAGGCTGCTGGAGTTTCAGGTTCAGAAATGCTTGGCATTCCCTTGAAAAATTGCCCATATTTGAGGATGGCCATACCTTGGAGCAGTGTTGCATTCCTCTGCGTATACACTGCCTCCAGGTACCAGAGCAAAACTGCAGGACCTGATCGCTAGTAGCCTCATGTTCTAGTTTACACCTGTGTGATGCAGATGTAAAATGCTGCCTGATCAGCATCCTGCACAAAGGACTATGGCAATGTGAGGTGTAACGCAATGGATGACTTGCAACCTCAGCATTTTTACAAGGTATATGATGATAAGGTGAGGCTGAAGTGGCTTCATCTCTTCTGGGAAACGAAGGGTGGGCTTGAAAGCAGATGTGACACACTTTCTGTCCACACAGCCATCTGTTAGGCCAGCTTTCACTCAGACTCACAGATCTGCAGTGCATTTAGAAAGAGCTGACCTTAGACTATCTGCTGATGGATTGGGCTATGAGACAGTTGGCCTCATCTGTATCCGATTCCTTTGCACTGCATGAACAGAATGCAGATGCATGCTAGGCTGAGGTTTTTCCCTTCCCATGAGCTTTAGAGCCCAGGTTTAGGCAGCCTCCCAGCATGACCCTGAGGATTTAAGCTACAGCCAGCCTTGAGAAAGGCCCATAGCTGTGCTGAACTTGCAGTACAACAGACCCAGTGGAACACAGAATCTACTCTGTAGTGGCAAGTTGAATCTGAGTCAACCGTGTGCCCTGGCAGCCAAAATGGGCAACGGTACCCTGGGGTGCATCAGGCACAGCACTGCTAGCCAGTCGAGGGAAGGGATCATCCCGCTCTGCTCTGCGCTGGTACAGCCTCACCTCAAGCACTGTGTGCAGTTTTGGGCACCACAATATAAGAAAGACATCAAACTATTAGAGAGTGTCCAAAGGAGGGCTACAAAGATGGTGAAGGGGCTAGAGGGCAAGACGCATGAGGAGCGGCTGAGGTCCCTTGGTTTGTTCAGCACAGAGCAGAGGAGGTTGAGGGGAGGCCTCATGGCGGCCTGCAGCTTCCTCACGAGGGGAGCACAGGGGCAGGCGCTGATCTCTGCTCTCTGGTGACAGTGACAGGACCCCAGGGAACGGCATGGAGCTGTGACAGGGGAGGGTCAGGCTGGGTGTTAGGAAAGGGTCGGACACTGGCACAGGCTGCCCAGGGAAGTGGTCACAGCACTGAGCTGCTGGAGCTCAAGAACCATTTGGACAATGCTCTCAGACACAGGGTTGATTTTTGGCTGATCCTGTACGGAGCCAGGATTTGGACTCAATGATCCCTCTGGGTCCCTTCCAACTCAGGATATTCTATCATTTTATGATTCATTCTATGATTCTATCATTTCATCCAATTACTTTCAAATCCATCACTCGCTTATTAATAATTATGTTCACACCAGTGTAAATTTTTCATTTCCACTAGCTCTGCCTGTTATTGTCAATAGCCAAGAAACAGGCCAACAGAGCCTCATGGGAACACTGGAATACCAAGGTGGCTAGGCTGAATTTGATCCCATTTGTTTCAGGAACCAGAACTAGATGCCTCGAGGAACATGTAAAATCTTCAGGGAGGCAGATGTTTCTCCTACAGCCCCGTCTTCACACCCTGTGTGTACCCATTCACTGGAGTCTGTTGGCTCCAGACTTGCAGAAACTGCTTTCAAACGTCTCTCTTTTCCTGCCCCCTCCCCATAGCTCATATTGCTACCAGGAGATGACATGTCACTGCCTCGTGGCCGCATGGCTTGTAACAATGGCTGTGAGGAGTAACCAGCTTCCTCCTTTCTCATTTGATCCATTTGAACCACTTCTTGGTGGCAACCTGGAAATCTGTTTCTCTGCCTTGCAGTGTTCTCACCCTTTGGAGCTATCAATTTATTACGGAGAAAAAAAATAAAAAATAAAAAAGGATAACTACAGATGGCTCGCAGCTGGAGGAAAAAACAGACACAAATTTCTGCTGGCTGCAGTTTCAATTGAGCCCAGGGTAATTCCCTCCTTCTGTTTCTTCTGGGTGAAGAGATGCAGTTCCTTCTCTTTCTGTATCCAGTAAGAAGTAGGCTGAATTGGTGCAAAAACAGTAACAGACTGAAGCAATCAAAAAAGTCCGGAATGACTTTGCAGAATAGAACTTTTTTGCTTTTTATCCTTTCTTTTTTTATATTCTTTCTTTCTTTTTCTGTCTTTCATTTTATTTTTCTTTCTCTTTTTTTTCATTCTTTCTCTTTCTCTCTCTTCTGTTTCCCATTTTTATACCCACAATGAGCAGGTGCAATTCAGTACTGACAGAGCTCCATGTATTCTGAAGCAAGTTGTGCAATAAATCCCTCTCAGAAGAGTGACAGCTTCAATTTATCTTATCTCCCTGAAATACCTTCAATTCCTTATTCTCATGTCTGTCTCTTTTCCCCCCTCCCCTTTATTTTTCCATTAGATATGCACTTGTGGCTTCTGGTCAAAAATAATCTGATATAAGATGCTGTCTTTAAAAAAAAAAAAAANATTTTATTTTTCTTTCTCTTTTTTTTCATTCTTTCTCTTTCTCTCTCTTCTGTTTCCCATTTTTATACCCACAATGAGCAGGTGCAATTCAGTACTGACAGAGCTCCATGTATTCTGAAGCAAGTTGTGCAATAAATCCCTCTCAGAAGAGTGACAGCTTCAATTTATCTTATCTCCCTGAAATACCTTCAATTCCTTATTCTCATGTCTGTCTCTTTTCCCCCCTCCCCTTTATTTTTCCATTAGATATGCACTTGTGGCTTCTGGTCAAAAATAATCTGATATAAGATGCTGTCTTTAAAAAAAAAAAAAAAACAATTAACAATCCCAAAACACTGGTATCTTCCACTAGACAACGATCCAGATTTCACGCATGTGGAATCCCTAACATTATCTCCTGTGCTTTCTTGGTGAGTCTGGTGCATCTGGACTCACTCACTTATCTGTTAGATATGAGGAGTTATCTGATTTACAAATTCTGGAGAAGGTACAAAGAAGAGCTATAAATTGATCAAAGGTATGGAGGATCTTAGCAATGCTGATAGACCAAAGTGTTTAATCTCATGCAGTTTGGAGAAACTAAGATTACAAGGTGGGATGCTGGGGGAGAAAAGACTGCTCTTGCTCTCCTTGAAAGCAGATCTGAGAGACAAGGGTAAGAATGTGTTCAAACTGAGCAGGAGCAGAGAAATATGCAGCTGTTTTGAGAGATTAAAGGGACACTGTCAAATATTTTAGAATGTAGGTTTGCTAACGCATTGTTTTCTGCACCTGAAGAAGATGGGAGGTAACTCTAATTTATCCAGTGTGTCGGAGGGAATCCCAGGTCTGTTTGCATTATACAGGCAGTAGTAGTACTATAACTATAATGGCATTCTAGAGATTTTTGGATTTTTTATCCATCATCCAGTGCTATGAAAGCGGTGCTGCAGCAGATCCCCTCCACCAGCAAGAACAATATTTCTGTCTTTTGAAAGATCTAATTCAACAGTGCACTTAGTTCACTTGAAAGAAGAGCTGACAGTCTAGACTTACTCATGGTAGCACCAGAAGAACTGCTGTTTGACAGTGACCCTAACACAAGAAATGAGAGGAAACCTTTCTTCTAGCACTTGCTCCTGGGAGGTGAACCTCTCTGTAAGCATCCCTGTGGTTGTGGCTAAGCCCCTGAAACAGTTTCTCCTTATCCAGAAAGAGAATATAATACCTATGACCTCTTCAATTCTTGGCCTCTCTGCTGCAAACATCTCCAGTGTTGGCTTTTGACAACATGCTTTGGGGACCATTCCTGACAGGGGTGGATTGGGACATTCAGGTGGCTGGGAATAAGAACTAGCCTGGTCTTGATTTGAATTAGACTGCTCTTGATGAGAAGAGTTCATGAGCAGCTTCATATGTCTTTCCCTTTTTGTTCTTCTGGGCACTTGTTCTAATGATGCAAAATCTTTCTGGTCACACATAGTTTCCAGCCTCTTTCCTTTTGTTCTGGTTCCCTAAATGCAGTCAACTGCATTCAACTGGTGTTCAAGTTCTCTGACAATTCAGCAATCCAAATTGAAAGGATTTGTTTAAGCCATTCAGGGAGAGGTGGTCTCTTACAAAATGATCTAATTTTGTCTTTTTAAATGCATTTAACTTTTCCCACATTAATGTTTTAGCAACAAGCTGTGCTGATGGTGCAGCCTAGCGGATAGAGCACCGGGCTGGGACTCAGCAGACCTGGATTTTGGTCCCACGTCAGCTTGCCAGACAGTTATATGTAACTTCACCTGGCCCTACATTTCCAATTACAAAATCACAAAAATGCAAATATCATGTCTGAAATCTACCAGAGAAAACCAGGACTGGTCTTTAGCTTACCTTCTGATTGCATTTTATCTCTGTATAATGCGGTATTTACTGATGAAGGTAGTTAAATAAACATTAATTTGTGAACAGTGCCACGTGAGAAAGGACTTTCCAATGTTAACAGTCTGGCAGGAAATATAAGCAAAACAGCAGTAGAGAAGGTAGAGGGATGAATAGTGTAGACATGCTAGAGTTTTTTCTCACACTATTTTTACAATGGCATATTCATATCCTGGCATGTCTTCAGCTGGTACAAGCTGGGGCAATTTTGTTTCCTTCGGTGGAGTTCTGATTATTTGCAATGGCTGAGAGTCCAGTTCCTACAGTGAACTGTTGCTACAACAAGAACAAGAGGAAAATCAGGCCCCAAAAGGAATTTTAAAAGACTGTTTTCTGCTCTATGTGTCTCTGTAGATTGATGCTGAGGCCTATACAGCAGAAGCTTTTCTGCTCCTGAGGAGCCAGATGCCATGATGTTTCCATACCCTATCCATTTCTAGACAGTAGGTAGAGCTCCTTCTAGTGTGCAGACTTCAGTGTGATGGTAAACTAACTAAATAAATAAGTAGATAAATAAATAAATAAAGGATAATCAGCATTTAGAGAAGACTTATTTTCCTTTCTCAGCTGAAGCAGGAGTAGAAGATCCCTTTGGCTGGTAGATGTAACATCAAATGCAGCAAAACCTAGGAAAAAATGAAGCATCAATCAATATTAAAAACAAAGTCATGGGGAGCACTTTTGCTGTTTGGGTAGAATCTAATGCTAGTGACGAGACAAGTTTTCTTTGCCAGCAGCCTGTGAATCTGCGATTGCTCAGCACAAATGAGATGGCTCTGTCGCTTTTGATTTGTTTTCCCTGTTGCTTTTGATTTGGTTTCCCTTTCAGAAGGCAAGGGAGGTTAGCCAGATCCAGGAAGGGCTGGAAGCGTTGATCCACTAGGGTGCATCTGTGGGCTGGATGTCTGAAGGGTGCTGTTTTCAGATGCCAGCTATTAGGCTTTGGGGTTATTTCTACTGTAACTATAATTAGGAAGGGGGGCTCTTTGTTTATTTAGGCTCAGAGCTTTAAGATAAATGACAGCTCTGAAGATGCTTTTCAGCACTTCATAAATCAACTGCCAGCTGGCCAGTTTCACCTCTGATATGTCTCCTGCTTTTTTTCTTTGCTTTTTTTTTTTTTTTTTCCTCCCAACTTTGGGAAGATGGTATATCCAAAGCAAAAAATCTTCCAGAGAAATAACTCTGATGAGGAATATGTGCATTTGGGGAGGGGAAATGACTTCATCCTTGAAAGGCTCAAGGTGTTTGAAATCCTACCTCATTGCCTCATTGCAATTTCTGCATTCAAAGCCATTAGAAGACATCCTCACTGAGAATTTGCACAGGACAGAGATGCTCAGCAGACTGACTGACACGTCCTCAGCTGCCATGACAGACATTTTTCTGATTTCATTTTATGCCTCTTTTTGCTGTCTCACTCAACACATCCAGAGATTTACTGGTGTTCTTTTTCGCTGGCAGAGTTGCTTTGATTCCTGCACAGCTCATGGGACTGTCTGTGCCAAGGACTCAGCTTCCCCTTTCTCCAGAGTGAGACAAGATTCCTGCCAAGAGTTTGTTGACATCCATGCAGTCTCTGTGAAGTGAAGTGAACAGCATTTGAGCTCGAACACCATGCACACTTAGAAAGGTTCTGGACTGTCCTCCCACCTCTTGATGAGCCTGGAATCACATTTTGTCTGTGTAAAAGGGTGGGGTACCATGCAAAAAGTGATTGAGGCCTTTGGATTCTCAGAAAAGTACTGACAAAATCTGTGGTGGTTGTATTTTAGGATCCCAGATTATAGGTCTGTGCAATCTGAAGAGATAGAGTTGTTCTTTCATTTTGGAACTGAATTACAGACTAAGCATTATTCTTACAGCAGAGGAAGACAACATAGTCAGTCTAACCCTGCTTTACATGGGCATCTGTGCATGATTAACTGAAACATGGATTCTGCCCCAGTGGGTGATACAGATACCCAGACGATCGGAAGGACACGACAGTAGGGGCACTAGTCCTAGCTGTTGGAACAGGGAAGAGGGTGGTTTTGCAGATAGTAGTCACAAAAGTTGGCTTGATCGGAGTCCTGCCTTAAATACCTCCTTCCAAGGGTCCCTTCCCATTGTCACCACGGGTTCACACAGTGATGGCACACTGGCAGGTGGCAGAAAATACCAAAAATGATTCAGCAGTCAAGCCTTAGCAGCTGTCCAGTGAAACCAGGGTCTCCAGGACGGCCTGGGGAGTTGGGGTGGAAGCTTATATATGGGTATGTGCTACACGATCAGGTAATGAGACTGTTGGCTGCAATGTTAGGAGTGTAACCCCGTCCCCCTCATCTCTACTCGCTGGTGAGGAATGTCAAGGAACTGTGGGTAGGGGCCTAGATCAGTCCAACGAACCTTTTGGGTGGAGGCAAGGAGGGGGAATGAGCAATCTGCCTGTGGTAGATCCTGCTGAAGTAGGCCTTCAATTTCCTTCTAGATGGGTGGTAAAGCTGCTGTGGCTGTGGGATATGTTCATCCTCCTTCAAGTATGTTTTCCTGGGCTTAACACTGAATACAGGCTGCAGGCCAACGTAAATGCAACAGAGACAAAAGGAAGAAACAAAATGAATAGGAAGTCATGTAAACTAGAGATAAAGGACTAAAAAAGGTACATATAGCTTTTAGACAGACCTTCAGAGGCTATAAAACTGTGTGAATCTTAGGTGCGTGCCACAATATTGCTGAGAAAACTACATTTAAATTAACTAGATTCTGAGCTTGTGAAAATTGGCCCAGCTCCACCAACCTCTTGTAAACCACAAAGAATGATGAGGAAAAGTTTATTTTCAAGTAAGAAGTGGAAAGACTGAAGTGTTTAACATAGGGGCCTAGAAAGCTCCAAGCACTGGACAGTCTCCACCTGGTTGCATTAAACCAGTCGCTACATTTTTCAAAATCCACCCATGCTTTAATCTCTGCTCCATTTCACATTTCCTTGTGATGTTGTCCGAAGAAATGCACTCATTGGCAATAAGCTTAACAGTCACCACAAAGCTTTACAGGACCTTGATGTGGCTTTTAAAAAACCCCAAACCCTTAACTGCTTTTTTCTCTTCAGCAGATGTTATAGGGGGACTGAAGCTTTGCAAACATTTGCAGACATGGATAATGTTCTTGCTGATGGCCTGATTCTCATTTACATGAAACTCCCTTTACAATTCTCTGGCTTGGAAAAAAAGTGCCTCTAAAATGTGTGTGAAAGGAATTTATGTAAAGGGACCTTAAGAGGAATGAAAATCAGACTGCTAGTCTCCCCAGCCAGATGAGGATTATAAATATAGTTAACTCAGCTTTCTTGACTGTAGTCCAAAAACACGGATTTTAACTTATCTCTGTAAGTGTGTTACAAATGTCAAATTCTTTCTGATTATCCTGATAGCTAATGTGCACTGTGACAGCATCTAGAAGCTGTTTTCCTCAGTCAGGACCTTATATTCAAGCACAGAATAGCAAAAAGGTGTTTAGACCAGAATGTTTCCTATTTTGCAAGGCAGTACAACCTTATCACCCAAATACCAGGTTTGGGACTTTCTTCTTCCCCTTTGATCTATGTTGAAACAGCAGCTATGACAGTAGCAGCTTCAAGCTCTGAGACTCATGAAGCAGGACATGATATAGGATGCGTGGTATTTTCAGCCCTATCTTGTCTTTTCTTCTGTGGAGGCAGTGATTCAAGCTCGGGCTGATAGTCTGTATGCAGACAAGGCAAGAAGTCCGACCTTGGCTGAACAGCTAATTCCATGTTCTTTCAATGAAAAATTAATGAGCTGATGTGAAGTATCTCACCGGCTGGATCATATAGGTCACTGTTTGGTTCATTGGTCTAGATGTAAGATCAGAGTTTGAAAAAAAATCAAACTGTGAACATCCATATAAAGACTCCTCTTTGTGTTTTATACTGGACAAGGAGAATGCGGGAGGAAACACCAGGGAACTTCCTGGAGTCCCAGAGAGTGATAAACCAGGAGATGTAAACCACTTGGTCAATATTAGAGCCAAGCTACACTTCCAGAAACCAGAATGATTGAGATCAAGGTGCATCTTAACAGCACGTGGGTACATTTGGTGGAAGCAACCTCTTAATCTCTACTTCTCTGTTCAAAAAACATCATAGAGAATGACTTTCCTGGTTTCTGACTTTGGGAAGAGGAGGGTAAGAGGGGAATGTGTTTTCATAAGCTTTGAGGCATTTCCTTCTCTAGTGATACTGAAGCTGGGCACAACATAAGTGGTGACAGTTTATCTGGAGATGCTGCTGTGTTCATTAAGAGGGGCTGTTGCTGTTTATCTGCATCTTGTCTGCAAAATCAGGTGCTCAGAAAACAAATTGTCAGTGTTGTCAGCATGCTGTCATGTTAGTGTGGAAAGGGGTAGATTTCCAGGGGCGTTCACCCAAACTCCGAAGCTGGCCGTTTCTGTGAGATGCTGCTCCTCCTTACAAAAGCTTTGGTGTTGCAAGGGAACCCACCCCAAATCTAAAAGAAAATCTTCTCCACCCATGACTCCTTTCAGGAAAAAATCAGAAAATATTTAAAGCTTTATAGCAACTTTTAAAATATTGTCTTAGACCAACTGGTGACCCCATAAGGGAGGAATATGAATACTACTATAGGTGAAGCATCATGGGTGTGGTAGACGTCTGCCTCTGAGCTGTTGGTTTATGCCTTTTTTGGTTTGTTTATAATAACTCAAGGGAAACAAGCACTTTTAAGGTGCAGCTCATCTCCTCCCAAGCCAGAATTTATCTTAACTCTGCATGCAAGATGCCTATTTCTTTCCACCAGCTATAAAAGGAGTCCAGATGACTGGCTTGGATGAAAACATACACATTGTAAGCATCTAAAGTTAGGAGAGATGAGTCCCTCTGGTGAAATCTGCTGGTCAACTTGCTATTGCTTCTTGTTCCTATGTAAAAAGTCACCCAGCCAGTATTATGAAAGGCGGCAATTTAAAATCTTAAACCAATATATGATCACCCTGTTGCTTTTCCCTCTTTAGATGTGCCGCAGGGGTACTAAGCAGGCACTAGAGATACAGTAGCGGGTGTACCAAACACCCCCATGGCTAAATGATGTATTTTTTTTGTCTTTTAAGTGATGGTTTTGACTTGGAGAAATGAGCTCGCACTAAAAACAGGAATTAGAAGGTTTAATCTCTACTAAACTCCACCTCCCTAGCTGTCAAAATACTTTGTCCTTTGCCTGTAGCCACGTGAGAACAGCCCTTCAGTTGTGACCGCTGCTTCGGAGGCTCTCGTTTTCTCTGCAGCTGCCAGGGTGGCTGCAGCTGAACCTGCAGCAGTCCTTGCCACTCCAGCCATCTCACAGCCCCAGATCTGCCCATGGGAATGACCTTCTCTTCAGAACTCTGCTGTCCCCAGCTGTGTCTAGAGCCAAGTCTGAGAGCTATCAGCAATCCTTCCTCACACCAGTAACTCTTCATTGATCCAGCTCTTGTTCTTTCCAGCTCTCTTAACCCTAGTAAATCCTGCTCTGCCCCTCCACACAGCTGAAGCCCAATAGACTGTGCCCAACTGTTCCATGCTTTGTGAAGTGACCCGGCTGGTTGGAATGGTAACATTCATCTTTATGAACAAAATGAGTATGCATTTTTGGAATAGAAAGGTGACCATGTTTGTCATCCTACTGATACAGCTTCTTTTTTCCCCCAAACGAAGCACTCTGGGCTTGCTTTCCTGATTTGTCATTTCTCTCTCTATGAAATGCTGCAAACTGACATGATATATTAGTTACTCCCAGATTTCAAAGCCTCAGCTAGCTTCTCAACAGCCAAGAGCGCTTGTTGAGAAAAGGGAGATCAATATGATGAGAGCAGCAGGCATGTGTGATTTAAAATAGTCTGGTTTAAAGCTGTTGAGCCCAGTTCTCTGTTGCCTTGTCCTTTCTATTTGAGCAGCATGTTCTATGTTTTCCTGATAGTGAATGAGCACTGCACAGGCAAAAACACTGTCAGAGAGGTAATGTCAGCAGAGGGACTGAGTACTAAGGTGAAGTGACTGTTTATTATTGCTAAAAAGATATAATATCCCCCCCACCCCATTTCCTCCCATGTCCATATCCATATCTTTGAATAATTGTCCCTTGTATGTTAGTGCCACTGCCAAAGTCCATAACAGTGAACTCCCAATAATTTAAAATGGGTGCATCTGAGGCCTGCACCCTGATGCGTGGCTGCGAAATCCTGCTATACCCTGGACAATATCCCACAGAACAGAACAAACCTTCAGTTTAAATTGAGCTTTTCCACCACCATTTACTGGCTTTCTTACAACAGAGCATAAAAAAGAACAAACATTTTGCTTGATATACAGGATTTGCAGTGTCATAAAAGTGTCATTGGCCTCTTCTCCCACTAGCCAGGTGATAGGAAGAGGGGAAACAGGCTTAAGTTGCGCCAGGGGAGGTTTGGGTTAGCTATTAGGAAAAATTTCTTCACTGAAAGGGTTGTGAGGCATTGGAACAGGCTGCCCAGGGACATGGTTGAGTTACCAACCCTGGAGGTATTCAAAAGACGTGTAGATGTAGAGCTTAGTAACATGGTTTAGTGGAGGGCTTGGTAGTGTTAGGTTATAGGTCGGACTGGATGATCTTGGAGGTCTTTTCCAACCTAAATGGTTCTGTATTCTGTATAAAAACTGGAACTGGATTAGACCATTGTTTCCTCTAGTTTGAGACTCCCACCAGCTGCTGTAGATGAAGGTACAAGAAACCTCCATGAATGCAATTATCAAATCACCTACCCACAAGGAAACTTTATCCCTGACACCCATTAATTAGAGGTTAGTTTACACCCTTCAGCGTGAATGTTTATCAACTATACAAAACTCTGTATCTGAACATTTTCTTTCTCTTTCCCTCCTTTTCTGCATTATCAGATATGTGTGGCATTTCTTACCTGGACTGCTTCTAACAGCAATTGCTTTAAGTGTCCATATTAAAAAGTTGACCCATATGCTTAGCCATCTGCTTTTGAAACCCTAACCCCCTGAAAAGGCAAAGGACACCTTCCACTGGGGTTATACCAGGGTTTAAATCAGCCTCAAGATGTGAACAATTTTACATCATTCTCTCTAGCCTTTCTCCTATACTAGGATGGGTGGAAAAAAAAAAATCCCCTTATTTAGTATCTGTTGGTCCCTCAAACACAAGAACCACTTGACCCTTTTGCATAAACTCCTGTTAGCCCCTGCCAGCTGGATCCCATGTCCTGCAGCACTCTGTACACCGGGAGGTATCAGGCAAAGCACAGATCATCTGCTGGGCGGCTTCTCACCCACCAGAGAGCAGAGCACGCTTATCAGGATGCTGCACCTCCAGACACCGACAGCACAATGACAGCAGGACCTGCCTGTGAAATGAGGCCAAGATAAATGATGTATTGCCCTCATCCCTAACAGTGTGGCCCAGACAGAAACCAGGTGGAGGGTGGGGAGCCTGCACCTTCTGTAAACAATCCCCTGCCTTAGCTGAAACAGCTTGAGGCAGAGATGCTGGATTAAGAAAGTGATTCTTGCCCTGGACAGAAAGTTAAAGGGCAGGGGTGATAATGCACTGTTGGCCAAAGGTGGCTGGGGGAACTTAGCCATTACTCAGCAATGGTTCATTTGACCTGGCAGGAGAACATCTGATATCTAAACAGTCCTAGTTATCCTGAAACACTCAGAAACCTCTACACTAAATATTTGATGCCCTTGTTTGATTGTTTGATAATGTTTATTTTGCTTTCTCCCTACCTGTGTGAGGCTAATATGCTGTGAGTGGGGAAAACATGGGGTAGCACATACCAGAGATAAAACACTAATATGTGATCTTTTTTAAACAGAGATTTATGAGTCATACCATGAAGCTGACCGTGAAAAAAAAAAAAAAAGGAAAAAAAAAAACATGGGGAATTTACTACAGGGACTGCTTTTGCATTGGTCACATCAGCAGCATGTGACCTCACAGATCTTCTCTGTTCTGCCTTTGTAAGAAAGTTGTGTGAATCATGACACACTCAGAAGGCTCATGGAGTAGTACCAGGGTTTGATTCGCCCTGTCTGGGTATCAGTTTCTGCACTTGTGCATGGATGGAAGGGGAGGAGGAAAAAGTGAATTTAAGTCAGTCTCATTTCCCCTGCATCTGAGGCTGTTCAATACCCTCTCACCACCCCACCGTAAGTTAAAACAGTTTTGATACAATCATGCTTTCTGGGTTGTCCACTGAAGACTGTGCTCCCTCCTTGTGTAAGTCTGCAGTTAATCGGGTGACACCAATTTACACCAATGATCAGGGCACCCCAATTTCCAGGGGTGAAACACTGCCTCGTTTGTAGTGATCTTCATCTAAGCTGGTTGTACAGAAACTCTTTACAGCCAGCAGAGGTCTGGTCAACACATTCGGGGAAATCTCGGGGGCGATTCATCTGACCAGACCTGACCTTCCCTAGGAAGAGGCAGATGCTGCCCTGCTCTCTGCACTCACTGCAGTTCCAGTGATTAGGAAGGGAGCCAGCCCAGGCGGAGATGATTTTGTTACAAACATCCACACTGAACAGAGTCCTGCCATTGCTGTCTGAAGCTGACAGAGGCAGCAGTGCAAAGGATGGGTTTGCTTAGGTTGTTTGGTTCTTGATTCAAGAGGCCCTACATACCAGTTCCTGGAGGCGCTTTCGTCCTGCCAGCTCTGAGACCAGTGCGGGCAGCAGGGCCTGCAGTCCGAAGTACTCCGGGACCCTACAGGGCCTACCCAGCAACTAAGACAGAGCTGCAGCTTTCTCTTTTGTTTTTCTTCACAAAGCAAGCCTTGCCCCTTCCAGTTTTTAATATCAAGGCATTTCCCACACATCAGAAGAAAATACTGTGTGAGCTGGTTTCTTTCTCTACCTCATTTGAATATATCCCTTAGCCATTTTAGCTTTCATTTACCTATTTTGACAGGAAGTCTTGGCTTCAGGGCAGATGTGTTTCCTTTCCAGATAGAAAGAACTGTGGTCTTTGAGCTACGAATTGTATAGCGGTTACTTCTGAGAACAAGAAATCCTGGATTTTCTTTCTAACTTTGCCCCTGCGCAAGACATTCGTGTCTTTTGTCTCAGTTTTCTCATTTGTCACAGATACTGTAAAACCACTGTTACACAGGTTGCTCTGTTACCACTGGCCCAGTAGTTTCACGTTCTCATATGCAAGTTTAAAAACTCTTTATTAAAAGAAAGAGCTGGCTGTCACTTTCTAACAAAAAGTAAATAATAGAGGTGGTCACAGTGCTGGTTCTATGGCTCTTGATCTGAGATAAATCCTTTTTTTATCTTCTGGGTTATTAGAAGCACACCTTTACTTGTGAAAGTTCAGGTGAAATTGGGATAAAAGCTGGAAAGGATGTGGGCTATAAGTATGTTTAAAATGTTATCTGTTCTTTCTCAAACATGTCTTTCCAGCTCAGGTATTTACATGCTGATAACCTTTTGGTCCCAATGGTGCTAAAGACTTCATGCCTTGTATTTCAAAACTGATAAGAAATTGAAAGATGTGGAGCCTCCGAGAAACGTTATGAAAAACAACCCTCCTCCTTTTCCCTGAGTTCCTTGGGTTATTGTGCTACTTGAAACATGGAATTTCTGGAAATTATTTACCATAGGAAATCTTTTGCCCCAAAGAGCATAGGAAAGAGACATAACTTTGAGGACTGAGGGAGAAGAGGAGACATGTACTGCTTTCGTTATTCAAAGATTTGGCCTTTGTTCTCCCTTTGATCTGCCACTCTCATAGATTCCTTCCTATCAGCAGATCAAGGAGAATTTTTATCTTGCTGGGAACCTTAGCATGTGTGCTGCTATTTTTTATTAAATTACTTCTGCAGTAGTATCAGGAAAAGTTTTGCAACCATCACTGTCTGTTCTTTCTTGTAGGAACTAGACAGACAAAAAGCCTCCTTATATTTGATGTTTTAAATAAGCTTATGAGCAAATGTTGTTGGATTGCTTCCCNGAAGAAGATTTAGCCAAAAAGTAAAAATCTAGCAGTGTTGGACATATCAGAGAACAGGAGAGCAGGGAAAGCTCACGGTGCTGCTCAACTTTGGCCTGAACTGGTAGCTATAGAGAATAAACTTTTTCTGATCGTATCTGGAGTGAGTTCAGCAGATCTAAGGCCAAGCAGAACTGTGTTTTTGCAGTAAGAAATTAAGCAAGCAAACCCCATTGGAACTGTTATGCTCTAGCACAAACTGGAGATTAAGCAAATTACCGACACTGGATTCCCGTTCCCCATATCAGGAAGGGAAGGAACCTCGACAGGCTGAAACTTCACCTGCCATTCCCAAACTTACAATTAGACACAAGGACTCGTTCTCCCAGGCCCACCACCGGCACCTTTCACAAGCTCTCCATTTAGTGAACAAGAAGGAGGAAACTATAGGGTGATACACAGCTCTGAATTTACTGGCAGAAACATCATCAGTCTCAGCTTGATGCTGTTGACCTCTGACCACTGCATTAAGTTGTTATGTTCAAGTAGCTGGTACAAGCCCAGTTTTATGAACTGAGTTTTAAACTTTTACACAGGTCTTCAGAAGGAACAATATTTAAACTGCTAAGCTGTTGAAATGATGTTGATACTGACCTGACGTGCTCTGATCTTGCAGAGGCAGAGACCAAAAGGCACTCAGATGCTGAACAGATACGTCACATGCATCTAGCGCATTAGTTCAGTGACAAGTATCCTCATCTTGGGCTTCCATTAATGTTTCTCCTCACTGAGAGATGATGGCCACCAAAGGCAGTTAATATAATGTGCTTCATCTGGAATACAGTCCAGCACAGCAGGGTGCTGAGGCCTTGGCAGAGAGACAGTTAAGCAAGCCAGATGAGGTTCCAGTCATACCTTTCATAGCCAAGACTGTGCAATTGATTTATGTCCAGTGCTGATGATGACTGAAAAGTGCAGGATAGTCAAAACAGTGCTCTTGGTGTATTTCATGTATGACTGGACAAAGCTTAACAAAGTGGCTCAAAGACATTGTAAAAATGCAGGTCCTTAACAAATACCCGGCTTCTGCATCTTGCTTCACCTTTTCAAGTCTGGCACTGCCTGCAAGCTGCAAAGTCCTGCCCTCAGGCTCTGTCCACTCCGGCATCAGCCAGCTGACCTCAGGCTACCTTCATCAGCTGTTCAAACGGACTTCACTCAAAGTGTCCTTAGGGAGTGCTCACACTACCCATTCCGCAGGCAAAACTCGCTGCATGCTTACTTCCAGCACCAGCGTGCTCCCAGGCAGCTGGAGATCGGCCCACTCCAGACTGCAATGTTCTCAGGAACAGGTAAACGGGCTGGTCCAGCATACCTGGGGAATATCAGTGCCCTCCCAGCCGTCCCTGCTGCTGGAGTTGCAGCAGAGGGCAGAAGCTGTTTCAGACAGCCCAGCTGACCGTGATGCCCCTGGTATCTTTGACTATAAGCTGCATGAAGCAGAAAGCATCTCTGCCACACAGCACCTAGCAGAGCAAGAGCCTCGCCCTCCTGGAAAGTAGTGTGCACAGTATAAAACCTTGTCTCAGTCTTTCCCTGCCTTCTTCCCCTTATTATCTTGAGGGGGGAAAGGGAGAAGCAAAGATTTTGTATTTAGATTTTATTATTTGTAGAAGGTTTTTTGTTGGTGTTGTTTTTGGTTTGTTTTTTGTTTGGTTGGTTGGTTTGTTGTTTTTTTTTTTTTTTTTTTTTTTTTTTTATAGAGCAGCAGAAATGATATTAAAAACACAAAGAGTGCCTGCTGATTTTCCTGGCACTATCAATTTCCTCTTCAGCGTGGAGGAGAGGCAGGGTGTGGGTCAAGGAAAACAAGATTTACTTTTCCTTGATACGCACAACCTTGGCAACACAGTTGTGAATGCACTGAATTTGTAACAAGCCTTTCAAAAAGGCTCCCCTAGAAGACTTTATAACTCTGTAGGCAACCAGCCTCCATAATCAAGTCTTACAACACAGCTCACTACATAAAATCGAAATAAATCATAAGAGGGGCATATTAAAATAATTTGTATCAGTAGGGACTGATTTAAAGCCCAGCTCCTCATCCATCAGTGAGATGCTTTCTTTGGTAGCATATTCCTACAAACTGCAGGAAAAGCTTTGCCAAGTCCATTAATAATAAAGAGAAGAGAACCTTCACAGAGGAAATGGACAAAGGAAACCGGGGAATGATTCTAATAAACTTCTTCTTCTTTAGAAATCCCCTCCAAAAAATAATTGTGGGAGACAAATGGTGCCAAGACATTTGATCTTTTATAGAAGAATAATTTAGGGAGGTTTTTAATGCACGAAAATAGCATTTTTGTGCCATTCAGCTCACAGACGGATAACACATTCACGGGAAGAGTGGCTGGAAACCGAAGCTTGGGAAGGCAGCGAACCCTCCCTTTTCACTGGGGGCTGTCCAGCTCGGAAATGATTTTTCCTTTGGAAACGGTAACAGGAGTGGATACTGGCGGTGCAGAGGGGCAGGGGGCGGCCTTCCCGTCCCCTTCGTTCCATCGCTGCGGCTCGGCTCAGGCGCCTGCCGGAGCGCTCCGCGCGCAGCAGCGCGGCCCGGAGCAGCGTTTGGTTGGCACGCACTGGAGCGGTTGGTCAGGAAGACTCAGCACTGCCTTCGACATATGAGATTCTTAAGAAACCTCCGGCTGCTAGAAGGAGCTATGTTTTCTTCACTCCGTCAATCGGCATTTAAATATGAACTGTCTCGAATCTTTACATAGGAAACACAATTAAAGTGCCATTAAGAAAGCATTTTTCTCGTATCCTTTTCCGTAATAAACGAGTCAGGCTCAGTGTCTCCGTGCCCTGTGGTGTGTTGAAACACACGGTAAATCGGTGGCTATTTAACACACTAATTGCAGCAAAAGGGATTCAAATCGGGAACCGGGTTTCAAGTACTGCTCCTTTTCATGCCAGCAAAGCCAGTATTTTCACGTGTGTCACGGTCAGAGTAACTCACTCAGAGAAATATTTTGTAGTATTAGTTAAAAATGTATATACATATTATTTCCTTCCTCTGTCCGAGACATATTAATAATTATAACCAAGGTTAAAAGCCACTTTTTTATTTGAGGGAAAATCTACTCGCCTACATCACGGAAATTGTTTGGGAAAGGCTTTTTGTTGGTGGTTTTGATCTTTAGCTTGGCAAGAACTTGGACTCTTTGAACGCTTAGCAAAAGTTAGAGAGACTTTGTTTTCAGACGCGAAACAACTTGTTTTACCGTCGTTTTGTAGTGCCGGCATTTCTATTTGAAATAAGCGGTACGTTTTCTTTCTGGTAACACTGTGTTCTTGCTGTCTTCCCATGTGTAGCTCCGTGCGTTGCTGTCTCAAGAGAAAAGATTGAAGACGTGGACAAAAACCACGGGGACCTCCCAGCACCCGCTGCTGAGCTGGAAGAGGGAAATGCAAAGAAAACGATTCGGGCGGAGTTGATAAGTGAAGGAAGAAATTCAATAAAGATAGGCTGAGGTAAGATTTCCTCCAGGTAGTGTCTCCTCTGAACCTACTCGCGGGGGAAAGACCAGGAGAGTTGTGTGACGTTCTCCCCCCGCCCCCCGCCTCCCCTTTTTTTGACTGCGGCTAAAACACTTGTATTTTGCCACTTCACCGGGTTGTTTAATCAAGGTAGACTGTGATAACCTCCAGAATTTTATAGTCATTAACAAATCCGTTAAATCTCATCGGATTAACTTCATGGACACCAGAAGGGAGTGGCCCTTTCCAGTGTCTGAGTTTAAGAGACACCTCGCACACGACAACTTGGCAATCGTGTGCGAAAGGGCTGTAAACTCACAATATAGACCTCAAATTCTCCCTTGTTATCAGAGACACTCTGCCAAGGAATTACAAGGGCGCAAATATTCCGCAGGGCTTTGGATCCTCAAACATAAGTTCTTGTCTGCTCGATAGGAATTTATCGTGCGCTTTCTCTTTCCAGTTTTCAGCTTTTGATGCCTCCGTCTAAGTAACTGGTCTATGGGATCAGGAGAACTGACGTGGGAAGGACTCGGCACCGGGCATTCCGAGTAGAGCATCCGTACAGGTGAATTTATAAGTAATCGTTATATTAATACTGTAATGAGCAAATCCTAAAACGGTGCTATCGGAGAATTTGGTTCCTGCCTCTAGCATCTGTTCGGAGTGTGGGGCAGGAAAAGAGACGAGGCAGGAAGGTTTCTGTCTCTCTAGCCCTAAAGCACATCTGGGAGTGCCCCAGCGGACAGGTGGGCTCTGGGGACAAACCCTGCCCTCACTGGAACCCCTCAGCTCCGCGGAAGGGGCTCTTACCCCAGGGTCTGACCCTAAACCCTCTGGAGACTAGCACAGGGCTTCTTGCCAATCCTCCAGGCAGCCGGCAGGTGCCCAGAAGGAGTCTCTCCGACTTTATCAGACACACAGCACCCCGGACAGGGGCGGATTCGGCTCCCGCCGTGTCCCTGAGATGTCTCGGGTCTCTGTGACCGTCCGCAGACGTCTCCTGTTCCCTCAGTCACCTCACAGGGTCCACCACGGACCCGCCCTGGATATCGGCCCAGTTGTTATTTCCTTCGGAGACTTGGATTGAGCTTTGCATTTACCTCGCGGTTCTGTCTTCTTAATGGGAACGCGTGCAGGCTTTGCATATAGAAGCCTCTTTGCAATCCGGGTCAAATTCCCCTCCTCGGAAACCGGCCCGACCCGATGCGTCCCAGGGCAGGGCTCAGCGCTGCCAGGCGCCGGCTCTCGCCCTGTCCCCGGAGCAGTGAATGCACCCAGCTTCCCGCCGAACCTGGCCCCTGTAAGTGCTGGCTCCTCTCCCAGGTTTGGCTCCAGAACAACACTTTGAGAATTCACAGGGAGCTTCGTACCTTTCCCAAACGGTGTCTCTGGGGCCTTAGAGTTGGTGTTCTCCAGATATGCTCTTTTCCTTTCTATTTTGCATCAATTTTCGATTTGCTTTTCTGATGATAGGCTTTCAGAAAAGTTTTTTGCCGTTGTTGCTGAGGCAGATTTCAGCTTGATGTTACCTAAAGCCATCTCCCTTGTCATGGCTTCAGGCAGAAACAAATCAGCCTTAATGTCGTTCATTTTAAGATTTAATCCCTTGCCACCAGGTTTACTTATACATACATAAAAATAGAGTTATATAATATATATTATATGTGTTTTATATTTTACTTAAAAGTAAACGATGTATTATATTTAAAATATATAGAGTGCATATATATATATACACACCTTTTTTTTTTTTTTCTCCCTGGTGCAGTTTTCATGGTTGTACTGCGTTTGCAGGATTGTACCTTCCCTGTCACACAGCCCCCCTGGGCAAAGTTAATGTCCATGAACTATCCACCCTCCTGGAAGGGCTGACCTGTGCTCCCTGCACTGAAAAGCATCTCCTGGCTTTCTTGGTGTGTCCTCTCTGGCCCGGTGCTTTTTCCTTTTTAACCCCAAATAATTTTTCAAAGCAGCCTCCTGGTCGGGAGTGCTGAGTGCTGCCTTCGCGAGGGCTGGCTGGGACACAGAGACCCAGGCTTGACCCCATCTCTGGTTCTCAGGCCAAGCTGGGCCCATCTTTGGGTGAATTCATTTCAGGCTGAACTTTGTGTGAACCTGGGCCTGAGGGGAAGGGAACCCGACAGAGCAAGGCTGACAGAGGCAAGTTCTGAGCAAACCCATCAGCCTGAGTAAATATTGAACAAATCCATGTGAAGGCTGGGATTGAAATGGAGCTGTCAGGCCAGTATAAACTGAAAGGATAGGTGAGCCCTCTGAAGAGCAAGGAAACATTCTGTACATTCACTTCTACAATTGTTCCTTCCACCCCAGCCCTTTGCCCCAGACCTCATTTCACCTGCCTAAGAGGCTAATGCAACCCTGAAGCTGATCGGTGCTGAAATATCTGTGTTGGTGGAAGAAAATAGCTGGGGGGCAGAGGGGAAAGGAAAGAAGGAAGGGGGCTGTGCCGTGGAGTGGCCCTTTTAGTGTAATGAGCAGAGCAGGTGGGAGGGTTTACAGCTGGGGTCCAACATGAAACAGCAGATCAGAGGTCCCCCGACTTAAATCCAGGTTACCTATGCAGCCTCAACCCTCAAAAATAAATATGCTATATATCTGATAAAAATACAGATGACATACATTGTCTATAAACATATACAAACCAGATAAACACACGTGTGCCCAGCTCCCACGACCTAGCCCAACCGTGCTGCTGGGGCTGCGTGGCAGGGGACGTGCCCGGGGCCGGCACAGTCTGGGCTGTGCAAGCCCACTGCCCAGCGGGGCCCCGAGGGCAGCTGCACTCACCCAGTGCTTCCCGCGGCTGCGGGTCTTCTGACGATTCTCCGTGGGTTTCAGTGACACCTAAAAATGTGCTCGCGTCAAAAATGATAAGAAAACTTATCGGGCCTGAAAATCCCTCTTGGTTTACCTGGTTTAGGGTGTATCGACTCCCTTGGCAGTGTTAGTGTGTAAGCGGGTGTGTGGACGCCTTGCTGCTTTGGTGCCACTTGCAGAAGATGGATCAAACTCTGCTTCGGTTCTGACTCACTCACAGTGTGATGAAAACGTCTTTCCCTCATCCTGCTCTGGTTTCCTGAGATCCAGGGAGGGGGTAGCTCCTTACTAGTTTTGTTGTGTGAAACAAGTTTGGAGAAACCTGGAAGGCTTCGACCCCTGTTGCCCCACACTTCAAGGCATCAAAGACTTCCAGGGGTCGCCAATAGCCCAACCCAGCCAGAGTACAGTCACTGAGGGAAGGTTTTGTTCCCCGGACAGAGACCCCCGGGAAAGCTTCACACCTTAAGTGCAAAGCCAGCAAAGTGGAGTTGAAAGTAAGGAAGTCTTCAGGGTATTATTATTATTATATAATAGAATGTCCTCTTCTGAGATCAAAAGGGCCTCACATTGTGAGAACAAATGCTTTAGAAGAAACATTTCACACCAAGGGGTAAGGAACAGATGGCCCTGGAGTGTCTGCCACGCCAGGCCAGGTCAACAGGAGCGCCGAGAGAGGGGCTCTCAGCGTCCCTCCACCGTCCCCTCCTCCCGCAGGGGGACAACAGCTCCAACGCAGTGACTGCCATTAAAAATGTACAAGGTTACTTCTCTTTAACTGGGATTTTCCCCTTCCTCTGGGATATTAAAGGCATTAATCTCCATTAGGACGTGGCATTGTGTGTGAATGTACAGGGGGACTTGGCTAATTTTCCTGCCCATAAAAAAATGCAATTCCGGGAACCCACGGACAGACGCACCTGGAGATATGGGAATAGCCATGTCGTTGTGTATCATTTATACAAAATAAATGTGTGTGTAGACCTCACGTTTGCAGTATAATCCAGCTATGGTGTTAGGGCTAAATATCGACACAGAGTTTGCGGGTCTGAGGAGACTCGAGCGTGCCTCTGTGCAGTCCACGCGGACAAGCTCTGGTGAGGAGCATGCGTTCATGTCCCGTAAGGATACCCAGGTGTGTGCACCACACCCGTGCGGGTGCTGCAGTCCGCGCTCTTTATGTGTTTCTCGGAGCGTGTCCCTCGCTGCTCCATCTGTTACCGGCCGCGGGACCCCCAGCCGCGGTTGTCCCGCGTGGCCTTTCCAGCCGGCTCCTGCTTCACAGCAGTGAGTTTCGGGCTTTTGAGACAAAAGGGAGCGTGAGAAACTTGGAGGGAGAGCGCGGGGAAATAGATTAGTTGTGTGAGATGATCGTTATGAAAGAAACCCGGATGGCAGCGAGGGAGGCGGGGGAACGGGGTGAGGGGGGCCGGAGGGGGTTACATATGTAAGGGCGCATCGGCACCGTCTTTGCGGACTCTTCCGGAGACTCCCTTTGAGTTTCAAATGGGAGCTGGGAGCCTTTGCTGTGCCCGACACACCAGCGCTTCAGTAACCTCCTGTGTGTCCTGGCCCTTTCGCTCTGCCCCGGCTCTTCCCCGTGCGCTGGCCCGGCCCGGCCCGGCGCAGCGCTGCTCGCCTGGGTGCGAGGGGAGCTCCGGCCCCTTCCCAGCCTGCGAGGAGCAGGCCAGGGGCCAGAGGCAACACGGGGCGCAAACCTTCGCGGTGGAAACCCACGAGCTGCCTGAAGCGCACCCCCGGTTTCCATGAGACAGTTTAAATCACACAGTCTCAAGAAAACCTTCGATCGCGTTGGTCCGGCGAATAGGTTAAACCAAGCATGCTCATACCCAGCACGTTATGAAGTCAGTCTGGCTGCCTGTGCTTTTTTATTTTTGGTCCTGATGTTTTGCAAACCGCTAGGGTAACAAACTTCTCTTTTCACCTTTTCCCCCTCCTTTTCTTATCTCTGAGCTAACTGGGCACTCAAAATCTTCTCTTTCGAGCCAGGCGTATACTACACGGGGGAGGGTTGCACTGCCGGGGAAGAGCGATGCTCGTCGCCTCCAGAGGAGCCGGGACGGGGCAGGGCGGCCGGGCTCGGCCGCGGTGGCAGCAGGTACTTCGCTCGTTCCTGGGCCCACAAATGCCCCCACCGAAAAGGTTTTGCAAATGGGACGAAGCCAGAACAATAGTTTTTTCCTGGCAGCCCCTCTGTTTACTTGTTTAGAAATCCCAGAGGCGTTTCGAGGTAAAAAGGTCAGAGCTATATCCGGGCCCGCGGCCCCCCTCCCACCGGCAGCGGGAGGGCTCTGCCCCCTCCGCGGCGCTGCCGGGCCGCAGGTCCCGGTCCCTCCGCGACCGGGCCTCGTGCGTTGCTCACGCTCTGGAAAACACCTTTGGAAGCTGAAGGGATAAAACTAAACCGACGCTCCCTGTCGTTCTTGAGTCGGATCTGCCTTACAGAACTGTTCCGTATAATTGAGACTCGCCTTTCCCCTATCCCCGGACCCCAACTGCGTTCCAGTTAATGTCGCTGCTTCAGTAATGCAGATCTGCTTGCCGGGATGCTTGCACTGAGGAGGAGGAGGAGGATTTTCTGTTCTCATCAGGCTTCCTTGCACTTTGCATTGTAAAATAACCACGTGGGGAGCGACGTGTTTCTGTCCGGTCCCGTCTGGGCGACTTGCTTTGAACCCCCCCGAAGCGGAGGCGAAAGCCGGTCCCGATCCTGCAGCTGCCGGTGCCAAGGCGGGGGGATGGGGGGTGGAAGGGCCCCCGCAGGAAGCAGGATCGGGCACTTTGTTTGGGAGCTTTGGCAGCAGCCGGAGACCTTTTCCTTCCTCCTCCTCCCTCTGAACCCGGGCTCCCCCTCCCCGTGTCGCGCGTTTCCCTGGACGGGAGATATTTCCATTTCGTTTAGGGCCGAGAGGACTTGAGTGTGGAAAAAGTACACTTTATTAGACTGAGGTAGTTTCACTTCGAAATACAGAGCATGGGGAAGGGAAAACAGGAGATTCCGATTAAGAAACCACTTGTTTTTCACGATGACATTTTTCTCTTTAAAACAATCTTTAACAAAATTTGCCGTGGTTTTCAGTTCGTCCTACGCTAAAGTTTCTGGTGGGAAAGGGAAACAATTAGCCATGGTTAAATAATGTTTTTATCGGACTCCGGTAAGCCTAAGAGGGTGGGGGTACAAGGAGCCGTGCAGCTTCGCTCCAAGACTTCGGGCTGTCGAGACATACAATAAATAGCAGTCAGTGCATCGGCGTCTGGGGAGCCAAGCCCCGCGGTCCCCCCACAGCCTTGTTCCCGTGCACATTCACACTTCGTACCAGTGACCGCTGCCCAAAGTACCCCGAGGACAGCCTTCGCCTCACCTCGTTTTCTCTGATGGCACAGCGCTCCCTCCCCCAGGATTAATAACAGCCATAGTCGAAGAGCGCGTAGAAAACCCTGTAAAGCAGCAGTAGTGCAAAATGGTAGCAGAGGAGTTGCATTTTTGCTTTGTGTTTGTTCGGGTCTTCCCAGAGGCCTCTAGCGTCTTGGGCGCGTCAGATCTCTTTCCAAGATACACAGAGTAAATAAAAGGGAAACAGAAAATATCCAAAACTTTTTTACAATCTCGCGGGGAGGAAAAATACATCAAACGTAGCATTCTTGCAGACAAAAGTCGTTGTGCACATTTTTAAAATGGGGGAGAGCTAAATTCGTTTTAAAGTTTCTGTAGTTGAAAGTGCAGTTCCTATTGGGGAGGGAAAAAGGAGGGGGAGAAACGTCCCTGAGACAAATGCCTATTGCTAAGGATAAAGGAGGACACGGCTGCTCCTTTGCAGTCCAACGTTTTACCCAGGGTTTATAAATTAAGAGAGAGAAAGACAAGCAGGAGAATTAGTACCACACGCGTGGAGACAGCTGGAGCCAAAGGGACTGCTCAGAAGGAAGCATGGCCTTGCCTCCACGCGTGTGTGCGGCCGGGACTTGCGTGGGAGGTGCGTGCTCGTGCGTGCGTATCTGCTCGGGCTGCGGAGAGCAGCTGCCCCTCAAAGGCAGCCCTGGGCTCATCTCCGTGCCCCTGCGGGGACGTGGCTCAGGAGGACACCGAGCTGGGGGAGGCCTCAGGTGAGGTGCAGTTGGACTGATCCGAGGCTTCACCCGCTTCCTTCGCAGCCCTGGGGGCAGCAGCCGGGGCAAGACCCTCCTTTTCCCTCTTCTTCTGCTTCATCCGCCTGTTCTGGAACCAGATCTTGACCTGGGTTTCGTTGAGCTCCAGGGTAGCGGCGATCTCCACCCTCCGGGCCCGGGTGAGGTACTTGTTAAAGTGAAACTCCTTCTCCAGCTCCGTCAGCTGCTTGGTGGTGAAGTTGGTGCGGATGGTGTTGGGCTGGCCCAGCAGCCCGTACTCCGACACTTTGGCTGTAACGAGCAAAAGCCAACAGGGCAGGAGCAGCCAAAGCAGTCCCCTGGCTGGGGCCGGGGGCCCTGTGGAAGCCTGACCGTGTGGGCTCTCCCCCGCACCCCCCCTCTCCTGGGCGTTTGGCCGCCCACCCCCCGGAGCTTCATGCTCTCTCGCGGACCCTGAGCTACCCCTCGGCTTCCCGGCGCGGGGATATAAGCTGGAGGGGAAGACTGCCCAGGCTCTGCAGCGCTGCTCCCTTCCCTTGCAAGCAGTCACCCCAATTCCCTGCAAACTGCCGTGAAACTTGAACGTGCGTGGGAAGGAGTGGAAGGGGAGGGCGAGGACGATGGTGGGGGAGGAGGAAAGATTGTAATTTAAAGAAGATTTTAGAGAAGGAAGTTGAACAATGGGGGAGATGGGAGCCACGTCTGTGGAAGAAGCAGGAAACCCGGAGCGTTTCCTATTCCGAGCTGGGCTTAAATTGCATTGGGCCTGCGGGAAAGTGAGCTCAGGGACCCTCCATCAGGTGTGTCTGGAAAATCTCTAGCTGGCCTTTCTGCAGCGCTGGGCTGGTGCTTAAAAACTCAGGCCCGTGTTCCTCTGGAAGATGAGCCCCGTCGCCTTGAGCACAAAACCCGGGGAAGGCAACCTTCCTAGCGGGGCGCGGGGCTGCCCCCGCCTTCCCCCTCGCCCCCGGGGTGGAACGTCCTCGCCCGGCTCTGCGCGCCCCAAACTCACCTGTCTTGGGCGGGTTCCTCTTCACTTTCATCCAGTCGAAGGTCTGCGTGGCGCCGGCGTTGGGGCACGGCTCGGAGGGGCACGCGGGGTCTTTGTCCTCGCTTACAGAAAGCGAGAGGTTGCCGTAAAGCCCGGGCAAGTAGCCGGGCTGCTCCTGCCCGTAAAGGTGCTGCGGGTACTGCCCGGCGGCCGCCACCGCCCCGCCGTAACCCTCTGCTAGGGAGCCGAGGTGGGGTCCCGCGCCGGCCGCGTACCCGGCCGCCTGGAGGTACCCGCCATCCGCGTCCTGCTGCCCGAGGTAGAGCTGGTGGTGCCCGTAGCCGGCGCTGCAGGTCGCGGCTGGGTACCCGGCGGCTGGGGCAGCGCCCGCGAAGGGGATGGCGCGCCCGGCGGAGGCAGGGTGGAAGCCGGGGCTCTGCTGGGGCAGCTGCGCGGCCGCGGCCGCGCTCCCCCCGGCGCCGAAGCGCCCGTCTCCATTAAANCACGGTTACAAATTGCATACTCTAAGAAGGAGTTCATCCTAGTATTGTCCATCTGCCACTGATGGAGGAGGGTCAGCCTGTTTTGGGGGGGATTCCGCCTGCCCTACAACCTTTAGATAGTATGTCAAAGCTGTAAAACTTCCTTCCATGCATCGCTGGCCCTCGAACCCCGGAGCCTTCGGCGGGGCCGGGGTGGGGGCAGGGGGAGGCGGCCACGTGGCCTGCCCCCAGCCCAATGAGCGAGGGGCTCCTGAAGTTTGCCACCTCTCTGCGCTCATCCATCAAGGGCCTGACATTTGCATGACAAAGGGGTTTCAATCAAACCCTGCCCATCAATCTAATAACAACACGAATACGTCAAAATCTTTCCTCAAAGACTTTAAAAGAGAGGAGGGAGGTGGGGTGCGGGGAGGTGTAGGGGAAGGGGGGAATGGGGGAAGAATTAGAAATATCTGCGACTGTTTTAAGTGCTAAACAGGCCCCCAAGTTATAAGATTAGCCAATATCAGCAGAACTTCCCCAACTTAAAAAGGCTTTCCCCCATCCTAGCTCCACCTGAGAGAAAGACGAGAAAAAGAGGTAGGGAGGTCTGACTACTCCCCTCCACCGCCCCAAGTACAAAAGGATGCTCTTTTCTTCGTTGCGAAACTTTCCGTAGAAAATGGCTTGGATAAGTCTGGAGCTTTTTCTGAGCTAAAAGCTCCTACGAAAAATACGTTCCATGTGCTTAAATTTTGCCACACGGGATTTGTGTCTAGGGCCAGTGTGGGTAAAAGCAATATAATTAAATCAGTATTCTAATGAAGCGATGAAATAAAGTTAGGAAGACAGAATGTCTTTTGTTGGAGAGATACCATGCCCAGCTTAACAACTGGGGGAATGGAACTAAAAAATATGTATGTCTGTGTACACATCCTACCTGTCTTTCAATCCATCCATTCACCTGTGCACCTACCTATCTACACATTTACTTCTGAAAACATGAGATGTTTTTAAGGGTTTTAACCAATGCTGGAACTTTAAGCTCTGCTTTTCAATGGCAAACCAGGTTTGATCTTTCCCTGACTCTGCTGTAAGACTGGAGCTTTCCTCTAGCAGAGTCCATCTGATGAGTAGGTGGAAAGACACTGACTTCAGCCCGGTCACTCCACTGCTCAGAGAATGGAAACATAGGTAGGCAACATTTATTTACTTGTTAGCAGAAGGAAGACAAGAGCACCCAACAATATGACGCCCACAGTCATTTGTTACTTGTCAGGATATTTACTGGTTATTCAGCCTCTAGGAAGAACAAGGAGGGCGCTTTTTCTCTTTTTTTTCTTAGTCAGGCCAAAAGTTCACTTTGAAAGGCATAAGCATGTGCTTTAGTTCAGAGGTTTGGCTGATGCAACCCGTTGGGGTAACATTTGTTAAGAAACTGCAACAGCATCAGCCCTCCTCCCATCTTCAAATGTCCCCGGGAGAAAACGTGAGTTTTATCCAACTGCATCTCTCGTCCTTCAATAAAAAGAAAAAAGAGAAACTATCTCCAGTGCTGTGTTACTATTTATTCATGTATTCTGCGGACTTTGCTGATGCTGAGATATTCAAGAAGAAAATACTTTAGGTTACAAATGTTCTCTGAAACTGGATACCTCCTTCTCTGCATAAAACAACAGAAAGTGCAGAAAGTGATTATAGAGATTCAAAGCAACTATCATGTAATTTCCCTTGCAAGAGAAATCGGTTTCTAATTTGATTCCAGGAGTGCTTTTTATATTTTGTTGTGCTCGTGCTTAAATTGAATGTATTATATTTAAACGATACTTACAATAGATGATTTATGGATGTAAAATGAAAAAAGAAAAGGATAGATGTATATTTCATCCTTGAACCAATTGTTTCGTATTGTCTGATAATTTTGCACCATGATCTCCCTCCACTGTTACATTAAGGGGATGCTTTATGTCATTAAAATACAGCTGTCTTCTGGAGTTTCAAAATGAGCTCCGAGAGAGCTCGCTACTGCGGAGTTACAGAGGGAAAAGTTTTGCTATAAAACTCCTCTCAGATCTGAGGCAGTTCTGGGGTGAAAGCACAGTTTCTTTGGTAGATGGGAAAATCGTTTAAGAGGGGATCGAAATTTTGGCCGTGAAACAGAGCAAACATCCCGATCCGAGCAGGGATGAAATGTGGTCCTTGGACTTCTGGGAGCCACTCCAAACCCTGGCTTCTTCGGGGAAAGCAAAGATACTGAGGAGGTGGGCTTGTGGCGGTGAGGGTAGAGCTGAGATGCGGCTGTGTGGAGGTGAAGTCACTTTGGCTAAGGCTTTTCTTTCCCTCTGTCGAGGCAACTGTCGCACCGCGGAGGATGGGGTGTTGGGGTGTTGGAGCTGCTTTCCCCCCAGCCAGGCGACGTCGCCACCGCCCAGGCCCGGCCCCTGGGCACCGCCGGGCCGCTGTCCATCTGCCCGCTGGCCCGGGCCCTTCGCTTCCGACCTGCGGCCGGAGCCCGGGCATCGCAAGACCGGGCAGACTTCGCGGGTGTCAGGGCGCAAGGTGCCGGGTTCCCCCGGCCAGGGGGCCTAGCCGCCCCCCCCCTGCCCTCCGCGGGGCAGCGGTAGCCGCCGGCTCCAGCGGAACCGGGGAGCGGGCGCCGGGCGGGGCTCGCTGCGCTGCCCAGCTGCCAGGCTCGGGGGGCTCCGCTGCGGCCCGCGCTGCCGCCTTCCTTCCCCGAAGTGACGTGCTCTTCCCCAGAGTGCGCGGCCTGGGGCTACTGCGAGGCATTTTCCAGATCTGCAGCGTCAGTGAGTCTGCAAGCACACTGGGAATCGCTGGGGAACCGCTTTTCCAAATTTCCTTCTTATCCCTGGAACCGATGTCACATCGCTGCTGTTACGATTGATTTTCATTCCCCTTGTGGAGAAGGCGTGAGACCCAGTTTCGGTATGCACCTTCATAAGCTGCGGGCTAAAGAAATACCAGATTATTGGTAACAACCAATCGCCTGGTGAGCCTAATTCTATTATTTGCACGTTTATTCCATTAAAACATCCCTTGTGGAAAGTTGAGAGAGGGGAGGTGGTCAAAACATCCGAAGAAAATGTATAAGTGGAGATTCTCAAATTACCGGAGCTCTGCCTCCTCCCCCACACCCCGAAAATAGTGAATTAGCCTTTCATTATATCTATTGCTTCATTTTCACTCGTGTGTTGAGGAGGACAGTAATTATTCCTGCCCCCTAAACCACAGAAGGCACCGTCTGGGAGGTGCTGCTGTCTTTCACTCAGCACGATTGAAATAAAACATCTCGAGATGGATGAGGAGAGAGGGCCAGTGGGGAGGTTTTAGTTCTTTGGTTCCTGGAAAAAGCAACTGCGTAGCGCAGGAGAGCGGTCAGCCAGTGGGAGAAAGAGGAAGTCACTGCGCGGGCTGCTCGCCTGCTTCCGACCCCCGGAGCTGAGGGGGGCTGCAGGCCTGGTGCACCTCAGGAGCTATTGCTACCACCACCCAGTTTTATTTGATAAGCAGATAAGAAACGAGAACGCCACCAGCAGAATAACATCATTCTTCCGCGAAGCTGTCGGTGGCAGGGGACTTCTCGTGCCCAAACCATCCCGTGCCCTTGGCCCCTCCGTCCCCGCGAGGCAGAGGGACGTGGTGTGACAAAAGCTCATGGGCTTGCTGCCCCAGGTGGAAGCACAGCCACGCGCTTCCACTGTTAGCAAGGATGAGGCTTTTGGCCCCCTAGAGAAAACCACTCCTTTTGTTCCAACCCGACGAAGACATCTTCTTAAAATAAAGCTTTTATTGAGCGCAGCGTCTTCCTTTTAGCGGCATAAAGCAAGCCCCATGACACTCGGGACTGCAGCAGCCTGGGCAGAGGGCAAGGGGAGATTTCGCTCTTTCCTAAGAGATGGTTTGCTCGCTTTGAAACAACTTTCCTGACACGAAGGATAAGGCCTCTCTGAAGGCGTTTCTTTCTTGTAAGAAATCTTTAACAGAGGCAGATTGCAGAGTTTTCTGCCCAGGCAACACAGAGGAAATGAAGCATTTCCAAAGGCTCCAGAGCGCTCGGAGTCTTCAGATGCTTCGTTTTGGAGTTAAATATAACTTTGTGCGCAGAAAGTTTGTGTCATGCATAAGAAATGTCACTTCTGGCTACTTGCGGAGTGATTTATAAGAAGCGGTGCTGACGCTCGGGGTGCGCGTTTGGCTGTGGACTTCGTTATCACCAGAAAGGACTTGTCCTCAGAAATTGTCAGAGCAATTTACATCCTCGGTATGTGGCATGGTTATATCATAGCCTGCTAAGCATGCGTATGTTTCAGTCTAAAAACTGAAGAGGGAAAATAATAATATGGAAAAATGCTTCGAAGTTTGGGAGTCGAAAGAAATGCTGAAGGAATCCTTTGAATGAGTTACAAGCACGGAGCTATCTCCGAGCTGCAGAACGTATACGAGACACTTAAGATGTACCAGCTCAGGGGACGGGAGAAGGCCGGGCCGGGCTGGGGACGGGCACCGTGTGCGGCTGGAGCGCGATGTCCCGCTCGGGCATTCGCTCCGGGGGCTGCGCCCCAAGAGCCGTAAGACATTTAGCGGCGTGGCTTTGAGTCAATTCGTGTACATTTCCGGACGGGTGGTCAGCATTACCCGGGGGCGGATGGGAACCCTCTTAGCCGGGGAGAGGGACATGCTTTGTGCTCTCGGTCTCCTGAGTGACACTTTGAGTGGAGGATTTGGGTGAGAAATGCCTGTTTCTATATTTCTCCTTCTGAGTGTGGCACAACCTCCTCAAATCCCACCTCCTCTTGCACCAGAAGATCAAACTCCTCCTTCGATGGCTTCGGGGAACCCCGTCCTGGTTGCCTGTGAATCATATCGGCTATTGTGGTCCCCAGGGCAGAGGTGCGTGTGTGTAAGTCCAGTCGTCTGGCTAATGAGGTTCATTTAAGCCTTTGCACTCGGTAAGAGCGGAGAGAAGAGCTCCGTATCTCCGGTCCTGTGCACACCGGCGCCCTGCCTCGGAGGAAAAAAAAAATAACCGGGAAAGTTGCGATGGATGCGGGAGGTGCCAGGGTGGAGAGCAGAAGAAGGTGCCTTCTCCCAGCTCCTTGCTTTGACGGTGATGGAGCATTAGGAATGTTGCTCAAGCTCCGGCCAGTCAGGACAGGGATGCGTTGAATGCGGAAAAAGTAGGCTAGCACTCAGCTGAGAAAACAGTCAGTGTAGGGATATTCCCGGACAGCCGGAGTCTGGCCCCGGCAGCTCCGAAGGGAGGTCGGGGTGATTCTCGGGAGAAGCTAACTCTTCCCATCTCGCACATCAAAGGCACAGGTCCTGCCACGCTGTCTCGCCCGCGTTTCCTTCGCAGGTTTTCCGCCTTGAGCCTTCCCATGGCTCTAATGGTTAGCTCAACATCTTCAGGGCTTCAAGAGGCTCTTTAGCAAACACATCCCCAGACTAGACCAGCGCAAGATAAATATTACTTTAGCATCCCTACAACACGTGCGAGCGTATCTCATTTGCATATTCCTAGGTTAATAATCGTGAGGCAATTGCTGTGTTTTGACAACGATCAAGAGCTGAATACGCTTAATATGCTTAATGTATGCCCTCCAGTTGCACAGAACAGAAGGGCAGGGTTGCAAATATGCATTCCCCATTTGTTTGACATTTTGAAGAAGGTAAAGAATGGCTGAACTAATGGCGAAATCTTACAGTCATTCAATAATTTAGATTTTATTGAATATTCCCCTTCTTTCCTCCGACATTTCAGTCTTGCTAATTAGGACAAATAAGAAGGGGCCTGCTGTTAGCAAGGATAATAACTGGCGAGGTTCCATTTATTAAGTCACTTTCCGTGGGTGTAGAATTGATCTGTGGCTGTGACTGGCATGCTTTCTAGACCTGCAGCAACTTTGGGAAGTCATTACGACCTGCAGAAGGGCCCTTGTTAGAGATTTGTATTGATAAGGTGTCAGGGTGTCCGTCGGTGGCTTCGCGGAGCCCCCCGCCCCACCTCAGGGCTCCCTCCTGCGTGGACCGCGCCGCGTGGCGGGGGAGGCCGCCCCCGCAGCCCCGCGCGAGGGGGACGCCGAGGAGGAAGGCGTCCCTCCTCTTCCCTCCCCTTCGCCTCTCGCTTCCCCTCCTCCCTTCCACACGGAAAGGGCGGGCGTGCTGTGGAAATCCGCTGCAAAATCGATTCGCCAAGAGACACGCACGTGTGCGTGTATTTTTAGCCGAGCAAGAAGCTCCCTTCTCCCGAGAGGCGCACGGGATGTGCACTGCGTGAGCTAAAGCGGGCACCGCGCAGCGGCTCCAGCCCTGGGGCCGGAGCAGGGCCGAGCGCGGAGGCTGCGCGGGGCGCGGGCGCTCGGCGGGGGCCGCTCCGGCCGCCGACTGCCTGCCCGGGCCGTTCCGCAACAAGCCCGTATTCAGCAGTGCTGCGGGGCGGGGGAGGCGAGGGGGGAAACATGTAAAGCACTGGAACAAATGGCGCTTTGATAGACAACGTCTGGCAGCGCCAACGCTGCCGCTGAGTATGTTCCAGAAGCTGGAGATATTAAATAAACTTAAAGATAATGAATAGCCTTCTGTAATACTTCGGCTATGCCTGGGCTTCCTTCCCCCCGCATGGCTCCAGGACTTCCAGAGCGGAGAGGAATCAGCGAGAGAGGGCAGCGCACCGCGGGAGGTGACTCCCAGGCTGGGCTCCGCAGCCCCTGCCGTCCGTGCGCCAGGCGCTTCCTTTTATTTATGGGAGGGTAGTTTTAGTAACGTTCACTTGCATATTTTAATTGCCATCTACTTCGATTTTCAATATAAACCGTCTCCTTCCCGGAGAGAGACGCTAGCAGGTTTGAAACGTCTGCTCGTTTGGTTGGGAAAGAGGCTAGCGATGTTATTAAGAACGAAAAGGTAGCAGTAAAATCAAGCTCCCTTTGTTACGGCGGGAAGCGATAACCCAGATCTTCGAACAGCAATTTCGAAAACATCTGTCGAGGGCTTTCTTTATTTCATTTTATTTCTCTTTGCTTCCCGAAATAGGGAGCACGCCTGGCTCCGACGCTCTTAATACGGAAGAAAAGAAGGAGCGAGCGCGCGAGTTCCCAGGCTCCGCGCTGCTCCCGGGCCCCGCGGG